>ML675612.1:30717042-30729397 GCA_007922155.1 Mesoclemmys tuberculata | reverse complement strand
GTGGGCATCTCCCAGATTCATGTTTCAATAACATATAGCAAAATTCCATAACTTCATATACAGTGATGATATACACATTTAAATACGACTGAGTTTCAGCAAATCATGACCTTTAAAATGATACCTCACAAGGCAGATTTTGCATAAGATTTATCAAAATTTTGTAACAGTGGTGACCATATTAATCTAAACAGTCACAGTCCCCTCTGTATATCAGCACAGATACAGTGTGAAGGCCGCAATTTGATACAGACTTGTACAAACATACAGTGGTCCATTACTTCATCTTTTAAGATTCTCAAGCTTTTTTCAGTACTGGTGGATTTTAATCACAAATATTCCCAATACATCTTGAATACTGTGCCCAAATCCTCAGCTCAGGAATGGGATATAAAGGTGGTATATCTTGTGTCAATACTGAGCTGAGCTGCTTTCCTAGCGTAACTGAGAGAAGACCAAAGGCTGCTGTAAATTTCCCTAAGTTACAATGGTGCAAAAAGTCTGATACAGCAGTTGGAAGTCAGTGGGGGCATAGATAAGCTCCAGCATGAAGGAAAGTAGTATAGGAGCTGCTGTGTCAGCTCTGTGCCACCAGAGGCTCCCCTGCAGTTGGGTTCAACCTCCCTTCACCATCTGTGCAGATTGTAAGTCCAGAATCTGCTGGCAATGTTGTACAAAGTGCCAGTACTGCATCTCACCATAGGATCCGGGTCTGTATATTCTATATCATAACATGCCATGTTCTATTTTTCTGTTTAGGCCAATGTAAAAGGTCCTTATTTTAATATATTTTTCTGAAGAAAAATTATTTTCAACAGCATTGTTTTTTTAAAACAAAATCAAGAAAGTAAGAACAATAACATGCATTTAATTTACTTAAATTAATTAATTAAATTAATTTACATTTAATTTAGTTCCGTTTGTTTGTTACCATAATTAATGGTGGCAAATAATTCAAGCTGCAAAAAGAAGTAAGGCTTTCAGCACCTGGTATAGTACAATTTGTATGCCATATTTCCTGCTAACTGAAACCAAATAGAAAACATGCTTACTGGTCCTTTATTTTCTCATAATAACTCTATCCCCTGGCCTCCTTGCTTTTTGTTTTTCTCTTTCAGTTCATTTCTTTGTAGTATTGGTCAGAAGAACAGTCTCTTGCCAAAGGTGGGGGTTTTGTATTTTGGAGGGGAAGATCAACAAATAGATTCTCTGTATTTACTTTCAGCAGGATTGAGAGTTGTGAGGAAGTAATCCAAAACCAATCCTTCTCTCACCTATCTGTAAGGCTTTGGGGATTGATGAAGAAATGTCTGTGTTTAAAGGACAATAACAGAGCTTAAAGGACATGGAAGTTTAAGGAACTGGAATCAATCAATATTTTTGCAGATTGGAGCAGATAAGGAAATAAACAGATTGAATTTTTTTTACAATATTACATGTATTAGTGTGTTACAAGTTTCACAGCTATTGTATGAGCAATTCTATTAAAGAAGTTAAACTACTAGCTGGAAAATAGGGCCTGATTCTCTTCCCCTGCTTGAGTATTACTGTGGTTCAGCCATTTTCTGCTGGAAGATAGGCTTTTTGAGGGCTCTTACCGTCCCACACATGTAAAGCAGTGCCAAGCCACAATTGTCTCCATCGTTTGCTGTGCATGTCCTGGGAATAGCAGACAATCTAATCCAGTGGTTTGCAACCTTTGCGGACTATTGTACCCCTTTCAGTGGTCTGATTTGTCTTGTGTACCCAAGTTTCACCTCACTTAAAAATTATTTGCTTACAAGATTAGATCTAAAAATACAAAAGTGTCACAGCACAGTTACTGAAAAATTGCTTACTTTTTCATTTTTACTATATAATTATAAAATAAATCGATTGGAATATAAATATTGTATTTACATTTCAGTGTATAACATATAGAGCAGTATAAACAAGTAGTTGCCTATGAAATTTTAGTTTGTACTGACTTCACTAGTGTTTTTTATGTGCCTATTGTAAAACTAGGCCAATATCTAGATTAGTTTATGTACCCCCTGGAAGACCTTTGTGTACCCCCAGGGGTACACGTACCCCTGGTTGAGAAACACTGATCTAGTCTATCGGCTCTAAACAGGACAACTGCTACAATATATTTTACATTTCCATACTAGCACAAAATAAGGGTATGTTAACCTATATTGATGCATGAAAAGCCTCTTTGGATTCTAGGGGATTCAGCCAAATGGAATAAAATGTACTGTGCTAATTGTACAATTCACAAATGTAGTGAATTTTTTTTAAATGGAAATATTAGCCATAGGCATACTTTGTGACCAAGCCTGAGTTTCGCCATTGACAAATTTAAATAACAACATATATTAATATCCAGCTGTTATGTGGGACTTTTCTTCTACATATCTAAAAGCACTTTACAAAGGAGGTCAGTATCCCTATCCCCATTTCATAGATGGGGAAACTGAGGAGCAGAGATACCAGCCAGCTGTAGAGCCCCTGGTGTGATGGGGCCTGACGTAAAGCAAGTATAGCTGGCTTCAGTTCATATAGGTTTCATGAATAAACACTAACATGTTTCGTTTGCTTAGAATTTTGGCTTCATACAAAATATCAGTGTGAATTTATAGTAATATCTAATGGTCAGTCATCTGGGCTTTCTTGGAAGGTAAGCAGTGCTTATCTGTCCCTACCCATTCAAACATTTAGCTCACAGAGCAGAAATTCTTTTCATATTTAAGGGCAACAGGCTTTCTCTTATTAATCCTAAAATACAGTCCTTTCTTCCTTATTTGCTTCTTATATGCCTAGTCCAGCTGCCAAGTCACATGAGATGGGTAGCACGAGGAAGAAAACTTCCATAAGAACTGCCTCATACTCAAAGAACACACTGAAGCATGTTCTCCATTTGGGAAAGCTGATCCCTTAATGCACATGAATGTTAATCAACCCACTGTGATGACTAGTGTATGCTCTTTTTTTGGTGTTTAATTTGTTTCAATTTTTCTTCAATGAAGAGTGTGGGGGAACAAATACCTACTGTGCAACTTAGTACAGCTTTTGAGTTTTCTTCTATACACATAAATTCACTCATCCACACTAAAACATCTCACAATGTACCCTCAGACAGATGTACAATAAAATCTATTTCTTCCAGTTAGGTTTGCATAAGTTCTGAGTTGCACACCAATACATCCTCCTGAGATCCTGGGGAGAAATTTAACCAGACACTTCTGAATCATTGTCTTATATATCATAGTAAAATGGAAAGACTGAAAGGTAAGAGACAATTCATGAAATGTCCATTCTCCATTTTCATCTGTTGCTCTTCACTCTTCCCACAGAGCTATACGCTACAGGTTTTGTCTCCACATAATTAATCCATATTTGCATTATTATCTGCTTTTAAAATTCATCAATTTTTTCTTCTGTCTACATCATTTTCCCCTTCTGCCTACTCATAGATCTATAGGTTCATAGATTTTAAGTCCAGAAGGGATCATCCGGTCTGAACATTGTGGGCCACAGATCACTCTTATAATAGATCCATAACCTCTGGCTGAGTTACTGAAGTCCTCAAATCTTGATTTAAAGACTTCATGTTACAGAGAATCCTCCATTTACACTAGTTTAAACCTGCATGAGAATCACTGCATTTTCAGTATTGTAAATCATTCTCCTTCTCTTCTATCTCTGTAAAGGGTTCTCTTCTATTCTAACACTATCAAGTGTTTGGTACACTATATGAAAGAATGAAGATGCTATAAAAATTACTGTGTATTGTCTGGTAATTACATTCACAAATGAGATATGACCACTGACTGGCATTACACTGTTCTCAGATTTCAGATTGTTTGATCATATTTAGGTTTGCTAGTTTTGCTTAGTCATATTCCTAAATGTTTCATCACATGCCAGTATTTTTAGTTAAAGATTAATCTTTAATTCCTAGAGACTCCAGTACAATCATGGATGGTTGGCAACCCTAATCATATTTCAGATTAAGGGACAAGTCACTTTGAAAACTAGTCAATTTCAAAACATGAGGTAAAAGCATTTTCAGATTTTGCCTCTGATACCAACTCCCCTCTCCCAAATTTTGTGCTTTTACAATGATATTTTCCTATCTTTAAAATGATTTTTCTCTTCCATTGCTGTGTGACAGACCCATGCAAACAACAGGGTATTCTAACCAAGACCCATCCTACAACTGGATCCATGCAATCCTTGGCCAGTGGAATGGTCTTTAGGATGGGAATAATTTAGGATAACTGTAAAGCTTCTCTAAATTACAACTTGGGCCAAACCATCGATGCCCCAAGCTGGATCAGGACCAAGTGAGTGGAAAAATAATAGACACATTTTTCTTCTCCCAACCCCACTCCTTTGGGTCCTGGACCGAGCATTTGGTCCAAAGAGCGGTAGTATCTTCCATACCTCTTTTACTTATTTATTTATTATGATAGTCATGTTAGGTACCTGTGATCTACCTCTGCATTTTGTTTAGTAGGAGACACAATTAGGTCTAAAATGTTCACTTACTTGGGTAAGAGCAAGAGTAGCACCAAATGGAGTAGTTATACTAATGCTAGTTGAGGGGTGAAAATCTGGCCCCGTTGAAGTCTATGGCAAAACTCTCATTGATTTCAGTAGAGCCAGGATTTCACCCGAAATCTGAGCTTTGTAATTCATCAGAGTAACATCTATCTACTTTTATTTCTTCCAGGATTATAGCTTTTCTCTGCCCCCATCCATCTCCCCCCAAATAAATGGTCTTCATCTGTCCTCAAATAATTTACCCAATAAACTTTGCAATAAAATTACTTTTTAATGTAAATCACTTGCAAATTAGCATTTTAGTGCATGACTAATGGCTAATAATAGCTTAGGCAATGTTGTGATATAGAGTTGGTTTACACTACACATGTAATGTGTATGTCAACCTAATTATGTAAGTGTCTACACTACAGCCTTCCTTCTGCTCATGTAAGTGCCCTATTACAAAGACATAATAACTCCACCTCCATGAGAGGTGTAAAGCTTCTGTCGGTGTAGCTAGAGCCAGGCAGTGTCTTTGTAGACAGGGTGTCCCTTAGATTGGATGTTGGCTGTCTTGTCAATTTCACAGCAGTAGTGGGGAAATTGACAAGAAAGCCAGACAGGTAGAGCCCAGACCCCCTCCCCCCCCTCGCTTCCCTGAAAAGCTGGGTGGCCGGACCTCACTCCTGGCTGGGATCCAGGGGAGAATTGACCCCAACCCCAGCTGGGAGCCAGGGCAAGAAGCCCAGGCAGCATCTCCCCCCAAACCCTGCCGAGAGCAGAGGTGTGAGGAGCCCAGGCTGCTGGGACCCTGCTCCCAGCTAATAGCAAAGTTGCGAGGAGCCCGGGCAGCCAGCTGGGAATGGGGAGGACAATGAATCCTGATGGCTGGGATTCCACTCTGAGCTGGGAGCTGAGTTGCAAGGAGCCCAGGCAGCTGGGACTCAGCCCCAGGCTGGGAGCAGGTAGAGGTGAGAGCCAGGGGACTCTTCTTCAGTCAGTGGAAGTGCTCCTGGTGAGTGTGTGCACCTCCCACAGATGGAGGGTAATATAGACATCAGCCACTGCTGTAAGGTGACCTCACTTCTGGTGACTGAGGTTTGTAGCATAGCCCATAATGTAGCATTAATGTGGTATGGGCCTAACAACGGAATTACGCCAGGTATGAATTTGATCTGTTAGATCTATGGATTTTATTGTCACTGACATCTGGATATGCTTTAGCTTTATTATTCGTTAGCATTATTTCAGAAGTGACAACTATAGTGTTGTTCAATGCCCACATTAATTACAAAATGTCATTATCTGTGCTGTGCAGGTGACATAATGGAAATTGGGACAATTTATCAATGAACTAATTTTCTCTCCTTGCTAAAATGTTATTAGGGTTGCTAAAAGAGGATTCAGGTCTGACCCTGGAAACTTTATTTCCACTGAGGTAGTGCCAAAAGGGCCCCATTATACAAGATGCTGTATGAAAATAAGACTTTAGGATCTCGTTTAAGACATGATGCAACAAGTAAACGTAACAAACTATAAGAGCAAAGGAATGGGAAGCAAGAGGATGGGGTAACAGTAATATCAAATGTGTTCAGGGATGTTCTGTAAGGTGAAATCCTAGATGAAATTAAGTCAATGGCAAAACTAAATAAGGCCAGGATTCTGGGGGGCATCAAAGATGAGGGCAAGAAGCTTGAACTTGTTGCAGTGGAAAAGAAAAATATATTAGACACAAGAGAAACAAAAAAGCAAAATAAGAAAATCTGGAAGAAATAGAAAGATCATTAGAATTCAGAAGCATGAATTAAAGCAATGCTTACAGAAATGAAGATAAAAACCATCCAGCCAGGGTACTTGGAAGTACAGTGTATATCCAGGGGAATGTGGGGAAGTTGTACATCATGACAAAACATGATGAGAATTGGAGGATTCACATACATGGCTTGAAATGATACAGCTACTGTTGTTGAGACAAGTATGTAGTTAAAAATCTTTCTACAGAGAAAGATAATGCTACATTGGACATAAAGAGTACAGAACATATGGAATTAAGAAAAGGACAATCCAGGACTCTTTTTTTCATCTTTTCAGCAGTCCTATGAGACAAGGATAGATTTAAACTAAATGAGACCTGAGTCTATCAACAGTTTAGGATCCAGCCCAAACTTCAGCCCCTTTGAATGGATGCTTCCTTCCAACTTAGCATTTTCCTCTGCACCAGATGGATTTTTCCTCATCCTTTAGGATGCCCTGTTGTCTTCCTCATCAGAACATAAGAATGGATATACTAGGTCAGACCAATGGCCCACCTAGCCCAATATCATGTCTTCCAACAGTGGTCAATGCCAGGTGCTTCAGAAGGAATAAATAGAACAGGTAATCATCAAGTGATCCATGCTGTTGTCCATTCCCAGGTTCTGGTAAACAGCAATCCCTGCCCATCTGGCTAATAGCCATTAATGAACCTATCCTCCATGAACTTACCTAGTTTTTTTTTTAAACCCTGTTATAGTCTTGCCCTTCACAACGTCCTCTGGCAAGGAGTTCCTCCAGTTGATTGTGCCTTGTGTGAATAAATACTTCCTTTTGTTGATTTTAAACCTGTTGCCTATTAATTTCATTTGGTGAACCCTAGTTCTTCTGTTATGAGAAGGAGTAGATGTCAGGTGCTTCCTTATTTACTTTCTCCACACCAGTCATGAATTTATAGACTTCTATCACATCCCCCCTTGGTCGTGTCTTTTCTAAGCTGAAAAGCTCCAGTCTTATTAATCTTTCTTCATATGGAAGCTTTTCCAGAGCCCTAATAATTTTAGTTGCCCTTTTCTGAACCTTTTCCAATTCCAATTTATCTTTTTTGAGATGGGATGACCAGATCTGCATGCAGCATTCTCGTGTGGGCATGCCATGAATTTATATAGTGGCATGATGATATTTTCTGTCTCATTACCAATCCCTTTCTTAATGGTTCCTAACATCGTTAGCTTTTTTGACTGCCGCTGCACATTGAGATGATGTTTTCTGAGAACTATCCACGGTGATTCCAAGATCTCTTTCTTGAATGGTAAAAGCTAATTTAGACCCCATCATTTTATAAGTATAGTTGCGATTATGTTTTCCAATGTGCATTACTTTGCATTTATCAACACTGAATTTTGTGTGCCATTTTGTGTCTCCAAGTTTTGTAAGATCCCTTTGTGACTCTTTGCAGTCTGCTTTGGACTTAACTATCTTGAGTAGTTTTGTATCATCTGCAAATTTTGCCACCTCACAGTTTACCAGAATTTTTCCAGATAATTTATGAATATGTTGAACAGTACTGGTCCCAATACAGTACAGACCCCTGGAGGACACCACTATTTACCTCTCTCCATTCTGAAAACTGACCAAATTCCTACACTTTGTTTCCTACCTTTTAACCTGTTACTGATCCAGGAGAGGGCCTTCCCTCCGATCCCATGACTGCTTACTTTGCTTAAGAGCCTTCGGTAAGGGATCTTTTCAAAGGCTTTCTGAAAATCTAAGTACATTATATCCACTGGATCATCCTTGACACATGCTTGTGGACCTCCTGAAATACTTCTAGTAGATTAGTGAATCATGATTTCCCTTTACAAAACCCATATCGACTCTTCCCCAACAAATCGTATTCATCTGTGCATCTGATAATGCTGTTCTTTACTATAGTTTCAACCAATTTGCCTGGTACTGAAGTTAGGCTTACCAGCCTGTAATTGCCGGGATTGCTTCTGGAGTCTTTTTAAAACATTGACATTAGCTCTCCTCCAGTCATCTGGTGCTGAAGCTGATTCAAATGATAGGTTACATACCAAGTTCTGCAGTTTCATATTTGTGTTCCATGGTGGATACCCTCTGGGTCCTGGTGGCTTATTACTGTTTTATTTATCAATTTGTTCCAAAACCTCCTCTAATGCCACCTCAATCTGGGACAGTTCCTCAGATTTGTTACCTAAAAAGAATGGCTCTGGTTTGGGAATCTCCCTCACATCCTCAGCTGTCGAGACTGATGCAAAGAATTCATTTAATTTCTCCGCAATAGCCTTATCTTCCTTGAGTGCTCCTTTAGCATCTCAATCATCCAGTGGCCCCACTGGTTGGTTAACAGGCTTCCTGCTTTTTCTGTACTTAAACATTTTTTTGCTGTTACTTTTTGAGTCTTTGACTACCTGTTCTTCAGAATTCTTTTTTTGGCTTTCCCAATTATATTTTTATACTTCACTTGCCAGACTTTATGCTCCTTTCTATTTTCCTCAATAGGATTTAACAATCACTTTTTAAAGGATGCCTTTTTGCCTCTAACTGCTTCTTTTACTTTGTTGTTTAGCCATGCTGGCACTTTTTTGGTCCTCTTACTGCGTTTTTTAATTTGGGGTATACACTTAAATTGAGCCTGTATCTATTATGGTGTCTTTAAGAAGTTTCCAAGCAGCTTGCAGGGATTTCATTTTTGGCACTCTACCTTTTTAATTTCTGTTTAACTTATTTCCTTATTTTTGTGTAGTTCCTTTTTCTGAAATTAAATGCTAACGTAGTTGGCTTCTTTGGTGTTTCCCACTCCCCACAGAGATGTTAAATGTTATTACGTTATGGTCACTATTAACAAGCATTATTACCAATAGTCACCTCTTTTGTACCAAATCCTGTGCGCCACTTAGGACTCCCATTCCTGAATTCTTGATTTGCTTCCTAAATGAGGCATCCCAATCACCCTAGTTCATTCTAGCAGAAGACAGAATGTCAGCCATCAGCTGAGCACCACATCATTTTCTTTCGTGTGGCTGCTGAGTCACTGCCAGCCCTGGCCTCATCAGACCTTAAATATATTGTATTTATTCACCCATACTACAGGCATTTTTGTACGGTGTACACAATATATTTTTGTAAGATCTAGTTGCCAAAATTATTGAGCAATCATTCCGGTAAACTCTGACATTAATTTTCTCTTCAAGCTGTTTTAAATGCCATATAAAAGGAAAGAATGTTTACTGGCCAGCTACTGAAATGCCACAACCCCTCTTCTTTACCAGATGTTCATTGATTTTTACAGCTGGTTCTTACCAGCAGAGTTATGTATCCTTGGAACAATCACTTATACTGAAAGAAACTGAGATTGTGACATCTTGAAATCTGCTTCTTAGCAGAGAGATGAGCTCATATTTTCCTCTATACTTAAAACATAAATTATAGGATGCAATGTTAGCCCTTATATTTACTTTATTAGGCAGTTATTACATTAACATAAGTGTTCTGAAAGACTGAGATACAGGGCAGAAGCATTCTCTAGTATTTAGGACAGGACTGGGTATCAGAAATTCTGGATTCTGTTACTGATTGCCGTTTACTCATGTGTGATTTTGGGCAAGTAGCTTAACCTCTCTTTGCCTGAGTTTCTGTATCTGTAAAAAGGTACTGATGCCTGCCTCAGAGTGTAGTGTACCCTACTTAATTGTCTTTTAATAAAAAGCATTCTATACTTGCACAACATTATCATTAGATACATTAATATGATACATATTTGCTTTGAAATGAATTTCACATTGAAAGGTTCCAATTTGAGCTCCTAGTCCAGATACCAGAGTCCATAGTCTTCTCAAATACTACTATACATTTCAATTGCAGATTCTTATTGATGTAGAACTGATGGACATTTAGAAGCCACAGCTGAAAGTGAAGCAAAAAAAGCAACTCACAACAGGAAGCTATGTTAGTAACTTTCTTGTCTATCATACTACCAATGGTATTCCCATTAAAGTAGTTAAATTACTTGAGGGATTTTGCAAATCCTTTATTGCAGCGTCAATGAAGCAGAAGAACACATGGAAGGAACTGGATAGCCAGGATACAAGTACCCCAAATCTGTGGGCATTTGTGTTTCTTGAGTTCTGCATTTCTCTCATCAGTGACATTCAAAACAACAGTAATTCTGGAGCTGAAGGAATTGCAAATCATCATACAGTAAACTAGCCTCCAAATGCACGGAGCCATATTAAGGCCTCTGTTGTACGAAAACACATAACCAAAAAGCCAGGGTTGAGAGTGAACTCATAGGGTACAACTCTTGTGTCTCACTCCCAGCTCCCCCAAAATCTGTGGAATTCTCTGTAGTCAGAGCCACAAAATTCCAGGCTGAGGATTGGGATCAGATGAAATGATCTGCACATTTTAGCATGGGCCTCCACTTATCTTTCTCAGATTATTCCTCCAGCATAAGGGCATTTTGTGCAAGAAGCAATGTATAGGATAACACAGCCAGTGTGAAAACAGGCCTATGCTGGTTCTTGTTTTGTAGAATTTGTGCCTTTGTGACAGCGCAGACATTAAAAGGGCTTGGATCCTGAATATGTTCCTTTAACTTTTCTTGGAAACATGCAGAATTCCTTGTACCGTGCCGCAAGCCTCTCTCCTTGATTTGACCTGTATCAAGAGCATTACAATTAATACTTATTTTTATGTGCAAAATCAAGAAGAGAAAATATCAGAAGTTCAGCTCATTGCTTCTGGGCTGGTAAGAACTAGGCATCTCCAAGATGCAAACACAGCCAGCCCTCGGGGAAGATGGGGCACCTAACACTGTTCAGAAATCAGTCCTTCTGTCATGGGAGGACTGTCATTGAGGTCCAACAGAGATGGTAAATTGAGAATCCTCTCCCCTTCACTCAATTCTTGCTTGTATTTCATCCTTCTCTGCATTTCTCCTTGATGTCTGCTCAGTCCGTCTTCACTCTCTTCCTAATTTTCTCCTTTTCTCTCATTTTTTTCAGGGTTTTTTTTACATTTTTCTCTCCTCCATTTTTTAGTCCCTTTTTTCCAACCTCTCCCTCATGTTTGGTGTCTGCAAGAGAGCAGAAGTGCATTTACCAATGAAGCAGCTGCAGAGGGACTGTAGCAAGGCACTAGAGCCCGGGCCCGAGCCGGAGTGGGAGGAGCGCTCCCCGGGGCCCCGGTGGACAAACCCTGGCCCTGCAAGCCAAGCCACCCGGAAGCAGAAGGGCGGGGCCAGGAGCCTGGGGGGAAGTATAAAAGCCCAGGCCGGCAGCTCAGTCAGGAGGAAGCTGCCGACCGAGTCAGACGTGCCTCGCCGGAGGCAGCCGCCTGGGCCTGACCCCGAGCCAGCGGGCAGGCCAGGCCAAACCCCGACCGACGGGCACGGGTGGGAGAGATCCGACCCGCTGGATATAGATGACTGGGGGGAGCGAACCCAGCCCCAGGACCCACTAGGGTCACCGGGCCGAGGCAGGCCGAGGGGGGCCCCCTGGCCCCGGGAGAGCGAGGGGACCCCGGAGGCCGGCCCCGACCTTGAGGACCTGCCGGATGCCGACAACCCCTCTTCAGCGTGGCGAGAGCCCGACCGTCGCCAGGAAACCCCCGGGCCCTGCAACTTGGAGGAGCTACCCCTGGCCGACGACCGCGAGGAGTGGCCAGACCTACCGCCTGCCGACGGGGAGGGCTTGGCCGGACTGCCCCTCACCGCCTCCACCCCGGCACCAGGGAGTAGGACGTGGTCCCAGGTACTCCGGGGCTGGGGGGGAGGAAGTGGCCCAGGGAGGCCACAGCTTGTGGCTGAGATAGGGGCCAAGCCCATGTCAGCGTGTTGCGGGCGGATCTCCGCTGACCCAGTGGCCATCGTCTCGTGTCACTGGTAGGGCCCTGGGCTGGGACGCAGTGGAGTCGGGAGGGCCTGCGTCCCCCTCCCCCACCCCCTTTCCGTTCCCAGACTTGCCCGAGTACCCCGAGACCCGATAGAAGACTGCTGGCCTGCCCGCCCTGCTAGGGGCCGGGGCAATAGACTGCTGACTCGCCCGCC
>ML675612.1:30546826-30717032 GCA_007922155.1 Mesoclemmys tuberculata | reverse complement strand
GCCCGCCCTGCTAGGGGCCGGGGCAATAGACTGCTGACTCGCCCGCCCTGCCAAGGGCCGGGGCGATAAAACTGCTTGCCTGCCCGCCCTGCTAGGGGCCGGGGCAATAGACTGCTGACTCGTCCGCCCTGCCAAGGGCCGGGGCGATAAAACTGCTTGCCTGCCCGCCCTGCTAGGGGCCGGGGCAATAGACTACCGCCTCCGTGATCAGGCACGGAGGAGCTAAGTTTCCCCAAACTAATCAGACCTTGTGCACCCGGACAGGTGCGAACGCTTACAGGGACATTAACCAGCATTTGTCAGTTTTCCTCCGCATTTCTTCCCATTGACTTGAGTGCATTTGCTCTGAAAACAGAATTTGCCTTAGAGCATGCTATGTAGAGAACCTGACTTGAACAATAAAATCTAGTAACTAGCACTTTGTAGTGAGCCATACTGCAAAGCACAGAATTGCTAGTGTTTTTTGTTGTGCTTGCTGGTGGGCTGATACAATCTTAAATTGATCCAGCCAGTGTGCCAGAATTTTTATACCTAAGAATGAAAACGTATTCATTAACAATATTGACTATCTCTGAAACCATATATCCAACACAGGTACAGTAATAACTAATTTATTTTGCTAGGTATATTAGATAATTTTTTAATATTATTGGAATAACTTATTTCTACTGTGTTGTTTTCTTTAATAAATAATTTATTTATTCATTCTTTCTATTGACAACTGATTTTCTAACAGGTGTTATACACAGATGTCCAGAATTCAGTACTTAGTACAATGGAATGTCCTTACATTATATACTTTATGTTTTAGAAATATGAAAAAAGAACACTTTGAGATGAGCAGCTAAAATCTTTGTCACATTAAAACTCCTGACGTGGAAGAATATGCTGCACTTACAAATGTCTTATTTATAAAATAATTCTTATGTTAGTATGAAAAACATCTTAAAAATTAATTCCTATGTTTTAATCACTTGTTAAAATGGAGGTAGTCTCTGTTTCTTTTCAGGATCAGGGGGAAATTTTCACTAATCATGCTTTTCTTTTACATTGGATAGGTTTTTGTTTGATTGGGCCCAATCCTGAAAACTCTTCTACTGATCATTGTGCCCAAGAGTGTGAAGTCAGAAGGGTATTGTTCAGTACGATGTGTTTGTTGGATTGAACCTTTTTATTTTTGTTCATTCTTGGTATATTTGAGTATTTTTGCTCATTTGTAGCATAATGATTTTAAAAGTATAAAGGAACAAGATGGGCAAATTTTCATTGGACTACTGCAAACACAAAATATCTCCTTTGCTTGGTCCTACACTAGTGTGTATTGGTGTTTAAAAAAAGGAAGAATTCTTGTTTTTCACCTGAAAAGTCTCATTTATATTTTCTAGATTGTAGTAATTTTGTATGATTTGAAAAAAGTAAAGCTTGCGTGTGTTTCCCTCAAATCCACCTGATCATGCTAGAGAATGGCTTATATTTTGCAAAGAATTATGCCTGATATGCTGGAAGCTGTCTTTTCCTATATGGCACTAGGAAGTTTCTACTCAGGTATATTTTATGTCTGAATTGTGTGTTTTGGTAATTAATATTATATTAAATGGTTCAAACACATGGGAATACTTTTGGGATGCAGAGTACAGCAGGAAGCATTACCACACTCAGGACTACACCATAAGGTGCTACTTAACATGCCTATTAGTTATCCTGTAGTGCGGCCTGGGAGTCAAAATGAATGGAGGTGCTAGCTAGTGTGGAAACCCCCTCCTGCCTAGGTCTGGAGGAAAGAATATGGGAAGAACATCATCAGGTACATGTTCTCAGAGCAGTTGCGGGTACACACTCTCTTTCTTCCTGTACAAATCCTGGCCTACATGTCCTAATAAAACCAAGTTCATATAAAATAAAATTACATTTTAGTCCCCTCCGCCCCCACAAACTAGTTTTAAAATACATGCTAAAGCTTACCCAAAAGCTGAACTCAGAACAGAATACCTATTAAAAGAAATGTGAGGTAAGCACTTTTCCATCTGTATTGGGAAGATTGCAACCTCCATGGAGTAGGTATGTTTTAACATTCTTTGTCATATTGAATGCTAATAGGGAGGGAAAAGCTTCCTTTTTTTTTTTCAGTCTAGTTTACATGATGATAGACTTTTGAAAATCACTAGCATTTTCCATTTACAAACAAAAAGTTTGTCCAGTGATTCAGTCTTCTCATTGCCTCTCAGTGTTTAAACATAATAAATCTGTAAGTAAAACTTAAAACTTGAATGGCGTATGCCATATAACTTTTAAAAAACATATTTGGTTATTAATGTTATTCCAGAAACACTCAGATGTATGTCTCTATTCAGCAAAAAACTTAACTGCTTGCTTAAAATTAAGCATGAGTTGAAGTCCCAATGGAGTCACATATATGCTTTAAGAGCTTTGCTGAATGGGTGCCTCAGTTAAGTTTTTATATAACTTGCCAACATATGAGACTCTCTACTTTGAAACTGAAGCAGAAAATAGTAGAGACTTGTGCATGAGATTAGTGGCAGACTCAGGATTAGAATCCTACAGACCTGACTGGAAGGTTCCTGCTCTAAACATGAGATCATAATAATCCTTTCCAGTCAACTAGAGGCTTGAATGGAGTGATTCTCTACCACACTGCTGTGGTCTTTATAGTGAATGGATATAATGGAGTGGTCTTAGATCATTCCTCTCCATAAATGAAAGAATCTGGATCTCTGCAGATGTCGCTGCTTGTTTACTGGAAGAGACATTCTCTCAGTGGCATAGTTACTTTGCTTTTGACAAAGTAATTATCAAAGTAAGAATTAAATCCTTGATAGTAACTGATGATTTGGCATTAAAACATCTTTTCTAATTAACATCTTACTTTCATCAGCATCCTTTAGTTACAAGTGTACTGTAAAGATCATAATGACTAATTGGCTCAAACAAGAACAAATAAATTACTAGTTTTGTCAGAATACCAGACAGCATCTTACATAAAATTAGAAGCTTCATGTCTTTACTTACATGACATTTAAAATGAAATTCCAACACACTTATGAAAGGTAGTTAGTTTATTAAAAACACGTGAATTAGAAGAAAAACTTGATGCCAAATATCTGTTTGTAATTGTACAAAAAAAGTGAAATATTGTATATCACATTGTTACAGGTCTATCAACAATATTTTCAAAGCAGAATTATATGGAGTTTTACAACTCTATTTAACTGCTGGATATTTTTCATACTGTTAAATGTTAGTGTACATTTTCAAAAGTTACAACTAATTCTGGTTGCCTAACTTGAGATGTCTGGTTTTCACATGTCCTCTGCCTCAACATCTATGAAAAATCAGACCATAAGTATATCAAATTGGGCATTCAGAATTACTGGGCACTTTTGAAAGTGTTACTTCACATTTTTTTCATAAATGAATTAGATCGAAGCCCAGTAATTAATCTATTTTACTATGAATTTTGTTTACAGATGGTATTAATGAATTTACCATTTGCTCTGTTTTCTGGGAGGTTATAAGTGAAATTACAATGTCCAAAACCAATATCTATCTAAATCCTTACAAGAACTACCAGTGCTGCATTTTATGCTTGCTTATTTCCCTAAACATAAAATGAGATTTAAAAAAAGTCTTAATTGTTAAATATTTGAAGTAGAAGGAGAGAGTGAAAGAATATGAGGCTGTCATTAAAACAATTCAAGTGCTAGACAACTACATACTCTACACGTGTCATCATAATTCAAACTTCTACTACAGGCCTGATCCAAAGGCTATAGCAGTGAGGAAGAACCTTTCCAGTGATGTCAACTCACTATAGGCCCCATCCTGACCAGTAATGGAGCAGTTCCATTAAGTTAGCCACTAGAGGGAGTATTTTATACGTGAATGGGACCATCACATTGCTAATATTAATCAGTAGCACAACAGGCTCTACAGGCATAGAATGAATCCAAAATATCTGCGCTTGGAAGCACTTCTCAAATATTCATATTGAATTAGGGTCTTTGTTCTCTTGCCCGCTCTCTCAAAATAAATGCATACTTGTGAGATACTGTTGTGTAATGCCATTTAATTTAATTCATGTATGTGCAACGTAACAGATAATTCTATGTATCAATTAAAGTCACTCAAGTCTGTGTTTCATCTCACAAAGATTTCAGATCATTAGGGCCCAGTGCAATGCACATCAAAGTCCATGGCTATCTTTCATTGACTTCAGTGGTGTCTGATCAGACATCTGGATCCATAAGAATTTTTAGTTAAAACTAAGGGGTTATGTCAGAATCTCTTGTTTATTCAGCAGCAAAGGCTCTTTGGTTTCTTCACAGGTTTGGCAAACATTCTCACTATTTAAAGAGTATAACAGGGTGTTAGCCCAGCAGTAGCATTCTGCATGTCTAAATGGGAAACCTAAGTTCTATTTCTGTTCTTGCATGGTCTCACACAATTTTGAAGTCTTTTTTTACTAGAGAATTGCTTGGTTGCAACTTGGACTAGCATGTCTAAGTGTCCACATTAGGCTTCCTGTTTCAGATGCACACAGTGTACCATATCCACACAGAACACTCTCTGCAAGTGTTGTGGGACCTATGCATTGTTTTACCAATTCTGCAGTTCCAAGTAGGGTACTCTGGCATAGGTGTGTAACATCTGTTATTTAAGGCCTGGTTTGCTGTTGTACTGCACCTTGTGTAGTCATTCACACCAGAGCAAAATGAGTTTGAGGCTATGAAAACAAATGGTAATGTTTTACACCCACTTTACACTGGGTAAATAACTAAGTAAGGTGCTGGGCAATGGAGAATCAGAGCCATGATGTCCAGATGCACTCGTTCATATTTTTGGTTTGTTCCTTTGCCTATTTCAGATGCTCTGTCCTGCATGAGCTTAGAGTCAGAGGCTTACATTCTCATGTTTGCAGATGCTATTGTAGAAGGGGAACAACTTTGATTACACCTGCTACAAGCCCAAGGTAAGAAGTTTGAATTTATTCTTTGAATTAATTTATTCAGACACTATTTAAATTTTTGTTATTATTGTTTTGTACTTTGCTCTGTACCTAGAGCTAAAGATTTTCTTCTCTATTGTGTTTCCCTCTAGGATCCAGAGTTGGAAATTGACCACACCAAAGTTCAAATGAAGCACATCCTTTCATGATGCCCACTCTGCCCTCTTCCTGCTAATGCAGTGGGATTCTCAGGCCATGCATTTGGGATTTTTGTGTGTGTGTGTGAGGTGGAAGGATGAAGGATGGGGGCTGGAGAAGCATGAGAGGTAAATGGATTTACTAGGGAATAAAGGAGGTAGAATAGCTTTGCTGTTAGCCTTTAACTACTAGCCCTCTGTCCTTATGCTCATTTTCAGATCTCGGGAGGTGAGGGCAGAATTGCTGGTGCACTAAAGCTTTAGTAAAGTAAATACAGTGTGCATGCACATCCATGTACACATAGTGGCTTCTGAATAATTATTTCTCTTCATATTTTTTCAGATGAATTCATGTGGGACATTTAAGAAATAAATTTTCATATTACAAAATGTAAAATTAAAAATGTTTTCTATTTTATCTTTCCTGTGATTCTCTCTCTTCCTATCTTTGGGTCCTTGCTGTTATGTTCCCCACTTCCCAACTCAGCCTTCTTTAAAGTATAAATATAATGTCCAGGAAAAAAAGTTACCAAGAAATTGCCTTTTCTTTTCTTCTTCTTTTTTTTTTTTTTACACTGAAACCCAGCCCCCTTCTAAGTTACATACCTCACTCAGGAACAATATACTTAATGCCCAAACTGACCTCTCCCTTAGATATCAGAAATAGTGAATCATGAAACAGAGGCTATAGAAAAGATTTATACAAACTAAGGAACTTAATCCCTCTGTGATCTCAAGTTTCCCTTCATTTCTATTTTGTGTTGAGACTCATTTTGGGGGCTGTGTACATTCTTGAGACACTGCAGGCCTGGGGAACTGTATTTCTCACAAATATGTCACCTTGAAATAGAAATCTTTTCCTCCATCAGCATCTGTTTCTTCCATCTTGCGTATATCAACTGAGTCGTTGTTCACATGAAGGTAGTAGTTCTCATCCTGATAACACTGAAACTTAACTGAATCTGCTTGGTTATAATGCATGATGAATAGCTGGTTTTCTTGACTCTGCTCAGTCACCTATGAAAAACACACAAAGTGGTGCAAAAATAGTAAGATCTCACTGTTTCTAAAAGATATCTGCAGTGAAAAGTTAAAATAGAGATTTTAAATAGAGTTAAAATAGAGATGCTAACTTACAATTTTTTAAAAAAATATAATATTATTTCCTCATCAGGTAAAGTGCCTCTGTCAGTACAGAGTCTGAACTGCAGGGAATGCCTGCTCAGCTTTAGAACAATATAGAGATAGATGTGAAAAACGTTCCTGCCAGGTACCCAAGGCACTGGAGCTGGGTTGGCCTAGACACTTGAATCAGTCTTCTGCCTCCGTTAAGAGCAGCACACATTTTTCCTCAGGGCCACTTCTTTGCTCAAAGCCCTTTCTGTTTTTCATCTTATTCTTTTCTTTTCTTCTCTTCCCTCCTCTGCTGAGTTCAAGAACTGCCTCCAGCTGCTAATTTCAGGCCAAAGTTCTAAGAGAGAAGTTCTAAGACCATGCAGTCCACCCATGCCACTCGCATCAGTGAGTGCACCTTCTCAGATGGGGTCCATATGCTACACTTACCAATGCCAGACTCACCCTTCCTCTCTGGTTTCAGATTTCCCATCCCCACTCCTTTAAGACCATCCCTGTAAATCCCATCCATTCTCTCAAGGCTATGGTCAAATATCTGATTGGAGACCCTATATCATTAGAATTGGCTGACCCTATACTACATATCATGAGATCCCAAGTGCCTTGGTTTCACCCCCATGAACTTCCCATGGGAACAGTTCCCTCTGACTAAGATCATCCTGACCTGGTTTTTCTTTACTTGCACCAATGGAAAAGCAATTTAAAATATAGTAGTTATGTCTTAAATTTGTCAAATAAGCTTGTCGGTGGGGGCAGAGAGGTTTCAGTCCTCTGAAAGCTTTGTCCTCTTTAGAAAGGGAAAATTTCATCACCCCTTAATCCTTGTATTTCACTTTTTACTCTGTCTCTGATTCAGAGACTTGTACCAGAAAAGCAAAGGAAACTTTTCTAGGACTTTGTCCTAGAAAGTTTCAGAGAATGTCTTAAAGAGGAGAGGATAAAATGGGCATTAATTTCCTTTCCTGCTATTCCTGTTTTCTTAGGTTACAAGAAAGATCAAGCCAAAGTTATCACTCCTTTCTGGCTTAGAGACAGGCGCCTTCACTTGTTGGAAATGGCAGGCTATCTATCTTGGTTTTTTACAGTTTCTCCAGACCAACTCTTCTGGGTCTTTCTTCTAAACCTGAATCCATGCAGTCTGAAACTTTTTGTCTGTAAGTAGAGAGACTGACATTTAAATTGCCAAGACCTAAAGAGCTCAAAAGCTTGTCTCTCTTGCCAACAGAAGTTGGTCCAATAAAAGACCACTTTGTCCATTTAAATTTGAAGCGTATTAAATTAACCAGATTGTGCCTTTGAGTGTTGCCATAATATAAATGATTTGATAATAAACAAAGTAGTCTGAGACGTTATGACCTAGTTTACTAGGTCCGAAGGCCCCACCACACCCTGCCCCAGAAAAGGACAGTAGAGAGGTCCTCCATGCTGCCTAGAGCAGCTGTATGGGAAGCAGACGATCAGAGGCTTTGGGGAGAAGCCAATCAGGACTCAGCAGGCTAGTATAAGAAGCGCTGCAGGGCCAGAATAAGATCAGTTCCTTGCTTTTGTGGGAGAGGGATAGTGACAGAAGAACCTACAGGAGCTTGGATAGAACAGTGCTGGCAGAGACCAGTGGAGTGAGAAGATGCTCTTGGCTGGCAGCTGGGACACAACCAGGACAAGGCCCTGAGGTACAGGTGAAGAACATGCTGGGTTGTGGGAAAGTGGCCCAGAGACTCATAACAGAAATGCATTGTATTTAAAAGGACATGGTGGATGGCTGCTATCTTTAGGGTCCCTGGGTTGAGCCCTGCAGTAGAGGGTAGACCTGGATCCCCCCAATAGCCACAGGGAAAATGGCCTGGACTTTGATGCACCCCCAAAAGGAAACAACTCTTTTAGTGGCCCAGCAGGAGAGCTGGGGCCAGCAAGGCCCAGAGAGAGTGAAGACATTGCCTCTAGGGAGGCAGCCATCTGACACTACTCTATGCCAGAGCAAGGACAATCTGAGAGTACTGTGAAGGGGCTGAGAGACCATTTGAAGCAGGGTACTGCAATAGGCCCTGCTAGACTGATTGAGGAATGAGCCCACAGATGTTACAGAGGGTACTGAGAGAGGCCACTGTTGGACTTGTACCCTTGAAGGGGTTTGCTTTTTTTATTTCACATACAAAGTGTGTGAGAATCGCCAGAGGGCTGAATCACTGAAGACCCACCACAAACTGTGTGTGTGTGCAGGCGCATGCACTCAGCCAGAGGGTGCTCATGAAAGGTGAGTATGACCCCCATTACAGACTTCGGTTTCCCCCTGGGTTAGGATGTCTGTTTAGAAATAACATGTGCCAAAGCCACCAAACTAATCTATTTTTGTGTGTCCATAATACTTTATCAATTTCTATCTACAGGCCAGTTCAAAACCAGACTTTCTACACTGAAATGTGGTAAGTTGACACCCAATTGTCCGGTCATACATTCAGAAGACATTACAATGTTGTTTCGCAGTCTTCTACTGATGCAGATTTAAGTCTCAAGGTCCTGCAGAGAAGTTGTTTCTTCTGAATTTCTGATTTATGTTGTAGCTCAACCTCCCTTTTCTGGGTCTACTACTTACTATTTCCCAGTGTGCATGTACACACTTATTTGGCTGGCTATGTACCTGTCTGGGGTCAGGAACTCCATCTGTACACACTTCCATGCATCCTGTCACCTTATGATGTGACTTCTTACGATGTGGATTCAAGACCTGTGAAGACAGCCATGAAAACTAATGTTTCCTTCCTATTCTGATCTGTATTAACCATTGGTTGTACCATCCATGCCCGTCTAACTCTAAACAAAACTATTCCAATCACTCTTACAGGAAATGTTAAAGGCTTTTTTTAAAAGACTTAATGACCACCTATACTGGAAAATGAACTGGGTGGAGACCAGTTACCATAAGGTAGTTCCTTGATTCAGAACACAATTTCATTCTGCAGCATAGATGGGGCTGTACCACATTTTTACTGTAATCCCATAATATGATAAAGCCTTGGGGACCTACTCTATGCCCAGAGGATACAAGTAACTCCCATTGAGCCCAAGGAAAATTTTCATATTCTGCTGGGGGGGAGTAGGGCCTGGGGACTTTTCAAGGATATCAGTTTTGAGAAACTTAAAACATTTGCACTGAAAGCAGGAGCCATGTTTTAACCATGTCAAGGAATGCTGTGTTATGATCCGGCTCTTTAAAACGGTTCATTAGGTGGTGACACCAGTTGAAGCTCAAAGTATGGCTCTTTCCAGATTCTGTAGTACTCATTTCAAACAAGCAATTTGTGGACATTTAATCTCTGAATTGGATAAATCCCTTGTACGGGCTTGCTTTCCTGTAATGCCTTTACTCATTCCTTCACAAAATGCTTTCAATAGAGAGTCAATTGTAAATTAAAAAGAAACAAGTTTTTCAAATTTAACATGAGGAAATGACAGGGTTTGCCTACAATAGGAAAAGCAGCCAGGGTTAGCTATCCTGTTTCTCCTAGTGTACACACCTGTTAATTAAGGCAAAAAGGTGTTTAGTTGAATGAGATCCATTTTAGACTTCCTCTTGGAGTCAATTAAAACCAATTAACTCACAGTAAAATTGTTAGCTTATAACAGTAGGGTAATGTAACCTTAATTGCTTTTCCTAATGTAGAAATGCCCTCAATGGCTTGGAAAACACAAAAATTTCCAATTACACAGGGCAAAAATGCTTAAAAACATTCGCACACTGACCTGTGGCTTCTTTTCTTAAATCAGTATTCCTGTCTGTTTTCTGAAGCACCAGTTTGTCCTGAAAAGAGAATTCCTCTCCCAAACCCTCCTCTTTAACATGGAGCACCTTCTGCCTCTTTTCCTCCCTTTTCATCCCGCATGCCTGCTGTTGTAGCAATCTCTAGCTCTCTAAAGGAAGCTACATCCCCCACTGGGCTCTAATGATGTGCTGCTAGCATTTGCTTTCTAGCTTATTCAGTGCTTTGTATGGTAAACCATTTTACATTTCAGAGCATGCTGTATCTCCTCAATGTGCTCTGAAATTTAAAACATGCTGCCAAGAGTAGCAGGGAAAGACAGGAGGCAGTCAGCAGCAAAACATCAGAACCATCATGAGCAGCTGAGCCATAATTTTCTAAGAGGAGCAAGAAGGGTTCTTGAGAAAATGGGAGGAGGATGAAGAAAGGCAAAGAAGGTTTGAAAAGATGAAGGGCAAATATACTACCACTTACCTTCAGATACAGTTCTTTCCTATCCTTGCCCAAGAGGAGACAGTTATTTTCTGATTTCTGGGTCATGGTCACCAAATTTTTACCATCTAAAATATAAATTTGTAATTTAAAATATCTACTAATTTTTTGTGAATTGAAACATCACTAGACAATCTCTTGAAGAGGCAGTATTCAGATTTCCCTGACTACTGCTAGACACAAGAACAGTAACAAACCTAAGCACTCATGATACTGACCTCCTTTGCAAAGTACTTTGGGATCTCCCAATGAAAAGCACTATAGCTATATTAACAAGCATGGCTTTTAACCCACCTTCTAAAAGTGACTGAGTATACCATAGATTCTGAATCATATTCATGGGATTGTTGGATTTACTCCTATTTGAAATAACATTTTCTAAATAGCATAAAATTCAGGGAAACAATAGTGCAGTGCAAAGTTTTAAGTGAACAGCGCTAGGTGAAAAATATCCATTTCTATTAGGCATCTCAAGGCCAAACCCGATTTTTCGGTAAAATAACCTGGGAAAACCAGTAAATAAGGATCATAAGCAGAAAGAACATAAACTAAGACTACCTTCTACCAATTTATATGAAATGGTAGACTGACACATGAGGGGTTGTTTGGATAGCTGCTGGAGTTACCAGATAGGGGTCCCACAAATAATACAATTCTTACTTTAAAAGGAATTCCTATGTACACACAGTATTGCTAAGTCCAGCCAGGTCAGGCAGTAATTTTTCCATTTAAAGCATGTCTGTCCCCACAATATCTGAATACCTTTACAAGTTCTACAAGTCAGTGTATGTAAAGAGATTTTTTTTCATTGTTTTAGAGAGCTTTGTACTCTTAAAAACCAGTTGGAGTCAATAGACCAAATTCATCTTTTGTTTCATCCAATGAACCTCCAACTGTGGCTGGCATGCACTCCATGGGAGACCCCTGGAAGAAACTGTATTTGAGTCACCCTTCAAGGGACAGAATCTTCTACTTTGAGTCAGCCTTCTAGGGACAGCCTTCTACTGGACAGAATCCCTCTTAAAATCCTTGGCACAATGTGGGACACATTCTAGCACAGTCTGTGTAAGTAAATTTAAGTAAAGATAATGGCAGTTAGAGGGAATAAAAAGTCTGAAGAAGGTATAAAGTACACCATTTAGTTGTTCCTCCGCAGGTAAATTATATCAATTTTAAACTTGGGAGGAAAACTGGCATAACATGAAAGATACTTCAAGTTCTTTATCCTTGGGTTATACCCTTTGAAGTGGCCTACTTGAAGCTTGCGCTTGGAAGCCAGGAACTTGTTGTAAACATAGCCCCACCTCATTGAACGTTGGTGTTCAAGGCCACTTCAAACATATTCAAAGGTGATATATAAATTAGACTCCTACTTACATCAGCATACCAATGCATAAGTGAGTCTTAGGAGGTGTTACTGGGCAGATGGAAGAAAGTGTAAAGTGAGGATTAAAGCTTTAACTTGCATCCTCCTGTCAGCTGCTTTTCTTGCTAGAAACCATTTAACCTCTTTAAGGCCATTTGGAAAGTAAATGGAATAATACATCCCAACCTAACAAGCATGTTTTGATAACTCATTTGTGTAGTGGTATATAAGTGCTAAATATTAATGTTCTGAATATTAATATTGGTCTCAGTGATTTGATACTGCAATGATGGGCATTATATTAAAACTAAGATCAGCAACACCGGCTTGTTGCATTACTAACCTTTCAGTTTGTTGCTTGTGAAGATGTCTAACCATGCTATATCTAAAATACAAAAAATATGCTTGCAATTAGCCATACATATGCTGAAAACTAAGACGATTGAGTGTTCTTCAAAAATGCAACATTGTTTTCCTGGAATATGCAGTAATAACAATAGGAGTCAGGCTTTGTTTCCTTCTAAGTCTTAACCACAGTTCTGCATTCATATTTGTCCTGATATCTGTATTTTGGGTGGGAGGAGGAGAGTCTGATTGCATTTATTCATTGTCTTTTATAATAGAAAATAAATCCATGAAGATAGGTCAGTAGTACAGTGTGAGGCTAACCTGAGTTTTAAGCAGCAGTCTAGTAAAAAGCGGTCATGACTAAAACTAAGTAAATATTAAATAGCTGGCCTGGTACTAACTAGGGGCTAAATTGTATCTCGCGCCTATCTGACTATATAGTGGTAGGAAGGTTCTTTGTGTCCCACCTTGCATTCCCCACTCAAGGCATGGCCACATTTGCAAATGGTGTGTTCCTCCAGTTGTTCAGGTTTAGTATCTTTTCAGGCACCAGCCCCTCAAAGTCTGTGCCTCCTTTCTCTTTGCAATGGCAAACTTGGTCAGCATGGGGGGAAGCACATGCTGCTCCCTTCTCCAGCATGATGCAGCAGGTCTGCTCCCTGTGAGCTCCAAGGACCATACTGCCTCTTTGAGCTTCTGTTGGGGTGGTGCAGCTCCAGTAGACATTGCAGAGCTGTGGCTAGGAGACACAACCCTAACTAAGTAGAGATGGCTGAGCGGTATCTGACAAATTGCTCCCCAGACAATGGGAGACCCTTCTATACACACACATGGAATTAATATTTAAAAACTAAATTATGGACCCCAATCTCCACTTCACAGCTTGTTCCATCAGTGTAGAAACTCAAGTTCCAAACTGCAAAGTTTCCCTGGAATACTTACCCTACCTGTAGAAGATGCCAGGAGTTCAATGTTGTAAATCCACAGATGTCCCCAGTCAAGGTGGATCTTCAGCAATCCACTGGGCCTGACCTCTACATTGCTCCTGGGCTCCCTCTCCTAGTTCCCTGCATCACTTGATAGCAAATCTTGACTCGTCCTTTAGCTGCCTCTAGATCCCTAACAATGGGGGCCTTCCACTGTAGAGAGGTAGCATCAGATACAGATCCTCAGCTGAAGCAAATGGACGTAGCTCCCTGAACTCCAGAATTATGCTCAATTACACCAGCTAAGGTGCTGGCCCTCAGTGTGCAGTATCTTGCACTGTATAGATAGATGGTTTGAAGAGGAGAGGGCATACAGTGGAGCACAGCTTGCTCCCAACGTCATCCCATTTCTAGAACACAGTGGAGCTCTTATTCCACATCTCCTGTGCCATGATCTGTGACTGTAAGCTCTTCTCTGTCCATGGAAGTGGAGGGCAGAATTTGGCTCTATATTTAGCCCCTCATATCTGATAAGCATTCAAGGAGGGGGTGGTTTTACCCCAGAAAAAAAGTAAAATAAAAGCAGTTTCTAGTATTTGCTGCTTTTAATCTGTGCAGCACATTAGAAGCACACATAGTGCAACCAGTGCTTCCACTCCCTTCAACATACTGTGGCTGCTCAACTCAGTTGTTTTTATTTGGATTTTCCCCATCTACCATCTCCCCTGAAATGTCTAGCAGCTATTCCTTGAATGCTAGCTGGGGTGTCATTTTTTTAAGCAGAGATGAGAGATACCCAGTCACAGGTAGGGAAGGAGTTAAATATGGCCCCACAAATCCCACAGTTTCTGTATCTCCTTTTATTTCTCTCTGCATTCTTCCCAGATGATTAACTGTTTCTTCACCTCCTGGAATCCAAACATGGCTTTCATTCTAGTAGCCAGTAAACAAGAATCTGCTTTTCATTTAACTTTATACTATACATACTAAGCCTGTAATTTTTTTCCTGTAACTACCAAAGCATCATACTAGTGGGATCAAATGTTTCTAATGCTGACTGATATATAAAGTAAGTGAAGCAAGCACATGGAAGTACATTAAAGTGTCCTGTTAGGCAATAGATATATTTGATATAGAAAGAGACACTGTACCTTCAGTAGATTGTGAATCCTTGATTGATATTTTACAATGGCCATGCTCGTCTAAATCAAAACGCACAGTTTTTGAGTCCCTTGTCAGGAGGTAACACTTCTTTCTTTCACGGTGTTTATATGCTAGTCATAGATGAATTTCAGTTAGTTTTGCTGATCACAGAAAATTAGAAAGGTTACATAACAGAATATTCTTATGGCTATTCCTGCCTGGTGGCCTCTGTCCACTACACAAACTAAAACCAGTCTTAAAAGTCAACACAGGCAACATGAACGTAACAGAATGGGTTCAGGCAGCTATGCTTTTGGATTTCGCTAAACTTTGGTCATCAAGTTTGCCTTTGTAATGACAATGCTAAATTTGGTTTTGAATTCATCACCTATAGGAAATAGTAATAAAACAGAAATGGCTTGTTATTAGGGGCTAAGTCCCACCAATGGCAGAACAGTACGAAATGGCTGATGTACTTCAGGGTGCAGTACCACCTGCTGGCATTGGGGGACTACTGAAGAAATTGGAGCTACTTCAGTCCCAAAGGCTATCCCAGAAAATGTAGGGAGACATCTGGCCCTGTTCCATTCAGGTTGGAGGGCAAAGGAGGATGAGGCACAGAATACAAGTTTCTGTGGGGCTAGCCCCAGAGAGGCAGAGTACAGGACTATTTGCACCTGCTCCCCCTGTCTCTGCTCCTGCTTTTTCAAAGTGAACAACAAGTGGGGAAGGTTCTGAGCCTGGTGGGTATGATGGGTTTTGGGAAGGTTTCTCATCCCAAAAAATTGTGTGTATGATTGTGTCCTAAGCCCAGGAGTGTCAGCTGTGTGAGGGTTGAGGACCCAAGGGGTTGGTGGGTAGCTATGTTGGAGGAAACTCATGTGACTTGAGGAGCATTAGACATAAAGAGGTGGCATTAGTAGGGTTGCATGCAAGGTGCAGTGGAGTCAGTTGCTACATTAGACTGTGGGTGAACTCGCCAGGTGTGTTGGAGCAAGACACAAAAGCAGGGACAGGTAAAGTAAGAGCTAGATTGATTGGGGAGAGGTTTGGATTTAGATACCAGCCAAGGGATCAGAGAGGGATATATACTATTTTCTTCCACCCTGCATTTTCCTGAGAAGTGTCCCAGTCTTCTATTCTGAAGGGAGGAAGCGAGAGCGAGAGAGAGAGAACACCTTTCCTCTTTTTTTCCATTGCTGGAAAACACTTCCCTGTAACCCCCCGAGCCTAATGCTCCAGTTTTGCACTTTGAAAATAAGGTCAACTTGCAAAGTAGGAGCTTGGAGTACAGATTGTTACATGAAGCCCTAGCACTTTGGGCACCAACCATCATTGGTGAAAGACAACAAACCTTAGGTTAGTGCTACTAGGAAAGGTATTTGAACTCTAGGAAGCCCTAGTCCTGGGAATAGTATACAAATAAGACTTAGACTCAAACAAAGCCAGTTTTAAAGAGAGAGAAGAGCAGAATGCAAGGGCAACCCCCAACCCGTCTCCCCAACCCCCTGAAGTGTGCCACCGAGGGTAAGTGGAGGGTCCAAGGCTTTCCACAGCAGCTCAGGCTCCTTGGGCGGCTCTTCCTACTGCCCAGCTCCAGCTTCTGGCCTGGCCAGGGGCAGGGCCTTGGGAGGAGAGAGAGCTCAGGCTCAACCCCCAAAGGAAGAGGCTGGCACCGCCCCTGAGCCTCAGGTAGGTGCGAAGCAGTGCTGCAGAGAATCTAGGACAAATGCTGTCCTGGAGTCATTCAGCCTGGAATCAAGACTTGAAATGTATATTTTGAGACTCCTGCCCAATTAGGTATGGTGTGGGTTGCCCTGCTTCCCATGAGGAATTAACCTGCCCTAGACATTTCAAGTTCTATATTTGGTGCTGAGACAGGTCTCATGTCCCCGATGACAAAAAGTGTACTTAGGTTGGTGGTTTTATTAGTGAGCTTTCTTTTGGTGTGTTATGGGAAATGTTTGTTGCTGAACTTGTCATTTTTAGGCTGTTCTAGATACTTAATATATTTTCTAGGCTGAATGTCGTCCACAGCCTGTTTACTGAGGCCATTCAGCCCAGATTTCAGTACTGAATTCAGTCCTGAATTTTGCTTTGCACATTACCTCTGTCAGGCACACACTTTAGTTATAGTAAAGGAAAGTTTAACATCACATTTACCTGGTAAACTATTTTTCTTCGGACATTTACTTGGTGCTCCTTGGACCCGTTGTTTCAGAGATGCAGTTGATTTTTTCAGTTTGTTTTTACTGTACCTCCTTAAAGATTTTCTAAGCTTTACCTCGCAAGGCTTTTGTAATCCTGAGCGCAATATCATAGTTGGAGAGGCTGGAAAATACTGGTAACCTGTTTTGCAACTCTCTTCTAGTCCTATAGATAAATTATAGTTCAATCACAATACTTTGCATTTCAGTTTAGAAACAATTTTTTTTTATTTTACAAAAATTGTTAACATATTGACTTCTCAAGTCTTAACAATTCATATAAAGCATGGTAAATTCAGTAAATTGTTGGTTGCTTGTATTTTTGTTCTGAAGGGCAAAAATTGTAGGTTTTTTTTTTTTTAAATTGACTTAATTTGCATTTTAATAGTTTTAATTTTCCAACCTTGTTAAGCTAACATTTTGAAGTACTGTTAGCTGATTGGATTTAGCATATACTCCCCCCAGGTTAAAAAAAAACCAGACAGTTCACATGTCTTTAAACCAGTTCTGGCATTACAGTGGAGCAGGGGACATTTGCCCCAACCCAAAACAATCTTCAAGGGGCCCCAAATTGGCCGAAATACATCCAAAGTTACGTAGTGGATATGACACTGATGGGGCTGTAAACTGTCATCTGTCTGAGTGTCATCTTTGTAGACCAACCCACACAGTAGTGCTGGGAAGTATACTGCTGACACAGCTTTGGTGACTCCAGAGTGCAAGCAGGTGCCATGTTGGTAAGGGATGGGGCAGTATTCATTGGGGAACTTCAACAATGCTACCATCAAAAAAGCAGAAGTGTCTGTCAGGGCTGAAAAGTGAAAATGTCAGGTTACCAGAGTTGTTACTATGCAACATCAGGAAGCCAGCCTAGCTGGTTGGCTTTCTGTCCTAGATACAGAAGGAAAAAGATTATTTAGGACTTAATGCATCAATAGCCACATTGCACTACAGATGTGTCTGCACTAAAACTTCAGATACAAACCTTACTGAACATGTCTGAAACTTCTAAAGCAGGGAGAGGTAAGCACAATATAAATGAGCCATCTGTTCCTATTTAGCATGAAGATTATGAATGTGTCAGCTCAACCTCCTTAGTAAGTGTCCAAGAAGTTCAAAGCTATAGCTCATAACAAGACAAGATAAGGCAATATCCAGCAATGTGGCAACATCCCCTTGAACTTTCAAACTCAGTTTTTATATTTGTAGTAGTATATAAAATAGTAGTTTGTATATAAAATAAACACATAACTAAATTAAACTTATATAAATACATGAACAAGGTGGAAATCCATATAAATAACACAATTAAATGTTCGTTATTTGTAAAACCTGAAACAAACCCTGAACCCATAGTGGTTGTGCAGAATATTATTAAAGTGACTAAATAGATAAGAACATAACCTATGAATATCAAACTAATATATACTAACCTGCAAAAGTATGCAATAGGTTCATGTGTGACCAGACATCCTCGTTTTTTCCAAGCATTTATATTAAACCAAGTTTTTATTCATTACTGCAATAGTAAGAGAACTCACTAAGCTGGTCTGTGTATGAGGGAGGAATTGCAGATTTCCATTTTCTCCAATTAACTCTTTAGCCAATGAAATAGTTAATGCAATCCATTTGTTGATGTTAATTGATGTTACAAACTCATCCCTAAAATACACAAGTTTGGAGAAGGAAAGATAGCAATAGTGAAAAGTTTGAGAGCGCACTGAATATGGTGTTCCAGAACATATGCACCTTTTTGACAGGTATAGAGGACGTGTGAAAGGTTGGCATGTGGTTATTTGGCAAAATACAGTCAATGCTGGCGTTGCAATCTAGCTTTAAGCAAATGATCTTTAGTCCATTGAAGTACCTATTCAGTATCTTGTTCTGGAAGAATCAAAAGGATAAAGAACGTAGAAGTATCTTTCATGTTACACCAGATATCCTCCCAGGTTGTGATGGTAAGGCTAATTTCTTTTTCCTATTTTTCTTTGAGACTGAGATTGAAGGAATTAATTATAGGTGGCTTAATGCTTTGCATCCCCTTCTCAAAGAGACTTTTTTGTTTCCATATTTCTTAATGTTATATTCGGGTGCTGAGAAGTGAAACAGACCGATTGTCCTCTATCCTTTCATGAAATCTTGAGCATAGTTGCTGAAAGAAGGAACTGTGAGACAGTAGTAGCTGATATGTTATATATGTAATCAAAGGAGGCCAGTCTATCCTCCTTGTATCATTTTAAATTTTTCTTAATCCTTTTCTATCCAAATTATCCCAAGTGTGGATTTGGTCTTGATCCTGAGGCCTGGGTATTCCATAGTGATATGAGAAGAGAATTAGTAAAATCAGATGCTGTTATCTAACTTGTTGCAGGATGCCTTATGTATATGCAAAGTTTGGATTATTTCTTAAGGGTTTGGCTATCCTCTTAAAATATATAAAGGAGGGAACTAAATGGCATAACTCTGTGCTTTTTTCAGTCTCAAACCAGGCCAGTATGTATACAGGGTTACTGGAGGGGAGCCATTTTACAATAGGACACGCTTGGAATGCTAGATAACAAATCTGGTAACCCCATCCTCCAACTGGCCATAGAATTTTTTTTTTTTTGTCTTGTGTGACAAGCAAGGCTGTTTTTAAATCCCATATAAACTGCTTGATAAGCCTATTTATTCAAACAGCCAAAGAGAGACTTTGAAAGGCAATAGACTAATGATACAAGTCATTCTCAGGCAGATATTCATTTTGGCTATTTCTGCTCTCTCCAGTAAGGATAGCTGCTACATCCATATTTATAGAAACAATTTTGGGAAGATTAGGGTAAATCTGAACACCTACGGTTTTTTTCCTTGCATTATTGAAAAGAAAAATGCTGAAACGGAGAAAGATCTTGTCTTTTGGATATATTCGTTGCTTGTGATTTATTCCAGTTAATGTGGAAACTAGAGATCTTTCAAAAACTCTCCATACATACAATGATGGAATTGAGCATGGCTTCTTCAATAGTACAAAAATGTTCTTAGCAGAAACTGATTTTGTATTTTTTTCTATTTATAGTGACTTATTCAATGGCTGAGTGCTGACATGTCTGTATATTGCCTATGCTTCAAGTGGTTGCCATATCTTGCTGAGAGAGGACCTATTCCGGTGACATCCAAAACTTAATTTTCCACAGCAGAATGGCAGACATCTGACTGATAAGATACCAAACGGAGAAGCTGTCTGTTGAAGCAGGATAGTATATTTCTGTTAGTTGACAGAAAGTGTTCTGTTCTCCATGGTATCAGTTTGCCAAAGCAGCTTGCAAGACATCTTGAAAAAGCTTTCATAAATGGAATGTCAGTAAGGAAGAAGTTGGAACCTAAACTAAAAGTATGAAGCATCAGAGGATCATATGAACTGTTACTTAGCCTGGAGAGAACTTCACAAATGTCTCTAGAATTCTGTGACTATTGATGGGAAAAGTGCTGCCTGAAATTGAAGGTGAGAGAAACATGTCATTTAATACTGCAGAAACTTCTACATCTCATATTAAATGTTGGTGAGAGACACCTAACATGTCATGATGAAGATGATGAATACTTGGGAGGCAAATGGAATGGAAGCTGCCTGGGCGTGACTGAGTTACTACATATTATACAGTTTTGGCAGGTAGTTTGGATGAAGTTACGGCAGGTGCAAACATGCATTATCTTAGGCTGGGTCTACACTGATAGCGGCAAATTTGCTGCCGTCAGTTCAATGTGTCTGGATCGACTGACCGATCTGTGTAGACCTGCTCAGTCAATCCAGAAATCGACATCAGAAAACCACCCCTGTAAGTGGCGTAGTGCTGCGTCAACAGGAACGCTGTTCTCGTCGGATCAGCACAGTGTGGACAGCGCGCGGAAGAGACGCAGCGAAGTCAACAGGAGATATGCAAGTGATTTATGTCACTTGCATATCTCCCATCGACTGCCGCCAAATCCAGAAGGTAAGCGTGAACCAGGCCTTAGTAAAAAAGCTCCCCCCAGGACAAATTCATTCAAGTTTGGGCCAAAACTAAATGGAAGTGAAAACTACAAAGTATTGTACATTGTTACTTTACTGTGCACTGTTGTCATTTGGAACAAGTGTCTCAATTCTTCAGAATGCAAAAGTAGATGTAGTACATCAAAGCTACTGTTGGAGCAGAACTTGCTGAAACTTTGGAGGAGGTAGACCTGGGAATTAAAATAGACTACAGAGCCCCATCTTATGATGATGTCTCAAATGTGAGGAGCGAGCCAAAGGGTTTGCAGGCACAAATTAGGAAAGTTAACTCCATTAACATGTATGTGCCTTGGTACGGGAGTTACTGGAATTTGCTGAATTCTGAGGCCACTGCTTCTTGAGTCCAAAAATTTATCTGGTAAACCTGCAGACTGTTACTTGAAGGGGTGGAGGATCTACTATATGGTGGGATATTTAAAAAGAAATCCTGTAGCTATTTCTCTGAAACAGGATAGGAAGCACACACAGATGCTGTTAATCAACAACTCCTAAGATTTGTCAAGCACCCCAGGAGCTACATTTCTACTTCCAACAGGGTGGTTTGCTCAGAGGCAAAAATAATTTCAAGATAAACTGTCTACTTATCCTTTCCTGGTAGGAAATACAGTGATACAAGATTACTGAAAGAAATCAGCACAATGAACAAGCAGTTTCAGGGAAATGATATGGATCTGAAGATGGCATACAGATTAATAGAAAGAGCAACCTTTCAGGATTATCATAGGGGTAGAAGGGAGTGCAAGGGTCATCAAAGAAATGGCTCATGAATTACATATAGAACCAGTATTTCCAGTTATTTGCTCAAGGATGAAGGTTATTTGAAGATGGAGCTGCTGAGAGTGAAATGGATACAGATTTATTTTTTTTGTTCACTTTTGGATATTACAAAAATTTACAGCAGACTTGAAGAAAGCTGTAGCTATGTATGGTATTTCCCAAATTGGATGATGACTCTGAAAAAGACATGTAAAGAATTGGCTACAACTGAAGCAGACTTATTAGCTGATCTACTGGATGAACTTGTCACATTAATTTGAACACAGAGGAAGTATATTGTAAAAATTCTACATAAGATTCTGAATTCTATCATGAATAGACCTGCACTACATAGTATATTTAACAATTCCTGTTATTTCATGTAAAGCTCAGACTCCCTGCAGAAGCAATTCCTTGTGGCCAGATGTAGTATATAGCATCTTCCCCCCGCCCCTGCATCCAGCACTCTCCGCTGGCAGCTGCTCTGGTCCACCAATGGTCTAACTCTTCCCTCTGGCCACATCCTAACTTAAATCCACCCCTTCTGCAGCAATAACAGTCCAAATGAAAGTCTCCAAAAACATCTCAACACAAGAAATTCTTCTGCCCCCTTCTTATGGTTGCCAACCCTTCAGGATTTTCCTGGAGTCTCCAGGAATTAAAGATGTTGTGTGGTGAAGCCTCCAAGAGTACATCAAACCAAATTCAGTAACCCTCCTCCTTTTTGGGTTATTCTTCAGCCCATCTTTGAGGCTCAGCCTGCAGCCCCGCTCTGGGTTCAATAGTCCTTGTAATGTAAATGTACACCCCTCTCTTGGGGACCGAGTTCCACCTTCTACTCTAGGTTCTGGCCTATGGACCCTGTATTAGAAGATTGTTTGTTTTTAAAGGGTGATACTAGGGTCCCAAGGTACCCACTTTCCCATCCCAATAATGGGACTCGCAAAGAAGCCCTGCTTCAAACATGTATGCAATGTAATTGTAGCTGTGTCAGTCCCAGGCTATTAGAGAGACAAGATGGATGGCATATCTTTTATTTGACCAATTTTTGTAAAGATATTACCTCCCCCACCTTGTTTCTCTGCTTCAGACATGGTAGCTTGTGTGTTTAGGGGGCTTTTCTATCAGATTAAGCTAACTCAGTTGCCTTAATGCAGTTGAAAAACACAACCTTCTTGCCCAGGAGGATAAGGCATAAGAACTTTCAAAGCTGAAAATATAAGGAATGAGTTGATCACTAACAATGATAGTTATGTGATTACATACTATACACTATAATATAATATCTTCCTGGCTTCCATTATAAACACTCATTTAAACATGTATACAATACTGCTATCTTGGCTTGCCCCCTCTAAATTCCATTACTGGGGTTCTAGACAGTATATTTTGTCTTGCAGCAATAATATTTCAACTTTCACATAGGAATGTTTGACTGTCATATATATATTAAACCATCAATTTCCTATCAATAACATTTACCCAAACTTCCAAATTATTAAACTCTTCTACAAGATTTACTTTATGCATTTGATTGAAATTTGAATAGCAAGATCATTTGGAGTCCAAATGCAAGTCCAGATGTTTGTAATTGTTTTTCTTCCTAAGCAAACTTAGTGACTAGAGCATTACAGAAACAACACTCCTTAGTCACTAATCTTCTGCAGCTACTTAACTCAACTTACCCTTAGAATAGAGTCCCCAAAGTTTAATGCACTTGAATGGTGGCTCCAAAACTTATTTTTGGAGCCCTCTGTGATAGTGGCCCACAACATTCAGGACTCAGTCATGAGACTTATTTCCTCACCTCCCTAATTCATGAAGGTAGCATCTGACTGCATGGTGAGAAACTAGGACCCAAAGGTGTTTGTTCCCTGAGGAGACAGCACCCCTGCAACTAACTTTCAAAAGTACATATATAAAGTGGGCAGTCTCCTAGGAAGGTTCCTGCTGTCGCTAAAAGAAAAAACTACTACTTACCTGAAGCAGTTATAAATCCATGCACTTCTCTGTTTAATTGAGTTGTGAGCCTTGTCTAAATTAGCATCTGGAGGAACTGAAAGTCTTTGGGATGGGGCTTCACTTTTTGTTGGCCGTGTAGAATAAATAACCAGGCCTTTTTTCCCCAAAAAACATTTTCCCAACTCTAGCAAAAGCAGCTCTTGTTGATTGCAAGACGGACTAGACAGACTGACTGGCGCACTTTTAATTTCATATTCCCCATCACTACTGCCAAGACATCCCCACTGCAGCAATTACCGCCTCTGCATTTTTCTATTTTCTGCCCCTTACTCCTGGTTTTTATTATCCTTCGTATAAATTTTGTGTCTCTTTTCCTGTGTAATTTTTTTTTTGCCTTCTATTTTCTGTCACTATTTTTTCCCTGTGTTTTTCCTGCCCCCTCCTCCTCATTTTCTCTTTTATCTGAAGCTAACACTTGCATCTTGTGTGAGTGTGTGGTTTTGGTCCTTGTCTGTTAGCGATACATTCTCCACATTGACAAGAGGATGCAGTCTTAATGGTGCAAGATAATATGGGAATTGCACGGGGGTGAGTTGAGGCATCATGACTTTCTCATTTAGATAAGCTCAGGCTACACTATAATTCATTCTCCAGAAGAGAGAGAGTACCTCAGAAGTCAGCATGTAAGAGAGAAGACCACTATAACAGCAGTTCTCAAACTGGGGGGTGGGCCGCCCTAAGGGGGAGTGAGATGGATTATGGGAGGGCACCACTGGTGGAGTTTGGAGGGTATGGGGGGGCAATGACCCCCAAATTTATGAAGATGGAGCTGTCTCCTCCTGCTGGGTGAGGGGCACCAGGCTGAGAGCGGGCAGCCCAGGCAGGTGGTGTGGATGGGGAACCCTTAGGAGGAGAGCAGAGGTGAGGGGAGGCTGCTGGGGGCCCAGCACTGCTGGCGGAGTAGGGGACAGAGCCCATCCAGCTCCATGCGCCGTGCTTTGCACAGCTACTTCTATCACCAGTTGGAGCACTGCTCCCGCCTGCCTCTTGCAGCAGCCGCGCCCACCCAGCCCACCCCACGCCACTACTGCTTTGCAGGTTCCCAAAGGTGGCAGCTCCATCCATGCTGCTGCCTGAGAATAATCCTAAGGAAGAGGTGCGATTCCTTGCCATCACCATTTTCTCTGGTGGGTCACATTGGGCTCTAGAGCTGTGGGGGACTGCTGCTACCCTGTCTCCCCCTCCCCCCAAATTAAGTAGTCAAACTCTGCCTATGATATGTAGGCCCTGTTTTTTCTTTCCTGAAAAGGGGGGTGGGTTTCAGAGGTAGGGGGTGCAATTGTTACACAAAGTATATATGGGGGGTGGCTCCATTTAAAAAGTTTGAGAACCATTGCACTATAATACCCTGGTACCTAGCTTCTTGTAATATTAGAACCGCGCTTTCTCCACCCACTTCTCCCTTATTTCTAAGAATGCTGATAATTATTTTTGGAACAGTGTCTGAATTTGTACTTAATGGTCTTTGGCTCTTGTTTCTGATGAAATCCTTCCCTTCTTAACTATAGCAATTACCTCTTCTATATTCCTCCTACAACCCATAGATCATGCAAAAACCCACAGCAAAATGGATCCATGTGCCTCTCACACCAGCATACTGAGAATAAAGAGATTTACCTCAGCATTAAGACACTGAATGTATGATAGTAAAACTTCTGCTTACACAGAAAGTGAACTCCAGATAGGGCCTGTGTTCTATTAGTCATTGTCAGAGAGCCAGTCATCACAGGTACCTTCAGAATTCTGCTCTATGTAACATCTTGATTAACTCTGACAGTCAGAGAAGCTAGGAATGAGCCTGATGGTCCTGATTGCCCACACCCCATTCGTAGATTATAAGGCTAGAAAGGACTACTATTACACAGATCAGACTGGATGAACATACAGGCCATGGACTTTCCCAGAACTGATTCCTGTTTGAACTAGAGAATATCTCTTAGACATCCAATCTTGATTTTAAAAATTGCCATTGATTGAGAATCCAGACACACACACCCCGTTGGTAAATTGTTCCAATGGTGAATTACTGTCACTGTTGAAAATGTGCATCTTATTTCCAGTCTGAATTATTCTGCATTATTACTGACAACTGTACCATTTTCATTATAGCTTGTACTGTTATGGTACCATATTTAGAAAATCTGTTTAATATCTGAATTAAAAAATGTGTATACTGAGGGAGCTGCCATGAAGAGTGCAGCCTGCCCTAACTTTCCCCATCTCATCCTATATTGTATGTATCATGAGTGCTATCGGGCTCTTGGGCCAAGTTCAGGTTAAGGCTCAACAAAGGAAGGTATGAATGTTACCTGCATCCTCTTTGTGGAAGATGCCAGAATTAATTTCTCCTGTGTGAGGTGTATGCCTAACTTTTGTTCTTCAGCTGTTGATAAGGATGACTCAGGATACAAGATACCAAGTGACTGTTCATTATAGTACTTTTATAATGGATAGCCTTTCTGCTATGTATTTAGATGACAGAAAGCTAGCCTTGATATGTGCAAGTACAGGAGGAATGCAGCTGGCATTGAAGCAATTGAATAGAAATTGAATTGAACAGGTAGAAATGAGAAGGAGCATGAAATTTCTTTGAGAACAGAGAAAACTCAAACCTGTTACAGAGGTATAGTGCATGCCGAGCAGTGCTTAGACATCTAGTCAATGTTAGTCACCTGGAGGAGAGGATCTTAAAAGTGATCTGCAATGGGGGTGGGGTGGAAGAACCTGACTGTGCCTTTTTATTACTTCTTTAGGATTATGAAGATGTGAAAGCTATTGTGCTTTCTAAAGACTTATTTTCCTGTTTGTCTGCATAACCTCAGAAATATCAAGAATATTATGGCTTGTCATTTCACTGGCATGCTTCTCTGTTGACTTGTAAGTAGTTTGGGAGCTCTCTTTGCCCTTAACTGAGGACAGCTTTTCTACTAACTATTGTCGCTAGGTAGCATCTGTTTTTCTTAGCACTGAACGTGTCTGAATAAAATATTACTTCCCTCTCAGTGTACCAAGCTTCACTTGCATGGTTTCTCTGTCATCATAAGCCTATCGACTCTCTATTTGTCCATAGTGTCTTCCCAAGTAAGCAAGAACTGATTCCTAATATAAAAACCAAGAAAGGAAAAAATAATACAAGCTTTTCTATACACATCAGAAAGGAGACATGGGGAAGTAATACAAGTCAGTTTTTTGTTTTGTTCTGGTTTTCTTTGCAAGCATAACTCAATGTTTGTTTGCTTGTGTTTTGTTTTTTCTTTTGCAAGTTTCAGGAAGCAGGGTCTGCAGAAGAGCCAGTCCAAGCAAGGGCAAGCTAACAAGTGTAGCTGACCTGTAGTAGGCTGCCTAGTTGGCTATACAACCTGTTTGGTTGGAAGGGTCAGCAGCAGTCCCGTGGCTCCTTAGAGCTTTTGCTCATGGCTGTGATAACTCTTGTTTTTGCTGAACCTTGCCTCCCTCCTGGTTCTGACTCTTTCTTCTAATACTTAACCTCTGATGTTGATTCTCACCCTTGGCTCTGGCCTCTGAATCCTGCTCTGACCACTAGACATAATGATCCACATTCCAGTCACTGACAGCAAATCACCTTTCAGAAGAGATCACCATAACCCTCACCTAGATGGCCAACAATGGCCAGAACCAGATGCTTCAATGGCAGCTGTAAGAATCTTGCAACAAGTGGGATAACCTGCCTCTTACATTAGCTCACTTCCTAATCTCAAATAGTTAAATTGGTTTAAATTCTGAAGTATGAGGTTAAGGCCTGGTCTACAATACACGCTTTCACCGATAAAACAATGCATGTGTACATACTGAAATGCTGCTGCCACCAATGTAACTCCTGCTGCTGTACCGACAAAAAACAAAACAAAAAAAACCAAAAAACACCTCAACGAGAGGCATAGAGCTTTTTGTGATGTACTTGGATGACACAGCATCAGTGTAGCACCACATTTACTTATGTTGCCCTAGCTGGCCTCCAGGAGGTATCCTACAATGCTCTTCATGACCACTCTGGTCAGCAGTTGGAACTTCATTGCCCTGCAGGTACACAAGCATGAACCTCTCCTCTGTTTAAAGACCTGAGAATTTTGAAATTCCTCTTCTTGTTTGCTCAGCGTGGACTGTTGACACAGCATCTTCTTAGCTAACCATGCCAGCTTTCTACAACAGACCCACTCCCACCTGGAGTACATCAGAGCTGCTGGGTCTGTGGGGAGAGGAGTCAGTCAGGCTTCGCTCAAGCTGTAGGAACTTTGATATCTATGGGCAGATTGGTCATGGCATGCAGGAGAAGGGACATATAGCAGTACTGTGAAAAGATCAAGGAGCACAGGGAGGCATATCAGAAGGCAAGGGGGGAACTGTCACTCCAGAGCAGTGCTAAAGATGACACTTCTATGAGGAGCTGCACACCATCTTCTGTGGTGACCCTACTGCCAAAAGCTTCATGGAAACTTTGGGGGGACTGGAGAGTCCACTCTTAAGATAAAGGGGTGGATGAGGAAGTGGAGTTGGAGGAGGATGCGGGACATGTGACAGGGTTGTCTGGTGGCATGGCAAGCCAGGATCTATTTTTGACTTGGGCGGGGTCTAGCCAGTTGCAGTACTCCTGTTGTGGGATGCATGAAGCAGGAAAGGCAAGCCCTGGTAAGCATGTATTTCAGTTTGATACTGTCCTGTTATAGGAGATTGAGGTCTCATTTACTTTTTTTATATGGTAGAGGAGGGATAAGGGATAGAAATTAACAACAGAATCTCTATGCAGCTACACAGTAGGGCCCAGTGTAAAAGTTTGTTAATGTACACCAGGATGTCCCGGGAATCCTCCATTGAGGTTTCTAGGAAACCTTTGTGCAGGTACTCTGCAATCCTCTGTGGAAGGTTCCTTGGCAGAGCTACCTTGTTTTTCCTTCCACTGTAGGAAACTGCTGCACCAACAAGCAATTATTTCTGCAGAAAGCAAAGCTGCACACAGGCAACCAGCATACGGACCCAGTCTGAAGCTGCACGCATGCAGGAGATGCATCCTTCCATCCTGGGTTACCCTCAAGAGTGAGATAGTAGGTTCAATTGCCCCAGCGTATGGAAAAGGGTGCCAATATTCAGAACACTTTCCCTAGGCGCATTTAGTAACCATCTTCACAAACAACCCAGAACCTTTATCCCTTCCTTCCCGTTCCCAGAACCGTTTATCCCTTCCCAACCTCTCCATGTCCCCTGCTGAACTCACCGTATTTGGGACTTTTGCAGAGTTGCGTACTAACCAAGGGATAGTGAGAAAGGTGTATGTGACTCTTGTGATTCATGGCTGTGAAAGCATTAATAATAATGTCTCTGTTCATTGTTTCTTTGGCTTCTGCAGCTGTGCCCTTGAAGACCAATTCCTACATACTGGCAGAGCACCTCCGTCAGATAAGGAGGAGAACCAGGAAGAATAAGGATAAATTTTGTGAAGACCTGCAGCCAACAGATACAGCACTGGAGCAGACTTCCAAGGGAAGTTGTGAAATCCCCATCACTGGAGATTTTTAGGAACAGGTTAGACAGATACCTGTCAGGCATGATCTAGGTATACTTGGTTTCAATTCAGAGGAATTGACTAGATGACATCTCTAGCTCCCTTCCAGTTCTTCTTTTCTATGATTTTATAGCTTACTTACCAAACAGGCTGCCTTTGGCTTTGGCTTGACTAGTATAACATTTAATTCCCAAAGTGAATTTACTGAGAACATGGGAACTATTATATTATTCTGGGGACCTTTGAAATACATTTTTCATGTTTGTTTCTCCTTGCATCAGAAAACCTGTTTTTGGAAGTGAATGACTTTCAGTTACAGCCAAATGTGTGGCCATTGCACTTTTCCTTGGACAGATGAAAATTACCTTATAAGTGCTCAGCCTACATCAAGGGATAATACCAGGGAGAAACCCTACAAGAAGTTACAAATGCACATTCCCCAACAATATAATGTTCCCAGAGCCTAAACATACAGCTTAATGCTTTCTAACCCAATTAATAGTTCCAATAACCCTGTCCAACCTTTCCCTCTCCTGTGGGATAAGAACTAACCATTTGCTGCAGTCACTGACGCTTGTGTGCGCTGCAAACTCATTGCAGACTGGCTTCTGATTCCATTTGTCTGAACCATCATCCTCATTGCTGCTGTGTTGGTCATCATCTGCCCCGAGTGAGGGGGTTTCTGGATCAAACCCCCTCACCACAGCTCCTATCGCTGTCCAGGTGCTATCTTGGAATACAAATCAAACTCCCTGTGCTGTGGCAGTGTCTTCAACTCACTCTCCAAAGCATATCTGACTCATCCAGACCTAATATCACCCAGGTAACCGCCCCTGTTAATCTCTCCTGATGATTGTGGAGTGACAACTGTCCCCTCCAATAAAACTCAAGTCACTGGCAACTGAACCCTGTGTTTAGGAGTAACACTCCTCCTCCTGTGGCCAGATCCTGCCCTCACAATAGGGAGGTGACTGGGCAGAAACTCCAATGGGTGGTCCCCCCATACCTCTAGCCAATCTAGTTTTTGCAGGCTATGTCACCTCAGATACTGTTCCCTCTTTGGCAGAGTGGTAGCTGAAATTCAGGGCTTTGTAGGGTTGTTTCAGTATAGGTGAAATTGGTGATATGGTTGGAATATTTTCTTTGAGCAATTATGTGTTTACAAAATTCCTGTTTTCCTGAACAGTGGTAGGAATAAAACTGCATGCAGCAAGCACTCTTTTGCAGAAGCTCAGACTAGGCATCCCAGCCCTATACTAAGAAACTGCTCTCATGCCTTTTTAATCTCTACAGAGACATGCAGGTTCTCAGCTGTCAACACAACAATTTAATCTGACCCTAAATCCTGAGTTTGAAACCTAGGAAACCCTTCCTTTGTGTGCAGTTGTTCTTGTGACACAAAAGATTCAACTGAGTGCCTAATACACTCATTTACTTTAACAACATCTAAATTGCCTTTGCTTCCAAGAGCTCTACTGGTGGACTACCAACACCTTTTTCATAACAATATACCAGAGGGACTCATGAAAACAGTATAGGAAAACTGAACTAGACCTCAATGGATGCCGTAATAATAGCTGTTGTTCTAACTCACAGTTGGAGAGATCCTATGACCTTGACAGCTGCAAGTAACATAATTCATTAGACATTCAAAATCCTCTTTTATGTCCTCAGATTAGTATCAAGTTGTCAAACATGAAATCCTTGCTCCTTTGACAGATTCACAAAATGCTTTACCTTTTTAGTTTGACTTCAGTATAGTAATTCCTCATCCCTCATGAATTTTCTTAAAAACCAAAAGAAAAACGCAAAAAAACTCAGCTTTTACAAGCACACCTGTAACTATAGCTAACCCTCAGCAGGCTGATTCAAAAAATGACTATTCAAAGAGGAGTGCTTCAGTAGCTCTGTGAGTACTGTGAGTACATGCAATCCTGATTACTAAATCTGCAGCTGTCTTGGACAACAAACTTGAAAGATGTTGAAAATATCTCTCTTCACTTTGGGAGGAGCTCTCTCTCTGTACTTCTGATTATTATGTTAATATCTTTAGCTGTCCTTTGGTAGATGATACATGTTGAAAGTTACTTTTGGCATTAATTTGGATTTTTGTGGATTGGCTAAAGCACAGATGAGACAGATATTATGGATACTTGGAATCTCCAAAAACTACTGTAACTTTATAAATCCTGCATGTATATTTATAGGCTAGGGATTGTATTGTTACTCCACAGGGGAGTTACAGGAGTTTCCTACAGGACCTAAAATCACTGGGGGATGGTAATAACCCATTTGAAGAAACCTAAACCCATGGACAAATTGATAGAGTAATTTGACCTGGTTAAAGGCAGCCACTGAACAAAGAACTAAGAACTGTATAAGGTGATCACCTGAGTGGGGAGTGATTGAGGTCCCTCTCACTTGGTCCAAAAACTCACATGACGCTGTAACCAAGCAGCACACAATTATTTTGACAGTGCAACAAGAGGGAGATGAAAGTGAGCACCCCAACCTGCTCAGCGGTGGGCGCTAATGTGTGGCCAGCCAACGAGAGAGGATGAGCAGAGGATGAGACAGGCCTCGACAGCGAAGGTAAGCGGCTCTGTCCAATGCGCTAGGGAAGGGGGAAGCCGGTGGAGGGATGCAAAGAGACAAAATGATGGGTGCAGCAGCATCCTGACAGGCCAGGAGCGAGCCAAGGCTGCACATGCCAACGCCACAGCAGAGGGAGTTGCAGGGGGCTGAGCTGCAAAACGCTGAGGAAAGCCGAAGTCTGGCACCGCCCCGCGCGTGCAAACACCATCCCCGCGGCCCGGGCTGCTCTGGTGCCCCTATGTCGGCTGCAGGCCGGCTGGGGCCAAGCAGGGCGCCTCCTGCCTGTCACCTGGCAAGCGACGCAGGCCCCACGCGCACTGACTCGGCCCGTCCCTGCCGGGCAAGGCCCACTCGGCTGCGCATGCGCTCTAGATGTGCGCTGCACAGCACGGCAAGGCAGCCCGTCGCGGTCTAATGACGACATCGCAGCTGGCGTCCAAAATAACCAGCGCACTGGGCTCGGCGGCCGCTGTCGCCGCCATTAGGCATGCGCGTCGAGGCGGGAGGGGGCTTGTCTCTCGCGCCCCTTCCCAAGCAGCCCAGGGGGGCCGAGCAAAGCGGCTGCCGCCCCGCCCGCGGCCATTAACGGATAGCGCCGCCGGCTCCGGCTGCCGCCGCCTCTCCCCGCCGGCTGCCATGTCCCTGTGCGGGTAGAGGGGAGGGGGCAGGGCGCCGGGCCGGGCCGGGCAGGGCCGGTTCCTGTCGCTCCGTGAGGGGCGCTCCCGTGAGGAAGCTGCAGGTGGAGACGGCTCCGGCCAGCGCCGCGCAGCCAGGCCCCGCAGCCTGGTAGAGGAGCGGCACGGTCAGCGGGCGCGGCTGTGGGGCCCGGGCCGGGCGGGCAGAGCGGCCGGCTCTCGTGGCAGGCGGACACGGAGCCCGGCACCCAAGGTAGGGGCAGCCCGGACAGCCCCGGGCGGCGGCGCCATCCCTTTCCCGCTTTGCTGAGGGAAGGCCGAGGCGCGGCAGAGACAGCAGCGCCCTTCGTGGCGCGGGGCGGCTGGCCCGGGCACGGGGATGCCCGGCTACGTGCCGTAGCCCCCTGGTTCCCGGGGAGACGAGCGGGCGCAGACCTTGATGCGGGCAGCAGAGCCGGGCGCGAAGAGCAAAGGCCACGGCTTGGGCGCTCACTGGGGCGGGCGGAGAGTGGAAGCCCTGGCCGGGAGGGAGGCCGGCTGGAGTACAGACCGCAGCAGCGGGGCGTCCCGGTTCCCGTGAATGGGAGACAGCCGTAGGCAGAAAGCGCCCAGTCCCTTTGGCTGGCACAGAGAGGAGAGAACCCCCATCCTCCCCCCGCCCAGCATCGGGCGGGACTGAGGGGTGCGCATAGACTGAGCTGGATCCCCGCACAGGTGAGCGTGTCCGCCCACCTGGCGGCTGAGTGACTTGCCCGAAAGGGCTGAGGGCCCGTCCCCAGGCTCGGTCCCCGGCGGGTAGCACCAGAACCCAGACACAGCCTGTGCGTGTGGGGGGAGGCATGAACCTGGCGCAGCCCGAGAGGGACATGGAGTCGCCGGTCCTCGGAGATACTTCAATGGGTCCCGACCCAGTTGGCGGCCTGCCAGAGGAGGAGGCGCAGCAACAAGAGGAGGAGGATAGGGGGGAGAGCAGCCGTCGCTGCCGCTGGCAGCAGAACCTGAGCCCGGAGCTCCAGCAAGGTTACCGGATCCTGTGTGAGTTTCTTCTGGAGAAGCACCGGCCACTGACTGCTCCTTTTCTGAAGCCCCTGAGTGACCAGGCAGCCCTCACGGAGGAAGCAGGAGCTGCAGCCACGGCAGTTCACAGTGCTAGCGACTCCCTTCCACAGCAAGCAGCCGGGATGTGGCTACTGAAGATGGAAGAGAAATTTTCCAGTGGACAGTACACTGGGATCACAGATTTCGTGACTGATTTTCGGCTAATGCTGGAGACGTGTTACCGGCTTCATGGGGTGGATCACTGGCTCTCCAAACAGGCCCAGAAGCTGGAGATGATGCTGGAACAGAAGTTGGCACTGCTGTCCCGGTAAGTGTAGCAGGCATGTGTCTGTCTGTGAGACACCAGAGAGGTTCTGACAGGCACAATTATGTGGAGTGGATCTTATAGTGTTTGAGGACTCACTCCTGCCAATACCCACTTTCTGCCTTACTGTTTTTAGTTTGTTTTGTGGATATGCAGCAGACCCAAATATTTAATGAAAGCAAGATGAACACTAGGGCTCAACACTTCGTATTTAGAAAACTTACTTCAGAAGGAGGGGTTGAGCCCAAGCCTCCCCACTTTTAATGACAGCTGCAAAATACATTTGTTTAATTATAATTGTCTCCAAGCTATTTCCTTTAGGATATTTGATACTGGTAGAACCAAGAGTGCACAGCCTCTGTAGAAACTTCTTTTGAAAGGAGAGCTCTACCTGCTAGAGGCAGATAATGCATCTTTTAATTTTCTTTGGCACTTATGCTGCAATGCCTATGCACTCTAGATATATCTGTGAGTAAAATAACATTAAAGGTTCACAATCCCTTCCTTTTAGGCACTGCTACAATCCACACAACTCCCACTTGGCTGCTATATAGTGCGATAGGCACCTAAATTCACTCAGTGCCTAAGTTTCTGCTATAAAAGTTCTCCAGACACCTTAGTTTCTGTATCTGGTTATATGCACTGCTGCCTCACTCAGCATTTGGATACCTGTCTCCTGTCTAAGCCCCAGAGCAGTGTGTGAACCCAAATGCCTATCTCATCTGCAGGGCCCAATCCATTATGCATGCTGAGAGGCTACCTACTGGATCGGGCCCCATCCATAATCCGTGATGGTGTTCACTTTGTATTTTTTATACTAGTGATTTGAGCACTCACCTTGATGTGAGACATCCAGGTTCAGTTCCTTACTTTGTGTGATAGGGAGAAAGGATTTGAACAGGGGTCTGCCACTTCTCAGGAGAGTGCCTCAGCTACTCAGGGTCTCCCTCAGTCTTTCCTGTTGAATCTGTTCCACTTTAGATAAATAGTAATTGGAGAAAGGAGGAATGGAGCCTGGGTTTCCTAACATCCGAGTGAATGTCCTTATCACCACATTACTCATTTTCTTTCTTTGTCTCAGTGTCTCTTAAGTATTTATACATAGTTGAACATCTTCAACAGAAGAGATTGAGGGCCCCCTCTTTGGCATTTCCCATTGACTATCTTAGGCACTCCCTGCATAGCATGTTGACTTCTGTGGCTCTCATTCTTAGGAACCTATCTTTCCCAATGAATTTTATAGGGAGCCTATGCAACTAACTCAGATTTTGTGCCTCCCATTGTCGTCCTAACCTAAAAGTTAGGTGCTGTAATGCCTAAGTCCCTTTGTGGATCTGAGCCAAAGAGTGAAACCAAGATACAACTTTGCCTTAGCCCTCACTTCATTTGCTCACCAAAGGTCGACATTATGGTTGGTACCATAAAAACAGAGGAAGATTTGGTATCTGCTCCAAAGACTAAGGAGATGAAACAGACACCATGATATAAATAACCACATAGATCCTTAGTAGCAGCTTTCCTTTTAATATTGATAGGCATATAGATCCCTAGTAGCAGCAGTCGGGACAACTGGGGAATGTAAAATTAAAAAAGATGGGCTAAATTAAATCACTTTTTTTTTCATCTCAGAAGTTTCTTTATCTGCAAAAGTAGAGTTTAGGCTAGACTTCTTAGATGTTATTTGAAACTGGTGGAAAGGTCTGACAGTGAAAGGTGAATCAGCCTTTAATGAGAACATCTAGGGGGTTTGCCCCAATACAACCATTAGCCCCGAATGGTGGAAGTGGATAGCTGCTGGTGGCTGTGTGTGTGGACTAGCTTCAGATTTATTGATGACTTTGAATAATAATGGTTTGTGAACAAATCATTATGTGGGCGTAACATACCTTCATACCTTCCCAGGCTGAGGTCATTGGATAACAGAAGCTACTTGTATCCCTTGATTCTAACACAAAAGGTCCCTATGTGCCATCCTCCCATTTGACTCCTTCAGAGACTCCGTGCAGCTCTTCCCTTATCTTTTCCCTGGAGCTCTTGGTGCCTCCCATTCTCCCCTGCCAGTGTCTGTATAGGCTTCTATTTATGGGGCTTCTTGTGCTCCCTACTGTCCCCTCACCCAATACCAGGGTTCCCAGTTTCCTCCCCACCAGGAGTTCTGTATACCTCCTATTCCCCCTTCCTGCTATATCAGGGGCCCACATTCTTCCCCCATGCAAAGGGACTGTGTGCATGTCCCCATTCCACCTTTCCTTACCATTATTATTTGTCTAGGAGATAAGATACTTATGGTGTCAATATGTTACTTTCTATTGGGATGAAGGGCAGAGGTGAAATGTGGGTATTGTTACGCTGGAAGATATTAGTGCAGTCAACCATTTTTTGATCTATGGACAACTATAGAGATATTTGAAGCAGGTTTTGTGCTGAACAGATGGCAAGGGCTCCATGAGTCCTCCATTTTCTTTCTTAGTTGTCTGATTTTTTCCAGGGTTCTGGCCATTGGTACCTATAACATTCTCTGAAACTTTGGAATTGATCAAATGTGGCATTGAGGTGGATAGACAAATAGAGAAATGCCATTGAGTTGAGTATATAGCTTGGCCAGTTAACCAGATCAGATTACACAGGTTATACCTCCACAAATAGCTTTATAATGGAGTGATAACAAATGCGTTTTATCATGTATAACATGGAGATGTTATACGTCTCCGTTTTGCAAAAAGAGGAAGAGATAGTAGTAAGAGTAATTAGCACATTAGCCTCAAACTAGGCCATCTGAGTTTTATGATGATGACAACCTCAAGGAAGCTGAAACTGGGTAATAAGTGAGGACTCTTGGATGTTAGTAATTTCTCAGAGGGACCTAATTCTATAATTGTTATAAAAGTATAATTGCAACAGTTAATTAAATTCATATTATAAACTGCTGATGAAAAAATAGGAACCCAGTTAATTCAAGATGGCAAATATAGCAGAAAATGGGAGAGGAGTCTGCAAAAGTGGCTATATAGAAACCTTTCTAGTGCTGAGTCCTGTATTTCTCACCTGCTGCAATGGGCTGTGAGCATCTCTAGAACAGGAAATGAAAAATCCTTTTAGATTATTACTTCTAGCCTGAGTAATGTGTACTCCTAGAATGGTGTCAGGGTAAGACCTGAGATTTACAAGATGATGTTATAAAGAAGGCCGTTGAGAATGTTCTCATCAGTAATAGGTGAATCAGATACTTTGCATGCGTGGTGAAAGATGCCAACACATGCTTTTAAGGCCTTGTGTACAATAGCACTTATGCTGGCAAAACTGTCACTCGGGGGTGTGGAAAAAACCCACCGCTCTGAACGACATAAGTTTTGCCCAGTAAGGGCTAATGTGGACAGCACGTCTCCCACTGACACAGCTACTGCCACTCATGTAAGTGGTTTTATTATATCGGTGGGAGAGCTATCTCCCATTGACATAACATGGCAACGCAAGCGCTCTCTTACAGTGGGTTACCGATAGAGCTGTGCCACTGTAAGTTGTAAATGGAGATTAGCCCTAAGATACTTGAATCCTTAAAGGTAGCACAGGTATGAACAGATATTAAGTTGAAACTTTGTATTGTATTAATTATATAAAGACTGAACTGCAAAGATATGTACAATATTTTTGTACTTGGCATGGTTGGAAATGATAAAATACCATGTAGAAAGAAATGCTTGTAGGAAGGTGGTAAATTACAGAGACAATGATTTACCCTAGAAACCTTTTCTCTTCTTTTCTTTTCAACCAGTGTGTTTCAGGCCTGGTTTGGTAGCTTACTTGCACCAATGCCATTGCTAGGATTGGGGTTTAGCTGGTGATGATCTAAAGCACAGGTGTCAAACACAAGGCCTGCGGGCCGAATCCGGCCCGCTGGCTTGTCTCATCCAGCCCGCCGGCTTTTCTCCGACCGGGCAGTTTTTTGTGAGCCGAGCTCTGTGAAAGGGTGCGAGATCTCGCGTCAGCATTTGTTACCACGAGATCTCGTGTCCAAAAGGAAAAGTCTGTCGGAGTCTCCCACTCTGCTGCCGAATTTCAGCCTGCTTGGAGATTTAACGGCGGAGAGTGAGTTTGTGAGTCCCCCTGAAATTTCACGGCGGAGAGTAGAGCATGTAAAGCAGATGTGTTTTAGTGCACAGTGTTCTTACAGTAGAGTATGAGGTGTCTTAGTGATATGCGTGGCCCCCTTGCCTAAATTTAATTTAAATGTGGCCCGCCATACGAAATGAGTTTGACACCCCTGATCTAAAGCAATTCCTCTTAGACAACACTGGAGACTGGCTTTGGTGTACACTTTGTCTACCTCTCCTCAGTTAGAAGGCTTTTCCAGACAGATATGGGACATCTGAAAATGGGAAATCAGTTCATATCTGTGAAGAAATGAGGTGACTCTGTAACAGAAGTTTTCAGAGTGTGGGAGCACACCATACCAGTTCCCATGGCTACTGGGGACCCGTGGGCCTCCTGTTTATTAAGAAGATGAGAGGGCTCTCATGAAACACTAATCTCAAAAGGATGGCTCAGCAAAAAGAAGTTCGGGAACCTCTGCTCTGTAAGGTTGCATTTTAGAATCAAATTCTCTTATAGATCTAGAAGAAATGCTGTTAAAACCACTTCCTAAACAAACTGACATAGTGAACTTGTTGACCTTGATTCTGTTTCTGAACATGTCACTCAGTAACTGGCTAAATAAGGTACCATCTGTTAATATCCTTAAGAGATAGGAACTGATGAAAATATGTGTAATTTTGAAGTTTCAGCTGAACTTGGTGAAAGAGAAAATATTTAAAATCAACACAAAAGCTCCCCCATCAAAAAATCAGGAGACGGTGAGAAGAAACTGGTCATAAATTACTAGAAAACAGCACAGCTACAAAAGATACTTGAATGAGACACAAAAGAATAAAAGAGAAGAAAATTCACATTGCTTTAAGATGAAAACTTTAATAAGATTTGTAACCAAAGAGGAAAAAATTGTCAGTGCCATCACACTAACTAGGATTTTTATTCCAGTTTGTGGCATAAAAAAGCAGGTATCATAGTTTAGCAATAAATGGTAAAATAAAGGCTACCTACTAATTGTCTGGCATGTGAATGTACAGATAAACAAGTGGTGGTGATCTTCTGCAGTGAAGGATTTTTTTAACCTAAATACAGTGTGTTAAAAACTTTTCTTTGGGTAGGAAAGCATGACTTTTGATAAAAGAACAGTCTTTTTGTAAGGGCAATTGGCAGTCATAATCCAGTCCTCAACTCACACTATACACACATCTCTGCTTTTAAACACACTTTCCCCTACTGATGTAGGCTAGATGATAAAAATCTAATAACTTTAGTTCTTTCTTCTGGTATTGGCTGTGGAATATACATGTACATGGTAGGTGCTAGAGTGCTTTTCTGCTAAGCACTCTGGCACCTGTGCTAGGGTTGCCATTTCCTCTGTGCCCTCCACTTCCCTCTCTATCCTCAATGGTAATCTTTTGACTGATGGAGTCCAAGTCTGAGCTCATGAAATCTGGGACAGGAATATTCTTGGGGAAGAGCCCATAATTATGAAATAAAATTGTACAGGAGATAAAGCTGAGTCCAAATCTGACTACATTTAGAGTAGTCCCCCAAATTACTCAATTAAAAAAGAATGAGCCAGCAATACGCAATATCTGTTAGAAGCTGGCATAAAAAGAGAAGAAGGATTAGCTCTACTTACTAGAGGCACATACTGTGAGCAAGAAAGGAAACATCGGAGTTTGTTAATTTGCTCCCCACTCCCACTGCGCCAGAATTGCTATAGTTTCACCACACACAATGCACCACGAGAAAAATCAGAACACTGAACTGAGTGGCAGAACATTGCACCGTAAGATGTCTGTCCAGAATACTGAGTGGTTTATTCAAACAAGCACAGAGCTGGAGGGACACAATGATTATCAGTAAAGGTCGTTGATCTGGAATAACAAATCAGTGTGGATGTACTTCAGTTTGATGGAGTTAAACAGCTTCACTTACAGCAAACAAAATAATTTGATGTAACATCCCCATGTGGACATGGCCCAAGAGCTTATCTACGTGGGAAGCTATCATGAATTAATCAAAAGTGTGAAGTTAAACTAAAGCACATTAACTTCAAAATTTTAGTTACTTAATCTTAACTTTCTGGGGTGTCCCCGTGTACACTAGCTCTAACTATAGGCTGATCTAAAGTGGTGAAAGGAAGAACCAGAATGAGATGGCAACACGTCTGGCAATGAAATGAGTGCACAGGATGATCACAAGGTAATCTCTTAGATACTCCTGATAAATTATTTTTGTTACAGCAATGCCTAGAATAAGTGTTGTACAGACCTCTAGGAAGACATGGTCCCTGCCCTTGAAAACGTATATCCTAAAAAAAAGGTTACATTCTAAAAAGTTCAATACAGGCATTTAAAATGAGAATCGGGCATAAAATGGACCTGAAATGCTTTTTGGGAATCAGTGTAGACTGTAAAGCATTGTGTGATGATGATCACATCTGCCAGCACTACTACCTGGTTCTTGCCTGCTGCTATACCAGTTGCAGCTGGGCCTTACAACAGCCCTAGATAGAGTAAATTGCAGTAGTCTAGTCTATAAGTGACCAATATGTGGATCTTTTTTATTATGTTTGCAGTGGAGAGGAACAAGTAAAAATAGTGTAGAAGTACAGGTGGGAATTTTCTGTTCTTGACACTTCCCAGGGTTGCACCCTTAACTGCCTCATGTTCAGGCTGGGATAGTGGGGAGACTTAGACTCTTCAATCTTTAACAATAATAATATCTTATTGTGTATATATTTCCCCTGTTTTTTTCGTAGTAGACAAAGACATTTTCTGTTTTGTTAGGTCCACCCTGGGAAATTGATGTTTGGTTGAGTTCTTACATTTAGTAACCCAAGAAAAGAATGTTTAATTTTTCTTTATTTTTTTTTTGTAATGTTGTGGTTTTTGATTAACTGCATTTGAGTTCCAAAACACAGTGTAAGAGAGAGACATACAAAATAAAAAAAGATAATTATTCTTTTGCTTTCAGCTATTTCATTTTGTAAATATTTCAAAGTAAAATATTCACAATTTTGTAATCTAAAATTTGAAACTTTGGCAGTCTGTCATGTTGAGTTTGCAACAGATCTTTTTGTTTCAGAATGCTTTTGTGTGTCATTCTGAAAATGGCCTTATCTGATCTCAAATATTAAATATTTGTGTTTAGATGTTTACAAAATGTATATGTGGAAATTAATTTAGAGAATCTATTTATTCAGGAGGTGCTATTCACTGTTTTTAATACTGTAGGCCTTCACAAATTTTCAGGTGATGGCATCTAAGTTTAATATTTTGTAAAGGAGTAGTCATTTGGTTTCTGAAGAATTTGGCAGTTGAGTTGAGGATAGTGATGACATTTTAATAATATCACTTTTTCTGACCTAACCTAGTTGTTGTACATTTTTAAGGTGTAGGTAATGGATTACTGTTGGTCAGGAAAATTACTGTGCATTGATTTGTTTTTGTTTTTTTTCAAGGCACTTGAGAGAGAAGACAGCAATAGCAGTAACATCCAAAGGGTGCTATGGGCTGGAAGACGAGAAAGGAACAGCATGCACTTCAACAAGGCGACGTTCCACACCTCGCAGTTTAGCAGGCTTGACAACAGGTGTTTTTGAGTCCATAATGGTTCAGGTTCTGAGACAAGAAGAACAACTGAGAGCAAAAGAAGAAAAGAGGTAAAAGGAAAAAGGGATTTTTTTGTAATCTTGCCTTTCCATTTCTCAAATGTTTCTCCTCTGGGAGACCAAACATATCACCTGTTGTTTGTGGTACAAAGTTCACTTCTGAACCTTGGACTACAATATAGCTGAGGACAAAACTATGTCACATGATCACCACTGTCACAGAACCCATGAGTTTTGCCATATATTTCAACTCGACATTGAATGGTCACCACTATCATGGAACCTTTTTACCATTTACATGGACTCCGTGGCCACACATTAGCAATTTGTTAGTTTGCTTTGATCTAGTCCTTGATGAAAAAGGGACAGATCAAAGCAAACGAACATAATGTTAACCTGCAGCCCCTGATCAAAGCTTGCTAATGAACTGTTGCTGTAGACTCTGCTACCCCACATTAACAGGCCATAAGTTTGCCTTGATCAGCTCCTGTGCATTAATAGTTGATTAGTTCACTTGATCTAGTTCCATTTCAAAGAGGACTAGATCAAAGTGAGGCTAAAAGCTCTTAATGCTTGACAGTAGGGTCCACAAGGTTGCTGTGATGATAGTGTGAAATTATCTGTTTTTTGCTGTGACTGTGCCATGAATTATACATAATTTTACCATTACAAAATTGTATGCACAAAACTACTAGTTAATCTTGATTGACTTTTATTGGAAAATAATTTCCCAAACACTGCAATGATTTTAAATGATTTTACAACAGATGATATTTTAATATCAGGAAATATGTAATAGGGTTTGAAATTGAGAATGCTGTAGTCTATGGCCATTCCTTGTTTGCTCAATCCTGATTTACCATACCTCCTTTATGACCATTTTTCTGTACAACTATAGCAGAACTGTAAGCAGTCACTACTGATGTGCAGAAAACAAGTAATTTGAACTGTTTAGTCCACATTTGTTGAAATTAAAAAACGACATTTTTTTGTGTAGAACAACACATTCCTTATAATATGAGTATATTATTTCTTAACTCAGTACATTTGAGAATTGTTATATACATCCTGATACGAATAGCATATAATCAATCAATCACCTTTTTTATTCTATATGTATGGTGTGTGAATGTCTATTTATATGTTCTGTGTAGGATATTGTAAAGTATTGTTCAATAAATACTTCATTCTGTGAAGCACTTTGAGAGAGAGATCCACTCATGGACTATCTCGTATCAATTCCAAACTTTTTTCAAAGTATTCTTTTTCTCTTCTGGGGCTCTGTGAACTATATTTGAGGATCATTCTTAAAAGGACAGTATACTGATAGGGCATATTACTTGCTTTCCTTTTCATTTGTCATAATGTGTAGTATTTCAGGGCCATAGTATCCACGTCTATGTAGAAAGTAGTGGAAAGGGAGAACTTACTCATTAAATCTGAAGTCCTCCCAGGGAGCCTATTTATGCGCTATCATTCTCCTGCAGGTGTGAAAACAGTAGAATAGAAAGGAACTAGGATAGAGATCCATAGGTAATTTCATGGATCTTTGCTCATATGTGCCTTCATGATGCCATTGCACAGTTCCCAGTTCTCTACTCCAGCTCCCTCAATGACAGCATGAACACTGAGCTCATTATGCTGGTATTAGTTCCCACCTATTTCATATGAGGTTTTTTGTGCGGACCACTATTAGGAGAAACTACATCAACGTACAGCTACTGTAGTAATTAAATCGCTTTTGCATGTCCACACTGCATTTGTCACAGTAGTGCATGTCTTCACCAGGAGCACTTGCATTGATCTAACTGTCAGTGTTGGGCATTATGGGATGGATTCTGAAAGGCAGCAACAGTTGATGTAAGCAACAGTGTCTACAGTGACACTGCATTGACCTAAGCGCTATGCCTCTCTCGCGGTAGAGTTATTAAGTCAGTGTAGTGGATGAGTGACATCAGTGGGAGCTACATTTTAGTGTAGATGCTTATAGAGTTGGGTCAATGTAAGCTGCCCTACATCAACCTAATTCTCAAGGTGAAAGCATTACAGAAAAAATATTAAAAATAATAAAACCTACATGCATTCTAATAAGCTTACCAGAGATCCTCCTCCCCTGAGCTCCAGCAGCTTCATACCCCACCATGGAGTTTTTCTGTGGTTACAAGTTCATAGCAGCTTTAGCTCTGAAAAGCAGATGATCCTGTTTCTTTATGCAGCTTGGACCTTTGATCTCCAACCTTCAGTAGACCAGTGTTGTTTTCCTCAGGATATAGTGTCAGAAACTTGGGTTTTTGAATAACTGAGGATGAGGGGAAGGAATTTGTATTCACCTCCCTCTAGATATTTTCAAGGAAATCCGCTTCACACACATTGTCCCTCACATTGTTTGGTATAGCCCTTTGATCATGCATGTCCACAATACATAACTTTTACATTTAATACCATTGACTCCAGAGATACTAAAATTTAATTCAGTAGGGTTTTCCAATGCAATTACCACATCTGTCACACCTACTTATTCATGTAAACAGCAGTCACATCAAGAAAAAGTGCTAGAATGGGAAATAGTTTTTGTTAAAGCTAATACTTCATCTTAAAGTACAATTTAATCACATTAAAGATGATTGATACTTTTACCAAAAGATTAATCAGTCTTTCTCAGATCACAAAAAATGAGTTCATCATCCTTTTTCTTCTATGCTATGGTAAGTATGCTAATAAAGAACATTCATGGTAGAAAACTAGATGCCTGAGAGAGATTTAGCTAATCATTATTACTGATTATTTTATTTCATTAAAGGTATAGAATGAATGAAATTGTCCAAATCTGTTACAGGATGGATCAGATGTTGTATGCCAGAAGGATAATTATTTATGGATAATCCTACTCCTCAGGCATTAATATTTTCAGTTGTATTTTGGGCAGAAAGAACTTTTCCTTCATTGAAAAAGAAATATATAAGGTAGCAGCTTATATATTCAGCTAGAGCCCTAAATTTTACTTAGTCCTTATTCAGTGTAAATCCTGTTGAAGTCAGTGAGGAATTTTTGCTTGCATAAGGAATGCAGGATTTGGCCATAAGAAGAGAGAATTCATTTTTGACAGTTTTTTGGACATGTCACTTAAAGAAAAATGTTTGGATCAGATATATTTATTTGTCAGATAATAGTTTAATTTTGTTGCAGCCACACTTCACTGTGATATTTCATCATGTCAGTGTTTTGGCATTACTCAGTGTAGAGTACTTTATTACCAATGTGATTTGGAGTTAAATATATAAAATACAGATTCCTTTTTAAATGTTACTTTACATACAATCACCTACCAAGTATTGAAATCATGTTTGTTTTATTTCTGTTTCCAAACAAGATGTGCAATACTGGAGATAAAATATGGCCACAACAAAATATTGTGTAATAAAATACAATCCTGGAAAACATGGAAAGACTTTTTGTGCAATAAATGTTTATTAAATGATGTAGATTCATTCTTGAGAAAAGGTTTTAAAAATAATAAAATTTACACTAGTTACATCTGAGCAGTAAGCAAACATATTTGGATTTTATTTTTACTTTGAGTTTGTCCTTAATTTAGATTCTTTTAGTAATATAGAGTAAAATTTTGACAAAAATGATATAGTGTAGTGGAATTATATAGAGTATAAATGTTGCATTTACAGGAACACTCTGGCATGCTTTTGGGAGTTTATTTTAATACTACCTCATAGTTCCATGTAAACTGTGTAGCAATCTCATATATCCAGCACAGATCAGGAACCATGTGGCTCACATCTCCTCTGTGTGGTCCCAGCAGTGCTCTGGTGTGGCCTTTTAAAAATCTGCTCATCCTGTCCACTATGATGGTGTATTTTGGCCAGCATCGTCGCTGCAGCGAAGTGCAACTCATCTGTTTTCTGGTCCTGCTTGGCCCAGCCAGGAGAAGGCATTAGCTCTGGGATGCCTCTTGGCCAGCAGCTCAGATGAGGGGTGTGGCTGGGATCTGTGGTGCTGGCCTGGATTAATGGAGGCTCCAAAGGGGTGACCTGATGGGGCCAAAGCACATGCCCCTGACTCCACACCCCTCCTCATCTGTTCCATTAATTGGTTTCCAGGGACGTGGTGGCTGCTACTGCTGAGTGGCAGCAGAAGAGGGAGCTGTGCCATAGCCCCCTTCCTAGGAGCCCCCGTAGCCCAGGGAAGGTGCGGTCTCTCTTCCCCTTCCCTTGGCTAGGCTCCTAGGTGGCTTCTGCATAGCAGATCGCTTCCTTCTGGGACACCGGGCATGGGGGCAATAGAGATTAATGTGGGAGACTAGGGAGGGTTATGGGCTGGGGCATCCCTCTCCAAACACCATTCTCCCCCCCAGAATCTTTCTCTAGACATTCCATATCTCATACACACACAACCCCTCCCATACATACCCCTCACTGCACAGCCACAACTCCCCTCTGTACACAACCTCTCACATTTTTTTTAGTAAGTGGCCCCAAGAGAAAGCTGTAATATCGAGTGGAGTTTGTAGCCCCCTCCGTACAAAACAAAATATTTTTGAGGGGATATTGATGCCTCTACACTTTGCCAATGTACTAATTTCATGAATATTTTACTAATTGCTGCTGAGACCCATCAAAAGGAAAAGGAGTTGATGTAAATTTGACAACTCCTCTATGGCACTGACAACATTGGTGAAAACCATAGCACTCAGGCTCTCACCCTTGGCTATGTCCCCACCATCGGTGCCACCAACCTTGTTGGCATGGACAGACACAGCACCACTCATTTTGTGCAAGCCAGGCTGCAAAACACTGCCCATAGTACTGGCTAAACCACTGACATCAGTACTGATAGCACCAAAACCGAGGACACCACACCAACTATTACACCATGAAGACATCACAGCATTCTCAGTACCACATTCGTCATTCTTTGGCACCAGAACGACCAGCCTCACCCATAGTTCCACCATTCTCAAGCAATGAGGGTGATGACCAAGAAGAGGGTGCCTTTTCCTTACACCACTCTTCATGGATCAAACACAGAACACCACTGGGACCCATGAAATCAAAAGCCCAACGTGGGCAAGAGGTCCAACGATGGTAGGGTCAACCATGGTTATGCCCACCCATCCCCTTTACCACATAGGGATGAAATCGCCCTCACCTTCCCCCATACTGGAGACCACTGAAGCTTATGAAAAAATGGGGATGAGAGAGAAAAGGGTACAGAACAAGACCCAGCACCACCCACACATAACTCCTTATTGTCACCAGAGGAGGCCAGAAGTGCCTCCACCACTGCTGACTATTTTAAGCAGTTCCAAGAACTATTTAAAAGGCCAGGCGATCCTTGTGGAGGAAGTGTCTGACACTCAACACGAACTCCTCTGAATTCTACAAACCTCTTCCACTTCTAAAATCATGCTACCTATAAATAATGCACTGATGGAGCCGGAAGAGATTGTGTGGCAAACATGAGGTACGGCCCTGTGGACATATAAAAGAGCAGATAGGAAGTATTGTGTGCCAAACAAGGGCATGGACTTCCTTTTTTCTCATCCTGTGCCCAATTCCCTGGTAGTGGAAGCCACAAATCAATGTGGCAAACAAATGCAGTACAGATCCACTCTATAGGACAAAGAATGGAAGGAGCTTGGCGTATTTTGATGAAAGGTCTCCTCGTTCGTGCCCTTACAGTTCTGCATGGCAAATTACAGTGCACTCCTTGCCATGTACGACCACAACAACTGCAACAAGCTTAATGATGTTTAACTACCTACCAGAGTGACATCAGGCAGGAACAGATTGGTTCTAATAACTGAGGGACAACTTGTTTCCTCAATTGCTTTACAAACATCCCTTGATGTAGTAGACACATCCGCAAGAATAACAGCCACAGCTATTGTAATACGCAGGGCATCCTGGTTACAATCATCAGGTATCCCAAAAGACATGCAACTACAGGTGGAAGATCTTCCCTTAAACAGGGAAAAACTCTTCTCTGTTAAAATCAGTGAAGTCCTCCACTCAATGAAGGATTCCTGGGTGACCCTTCATACTCTTGCAGACACATAGCAGCCATATCAGCATGGCGAAGACACCTCATTCCCCCATCAGCAAAGACATTTGGATCCTCAGAGGCAAAGACAGAAGCTCCAGAGACATAGACCAATCATCGACCAAACAACAATTTTGGAGACTTGATTGAAGCTCTGAATGACCTTCCTCATTTCACAGTGCAGATACCAAACACCAACCTGATTTTTGGCCACCAATTTACACCCTTTCTACCATACCTGGGCATCAATCACCAAGGACAAATGAACCTCAGAGATTATACGACTGGGTTACTCCATCCCCTTCACTTACCTACCAGACCTCCAGCCCCACTCCCCATCCCTCTTCAGGGACCTGTCTCATAAGCACCTTCTGCAACAAGAAGTAAACCACCTTCTATAGGTTGGTGCTGTGGAGCAAGTTTTCACACAATACAGAGGGAAGGGATTTTACTCCCATTACTACTTAACACAGAGGAAAAGCAGAGGATAGAGACCCATTCTAGATCTTAGAAAGCTCAACAGGTTCTTATGAGTTCAAAGATTCAAGATGGTCGCACTTACCATGATAATTCCAGCGCTGGAACAGAAGGATTGTTTTTCAGCCCTCAACCTACAAGATACTTGCTTTCACATCACAGTACATCCTGCTCACAGAAGGTTATTTCGCTTCACACTAAGAACAGACCATTTGGCTTTCCACAGCACCGCGAGTATTGTCTTAAGACTCTCGCGTTAGCAGTGGCACATTTACGCAAACAAGAGATAATATTTCCATATTTTGACACAGTCTACTAAGAGGCCCCACTATATCAGAGATAATCGACAGTACTCAGAAAACCATCAGTCTCTTTTAGGACCTAGGGTTACAGATAAATGAACAGAAATCAATCCTAACTCCTGTACAACAATTGGAATTCATTGGAGCACACCTGGACTCCATAGAGGCCAGAGCATAACTACTTATGAACAGATTCTTGACATTGATAAACTTCATTTTGGTAGCCACGGACAGCCCTTGCATATCTGCACGTACCTGTGTACAGGTACTAGGACATATGGTGGCCGCTACTTTCATAGTAAGACACGCATGATTGCATATGCGTTGCCTACAGGGCTGGCTATGTTCTGTTTATATACTGATCAAGGACAGTTTGAACAGAAGCCTGACAATGCCCACAAAGATCAGAGTCTCTACGCAGGTGGGCATGATCAGAAAACATATGCACAGGAATCCCTTTTCACCAGGACCAACCATGTGTATTGATCATAACAGACAACTCCTTAATTGGATGGGGTGCTCACCTGCAACATCATACCATTCAGGGGCAGTGGTTTCCTGTGGAGACACAGCTACACATCAATCTACTTGAGCTACAAGCGGTTTGCAATGTATGCCTCCATTTCCTTCCATTAATGAACAAAACAGAACACGTGATGATGATTGACAATATTGCTTACAAGTTCTATATAAATCAACAAGGTGAGCCTGATCCCACTCCCTGTGCACCGAAGCAATGAGACTGTGGGACTGTTGCATATGCTACAACAAAAACACCTCAGCTTCCTATCTCCCTGACTGTCAGAACATGACAGTGGATACACTGAGCAGACAATTTCCCCACGGTCATGAATGGGAACTAACCAACACAGGCCTTCAATCCATATTCCAGCAAAGGGGTTTCCCATCCATCAACCTGTTCGCAACAGCACAAAATCAAAAATGCCCATATTTCTACTAGAGAGCAGGCCTGGGACCCTGGTCACTAGCAGATGCCTATCTTCTCAAATGGGAAGCAGTACGCCTCTATATGTTTCCACTGATACCCTTAATGTCAAGGGTGATCCACAAGATATGCCTCAACACAGCCAGGGTCATTCTGACAGCCCTGTTGTGACCCAGACAAACTTAGTACTCTTACCTGATGCGGCTGGCTATCTGTGCTCCACAACATCTCCGTATCCAGAGGGACCTCCAATCATAAGATGAGGGCCAGCTTCTCCACCTAACTCTGAAGAGATTCACCTGAAGGCTTGGCTCCTACATGGTTCCATCATGATGAATTAACCTGTTCAGAACAAGTTAAATGTGTTACTAAACAGCAAGAAACCAACCATGCATAAGACCTACCTTCAAAAATGGAAGAGATTCTATTTATGGTGTCAAAACAAGGGCATTAACACATTTTCTACACCCCTCCCATTGGTGCTAAACTACATACTGGAACTAAAAAATTCAGAACTACTCATAAGCTCCATGAAAGTACACCTTGCAGCCATTAACGCATTCCACCAGAAGATCAATGGGACATCACTATTCACATATCCCATTACGAAGCGCTTCCTCACGGGTATACAGAATACATACCCAGAAGTTTGCGATTCTACACCACCATGGGACTAAAACTTGGTATTAAAACGCCTCGTTGATCCACCATCCAAACAGTAGATACATGTTTCCTAATATATCTATCAGTGAAAGCAGCATTCTTGGAAAGTCTGCATGGTGAGTAAGCGAGATAGAGGCCCTTATGGCCCATCCTCTGTATACCGTATTTTTTTAGGGATAAGATCACTGTGAGACCTCACCCAAAATTCATACCCAAAGTAGCATAGTCTTTCCATATAAACCAACTAATTCATCACCCTACATTCTACATGCTCTAGACATCAGACGAGCACTGGTATTCTACCTGTACAGAACTAAGCCTTTCCAGAAATCTCCAAGATTCTTCATCTCCACAACGGGACAGTCCGCTATATCCATACAGATGGCTATGGATCTATCAAATGGATCTCTAGCTCTGTCTACCTGTGCTACCAGTAAAAGAAAATACAACCCCAGTTGGAGATCAGAACACATTCTACAAGATCAATAGTAACTTCAGTTGCCTTTCTGAATAATGTCCTACTCGTGGACATATGTAAAGCTGCGACCTAGGCCTCTGAACACACTCACAAAATATGCAATCACTGAGAGCTCAGGTTTGGATACACTGTTAGGCTTCACAGTGCTATCCTTAGTCACTCAAGCAACTCCAAAGCCCCTGCCAGCCACAGTGGGGCACTACTCTACAGTCACCTGAAGTGGAGCACTCACAGGGACATCACTCAAAGAAGAGAAAGTTACTCACCCTGTGCAGTAACTGAGGTTCTTCAAGATGCATGTCCCTGTGGGTGCTTCCCTACCCACCCTCTTTCCCTCTACTTCAGAGTTCACATAAGGGATTCTACAGTAGAGAAGGAACTGAGGGGTTTGTGTTGCATGTGCATGAGATGAGGTGCCCTAGCGTTAGGGCTCCTATTTTTATGCATGCCCCAGACAGGCACTGCTGCCAAAATTATCCAATCAATGGTGCCAGGACACATGGACACCTGAAATGGAGCACCCATTGTGAAGGGAGACACATCTTGAAGAATCTCAGTTACTGCACAGGGTGAGTAACCTTCTCAAGTTCTTTTTCCTACTGATACAGTGAAAATATTTATATATCCAAATTTACTATTTTACCCTGCAAGGGTGTGTCTGCAAGTGATCTTTGGCTGTAACGTCAACATCCTTAATAAATTAAGGATTGGTTTTGGCTGTTAACGGCTCTTCCCTGTGGGAATCCCACTTCGCCATCTGCTAAACCTGACTATTGCCTTCCCAGTGGCAACCTTGACACTCCCATCTCCAAGGTTCAGAAATCCTTTTGGTCCCACCTTTTTTCAAACCCAAGTGCTCTAATATACACAGCTACCTCTCTATATATTTCCATGTAGAAGTCACATATTCAGATAAACATTGCCATATATTAGAGTATTTAGCTGCTTGGGAGGTGATAAGGCAGCCTACAGAGGCTTGCAGCGTATCTTGCCCTCCCCTGCCCCAACCTTGCCACAATACATACAGCAAACTCACTCTGTGAAAAGTGCTGGTCTGTGGTATATTTCTCCCTGTTTGCAACAAAGATACAATCTAAACTAGACTTTGTCACTTCTAAGGTATTAATGAAATACATAGACATTACTCTGCCACTTTATACGTTATATGTATATTTTAGAGGCTAGTACTCCATTAATAGTTTTCCATCGTCAAATGAAGGAGTTATTGTCTGGTTGGGGGTTATTTGGCTGAATTGGGAGGACTTAATTCTTTGAATTGCTATTTAATATTAATTTATTTGTGTGTTAAGAGGGAGAATTGGGGCAAGAAGTTTGAAAATAAGATAATAGGAACTGCAATATTGAGTCAGACCAGTGATTGGGCAAGCCCAATTTCCTTCTTTCTGGTCATTATCAGTATGCCACAGAGGGAAAGTATAAGAAACTCTGCAATAGGCAGTTCCAGAATAACTTTTCTGTGGGGAAAATTTTTTCCTAAGCCTCTGAGTTAAGAGTGGGCAGTTAACAGGGCAGTGTACGCCCTGAAGCAAGAAGGTTTATATCCCATTCAAAGTTTAAAAAATACCTTTACTAATGAAACTCTGGATGTTCTCATTATCTACATATATGTCCAATTCTTTAAAACCTGTCTTGGCCTATCCTATCTTGGCAGTTAGTTCCATTTGATTGTGTTTCGTTGTATTTGATTGAATGTACTGTGTACTTGCATTATGAAAAATGTAAATAGAAGTGCCCCATCAGTCTTCTCTATACTAATTATTTTGTATACGTCTATCAAATTCCCTTTTATTAGTGTGTTATCTAAAGTAAAGAGTCTTAATTTTTTCAATCTCTCTTTCAACTGAAATTTTTCTAGGTTGGTCTCTAATTATTTATATCACCTGTAACTGAATATACCCTATTTCTGCTGTATCTTTTTTTTTTGGGGAGGGATAGGGGTACCAGAACTGAATACTGTATTGTAGCTGAGGAATACTGTATTAATATATAATAATTTATATTTACACGTATAAAAATAATGCCACTATAATATTTTCAGTGTTATTTTCCATTTAATTCTTCATGCATTCTTACTTTTTTTTGGTGCTTTTTTTAAACCCCCATTCTACATTGACTAGTAAAACCCATATAGGAAAAAAAGGCATGTATACAGTAGAATACTTTTTGTTAAGTGTGTATATATTTGTGTATAAATCAGAGATGTTAAATGAAACAAGAGATGACAAGGTAGCCGTTATAAATCACAGTGCAGCAATGTGAGGGTAAAATCTCAACAAATATACAGTTCAATAGGATTTTAATTGGATAATTGGTGAGCAAACACTGTCTGCTGATAAATGGACTTTAGATGTGTTTTGGAGGGATCCCCTGATGGTATCTATCAAGTTTTGCTTATCACCATCACCCCTTTTTCCAAGTGGCAGCAAGAAGTGTAAGTAAGCTGTAATCTGCTACACTTTCCCATTTTGAATATTGATGTGTTATGTAATCCACAATAGAGGCAAACTGAATTCTGATTTTATGTGCTGTATTCTTTGTTGCCTTAAAGAAAATCTATTTATTTTTCATACTATATTTCTGACTTTTCTCCTTCACTGTTTTTTAAGGTATGTCAGATATCTAAATTTTTGTGAATTTTCTTTTTTTTTCAATAGGCTGCGAGAGCAAGAACGAAAAGAGACAGAAGAAGCTAGTCAGAAAGAAATAGAAGAATGGGAAAAGTCACTTTTAGCTCAAGCAGCACCTACAAGGATGGAGACCATGTGGGAAATTCCAGCTATTGGTCATTTCCTTTGTTTAGCACAGCAGATTCTAAACTTGCCTGAAATAGTTTTCTATGAGTTGGAACGTTGTCTTCTCATGCCTCAGTGTAATGCTTTTTTATCTAAAATAATGACTTCTCTGTTAAGTCCTCCTCATCGTAGATCTACCTTGCATCGAAGACCAACTCTTCCTTATAGGACTTGGGAAGCGGCACTTAGACAGAAAGTGCAACAGTGGTACACCGTTGTAGGGCAAACCGACAACGCTGATGGTTATGCAGAAAAGCTTGGGCTATGTCCTCAGTTTTTTAAAGTCCTTGGGGAAGTTAATCCTTTAGAGGGAAAACCATTTCATGAACTCCCATTCTACCAAAAAGTATGGCTGCTAAAAGGCCTCTGTGACTTCGTATATGAAACACAAAAAGATGTTCAAGATGCTGTGCTTGGGCAGCCTATTCATGAGTGCAGGGAAGTGATCCTTGGTTATGATTTCTTGGAGAATGCCTATGTTCATTTTCCACAGTTCTGTGGTGCCGATGTACGGATTTACAAACAGAAACCTTTTCAAGCTCCTGCCTTTCCAGCTCCACCCATCAAAGTAAAAAAAGTACCACGTTTTAAATTGGAGAAAGTGAAATGTGAGTATGTCAGCAAAAGCAATGGGGAAATCAGATTTGGTGGTAGAGAAGAGCTGTTACCTCACTGTAAGACAGAAGCAGGGAAAAATGCAGATACTCTGCTTTGTTGCCCAGCAAAAATCCACTTGGATAGCTTCAGTATCACCACAGAAAAGGAAATGAAACCCAACTGTGAAATTAAAATGCATAGAGCCTCTGATATAAAAAAACCTGGCTGCTGTAAAGAAAACCAAGAGAAGCCAGTTAGTCTGGGGGAGATTGTTAGCTTTGAGGAGCCTCTCAGCCCAGGAGAAGTCAGGATTGGAGAAAACGGAGAGAAACGTGATGAAGCTTCCCTAATAAAAACTGAACCAAACCCATTAAAAACAAATGCCCTTAAAATCTGCCAAGTATATGCGAATGGGAGTCATAGCAACAATCCAGATATGAATTGCCACAAAGTTGCTAGAGAAATGATTTTAGAAAATTCACTACGGAATAATAAAAAACTAAAACTTACTAAGATGCGGGCAAAAAAGAAGAAAAAGAAAAAAAAGAAACTGAAAGACATTTTGAATGAAAATCTGCAGAGAAAGCGTGATGATTTGCAAAGAAAGCGTGAGATTCATTCTCACCCATTCAAATCTTACAAACCTGAGATCCAGAATAAGTTGTTTATCATCAAAAAGAAAGCAAAACACAAGAAGCACAAATCTGGTAAGTTGATTACACTATACTAAAAATAAGAGAAATGTCATTGTGAAGTGTTCTTTAAATAGTCTTTGTAGTTTTATTTTGTGAATGGGAACGGTATCATGCATTACATATTTCTGATAGTAATTTTACGTGGAAGAGTTTCACATTCAATATATGGTATGCACAGAGCAAGTCCATTAGTCGATAAAACTTGACAAAACATGATTCATATACAGAGTTTTCAGGGTAACCTGTAGTGCATGTAGAGAGTGAGTTTGCTGGGGGAGATTTTATTTGTTGCAAAAAGTATCTGAGGCTATGTCTACACTTACAGCAACATGTAGAGTACAAACACCACATGCTCTCCCAGCACAGATATAAATAGCAGTGTAGTATTTAAAAAGGATATAAAATGTGTGAGTTGTTTTACATTGTGATGCCTCACTGGTATTGTCAAACTCTTTTCAGCAAGATGGTCATCACTAACAGTGCTCTCAGAAATACTAATTGTATTTTAAAGAAATTTTACAAACTATCTTGCAGTATGTGCACAGTGCAAAGTTCTTTTTACATTTTGAACATTCAGACTATTAGGCTCAGCAAGGTACCTGACTCTCCATCATTGAAATCAGTGGAATTATGCCATTAACTTCAAAGGGAGCAGGAGAAGGCCCCAAATGGGGACAGTTGTTTCTTGTAGGGGGGCACTGCCAACTTAAAAAATTATTCTATCTGAATTTTTTTTACTAACTATTGTTACAAATAATACAATTTTTACTATAATAACTTCATTACTGTAATTGAGCGATCAGGGGGAAAATTGCTTTTTTCAGTTTGTTTATATATCTTATATATATTGCATTGAGAACTAAAAATGCCAAAAAATCTTGCTGTCACAATTTCCTCATTTGTGTTAATTGCTGTAACTGTAATTTAATGCCCAATTTTTATAACAAGCTAATTTTTCATTTTGCTTTAATGCTTAAAACAGAACCTTAAATCTTGCTTAAGATAACTTCATGAACTGGGTTCTGATATCAGATGAGTCTGGTAGATAGTTGATGTAATTTGTTTGATTCTATTTTAAGGGCTTCTTTATTTCTACTGATCTTTACTAAGGTAAACTTTGGGTTCCAAGCATGTTATATTGGGACAGCCTTTTCTAACAGAAATGAGTATGCTAGGTTGCAAATTTAAAAAAAAAATAATTAGGCAATGAAATAGTATTATATTAGTCAGAAAATGAGCTTTTGTGACTAAGTAGTAAATCTAGCAGTAAGCTAATGGAGGTACCTGGTTATTTTTATCAGTTGCACTTCGTGTTGTAAGGAATCTGAGTTTCACACTGGAATTGTTATGGTGAATTTATTATGGGAAATATTAAAGAATATAAATAATTTATTAAAAATAAATTTCTCCATAATTCTAGTCAAGTATCTATACTTTCCCTTCATAGATTTCTGCTCTTAAGTGGCCTCCAGCAGATTGCTTGGGAATGTTCTCAGACGTTAAGAGGTTTTCAGAATTTCCTGTAACAAGGTGGCAGTTGGGAATGTGGGAGAGAGTGTACAAAGTGCCAGAGCCTCCATGCGTTTTATTTGTGTAGTACATTTATAAGGCACTTATCACAAGGCATCCGAGTAGCATGCGAAGGAGCCAAATACAAAAAACTAAAGGCAGATCAGCTAAGAATACAATGTGCTGCATAGCAAAAACCCAAAACACTATCAAAGGGTCAGTTTCAAACTAGTAAGAAAAATAGGTAAAAGTAGATGATGTAAAAAACCAAGGAGGGAATCCACAGATTAAATAAATGGGTCAGCTGAAGTAGATATAACTTGTAGCATGTACTAAAGAGAGTGAGTGAGGTGCTCTAGTGGACCTCCTTTAGGAGGAATTTCCCAGTTGAGACCCTCTGACAGACACAGAACTTCCCTACAGTCTTGCTCTGATTGAACAAAAGATGAAGAGCAAATCAAGACATCCACATACTGGTGGGTTTGAGGTAAGAACCTAGAGAGAGATTTACCCCACCTGACAGGAACATAGAGCAAGAGGCAATCACTCAAGTTTAATTCCAGAAATTGAGGTGGCAGGGAAGAGGGAAGGAAAACATGAGAGGGGGGAATCCTCTCTGAGTATGGGGAGAACTGTGATCTGCATTCTTTCTCAGCTTGATCTTTTGTGTGCTGAAAATCCTCATCTTCGTAAACAGAGAACTGCTGCTATAGAAATACTGTTCCATGACACATGGCTCTCACAGTGATAAGGGAACCCGTTCCCTTCAGCCTTTGGATGCCACAATATGGGAACATTACCAAGGGCAATGATGGAGGACAGATAGGGTCAGGAAGATGGCTTGACTGAATGGGATGAGAGATGAGTCGTTTTCTGTCTTAGTCCATTCAGGGCTTATGGCCCAGAGTAGATACATGGGCCTCCAACACTAAGGATCACCTCCCCTGCTCCCTTTTCCCCATCTGTTCCTAGTCCTTCCCTATTCCATTCCCATCTCCCATGCTTCGGGTAAAGAGTGGGGTGGTTGTTCCTGTTTTGTATAAAAACAAGCCAACGTGGGAAGGAGAAGAGGTTATAATAAACTGAAGGAGATTTTGGGCTTTCCTCTCACTTCATCCACACTAGATATGCTTGAGAAAGGGAGGGTAGAGTGAAATCTGCCTTACAGAGCTCTGCTTTTGATGAACAACCTGACGTTCATTGAAATGAAGATGCGCAGTTAGGATGCCCTGCAGCTGCAGATTTTGTAGCTACTTAGAGGCATAAAGAAGTAGAGAATAGCAGCTAAAGGCAGATACAGAGTGGATCTGTAAAATCTGGTGCAGGACATTCAGATTATCAACCCTCAGGTATGGCTTATTGGAAGCAGAACCTATTTAGAAAGAGTATGTTGTCTGAGAGCAGTTAATGGGATTTGGTAAATGGGGTCCTAATATCTCAGAAATAGTATCAGGATATATTTATTCTTAGGTATATTCTACTGGCTTCAAAAATAACAGAGTACTTTAAGAATCAAAAAGTGAAAACTGTTCTGTGTTTTTAGTAGTCTGGTGTTAGAGTTATATTAAATTGAATAACTACATACAGCCTTTACTTAGCTAGATACACCAGCACACCTCTGTTATTTGATGTATTTCCCCACATAAATGAGGAGAAACACGTTTAGCATCTTGATGTGTTGTCCCAGGATAACCCACAAAATAACCTTATACACAGTTATAGTTTAGGCATTGCTTAGCTGAAAACTGTTCCTAATTTTTCTGAATAGGACTCACCAGAGAAGATTGTTTTAACCTTACAAGAGCCTTGTGATAGACATGGAACTGATATGTAATAATCTCATGAGTCTTATGAATACTGAAACGTAACCATTTTATGAATAATGTATGTGAGCAGGTCAGTGAGGTAAAGTTACTGTGTAACTATGTTGATTTATTAGAATTTCCTGTATGACTGTATTGATCTAAATTATATTGGAAATAGGGAAATTTTTATTATACAACTGTAATGCTTGAATTCAGTATTGTCTGTACAGGAAGATGACATAATGGCTTTCCACATAAGAGCATCCAAGCACACTCTTAGACAATGGCATCCATCCAAGATCTAGGTCGAAGTGACTCAGCTATTTTGTCAGGCCCGGAGGCTAGTAAGCAAAAGGGCTATAATCAGTTAAAAAGTATCTTGATCCCTGCAAAGGGCAGGGTGAGTCACCAGTGGCTCTCCAGATAATGTCATTGAGCTCTGACAGAGAAAGGCTCTGTGGAAGTTTCTATAGGGAGCAAGTCATACTAGGGTTCCAATGTTGAAGATGGTTAAACACCTGGTAAATTAGACGTGTTGTGTTGTATTTTATTAAGATGTGTTTTTCCCAAAATACTTTTTTTCTAAGTAAATAATACTTTGCTTTTCAGAGGCTATTTGGTCACTGATTACCACTGTTGTGGTCCCGCGGGAAATAGAATTGCATAGTCTGGATGTAAGTCAGATTTACTGAGGTAAATCAAGGTTGATACACAGGGGATTGCAACTCAGGACCTGGTCTGAGTGTGGGAGAATGGTGTGAATCCATATTCAGTGGTGACTGCTCTTGAGGTGAGAGACCAGTAGAGATCAGAGGTGCAGTACTGTGACAACAAGCCTAAAGCAGAGATTAAAATAATTGTTATTTTAAATCTTGTAAATCTAATTCATTGATGCAGAAAGCCCAATCCGAGATAGTCTGACAGCTCTGCCAGAATGCAAGAGATTTCCTGAAATACTTCGCATGAAAGGAGCTTTGATGTAAATCCTGGATCTTGCAATTATGCTCTAAGAGCTTCGAAAGAATCCACTTGCTGAGCATTTCACTGATTCTTCCTTCTTTGTAGTCAAAATCTTAAATACTTATTTAGAACATCAACATGGTTGGTGTTTGGTATGGAATTCAGACTCTGAGATTTAAGCAGTATTCATTTTAACACTTGGGTAATTAATCTGGTGATGTTCTGTATAAATTCAACCCATACCCTGTTAAATTCCTCTGAAATTCTCTTAAATTCCAGCCACATACTCAACTCTGTTTTTAGAAATATAAAAACCCTTTTCTACAATAGCATCAGCTGTCCTAGATTTAGAAAGACGTATCAGTTACATCATCAGTATATAATGAAATACTGTAGGACCACTATTTTTTTGTCACAAGGTTCTTGAAGCATCAAGCCTCTGCATTTGTCAGTTAGCACCAATATCCTCAGAAATGTATGCCATTTACAATATCATTTTATTTGCTGACATTCTGTGTTGTGAGTCAGTTTAATTGATTCATTTGATGTAAGATCTTCCCTACTGTTTTGGGCACAGGCAGATCCAGACAATGTGAGCATAGAAACCCCCTGAAGTCCACTCTGTTTCTCAATTTGCTGGAGTCCTGTACCTTGCATATTTCTAGATGAGGTGCTAGAATAGTCTAGAATAGTCTACATTTAAAAATAAAAAAGCATCTAACAAATAGGAGATTTCAGTTGCCATCTGAACTTCTGGGAACAACAAGGAGGATAAAGTGTGTCCTACACCCATTTAAAGGTAACCAGGTGTTACTACTTCCATTAACAGATAGTTCAGTTCAATTTAAAATTTGCCATGGCAAATCAGGGGTTCATAGATAGAATTTCCTTGAAAATGTTAGAATTCATGCAAGTAGAGAGGCCTGAGGACCAGGTGGCCATATGAGTTCACCCTTAGACCTGGTCTACACTAGGAAATTAGGTTGGTGTAACTTTGTTGCTCAGAGGTGTGAAAAATCCACACACCTGAACGACACAGTTAAACCTACGTAACCCCCCGTTAATCAGCACTAGAATTCAGCTGCAGCATTTTAAATGTAGACAAGCCTTTATTTACCATGGTTAATAGCAAGAATTAAATTGTTCTTAGACATATTCTGTTTTTAGTCCCTTCTTCTCTGGACTTCTGAGAATCTTACGGGCTTCAGAGACTGCACTCAAGAGCTCCACTGTGAAGATTCTTCACTTTTACTAGATAAAGTTATCAAGACCCACAAGGGCTCAAACCACGTTCTTCTGTGCAGCAAACTCACCGTTTTTTTTAAAAGCAGTCCAGATCTTGTCGACAATTACAATTTCAAGTCAAGAGGAATTTCTCATAGGGTACAAGTGAATAGCATTTGCAACTTCTATCTAAAATCTTTTCTAAGAATTAGGTCTTGAACACTGTTCAAGAGTCTCAATCAAAAAAAAAAATGTTTCTGGAATGTTCACTGTATTAGCCATTGTAAGATACTTTGTGAGAATCACATCAGTGAGAGCTTACTTTGAGACTTACAAGTTTAAGTAATCTTGTTAAAAATAGGTCAGAATAGTAAATATGATCTCTATTGTCCCTGTTAAAATAAATCATGGATTTCAAAATTTAATCTCAGGTTTTATTATCAATTGTTATTGGGGTACATCACTTAATAAAATTCCTTTTTTGGCTAGTGTCAGGTCTATCTCATATATTCAATGAGTGAGAGTGTGCATTTTCAAACCTGGAAATTTGGTTGAGCAAAGACCGAGGAAGGGATTAATATATCAGAACATATAACCAGCAGACTGCAGAAGTTATTTGGGTATGTGATAAATTTATAACAAGCCTAAGCAAAGAAATGGATCTTGTTACTATGTCTTAATAGACAATAGAATTTTGGAAATACAATTTAAATTCATTCAGTCAGAAAAGATTTGCATTCATAAATGTAAAAGTATTAAATTAATCCTCTTGTGTTCTGAAGTTGTCAAGTTTTGGAATTGGGCACTGTCTGAGACCTACTAGGTTGTAATTCACAAATGTCAAAGAAAGATAGTTGTGCTTTTTTTTTTTTTTTTTTTGTTAAAAATAATACCATATGTAAAAGGAGTTAGTGGCCTGTTCAGTTCATCACTGATTAGTATCTAGCAGAGAGATCAAGGTAGTGTAGATATAGAACTACACTATATTCTTGCCTTTAAAGGTGGCTTCAGAGAGGAGACAGCGTGAGGGTTGCGTATGTCTGCACTACATTGCTCGTATGCAAAGGGAATTCTTAGTATTACAGGGAAGCCATCTCCCTCCTAAAATCATATCAGACTGTTTTACAGTAGCAGCAAATAATCAGTCATAGTTTAATATATCACATAACCTACTCTGGCTTGGCTGAAAAATTAAATGCTTGTGTGCCTTTCTGCCTCATTCTCTGCACAGCTTCCATCTTCTATAGTGAATGAGGCAGAGTCCTAAGAACAACAGCCATATTCACTACACACCCCTCATTCATTCACTTAGTGCTAAATGAGGCAAAGGTCCTGTGGAAAAAAGATCATGAGATTAAAGACTGAATCATGATGCATAAACATAGTACCACACTGCACTTTTCATCAATAAATCTAAAAGTGCTCATAAGGAAGCAGATTTAATGAAGGCATAATTAATTCTGTAATTTCCTAGCTTTTGAATACTTTACTTTGCAACCTTAGCAACATTTTTTTTAATGTAGCTGTGACAGTTCTCAGGGTACCCAGGACTGTGAGTCATCTTGTTATCACCCGTCCAGCATGAGGGAGTCTCGCTAGTGGTAGCTGGTTCTTAGTGCCCTAATATCACTAGCCTTTCAGCCACTCAAGCTCTGTCATCTGGGCTATGCCAGCCTTGTTTTCGCCTTGCTGGTTAACAGTCCTGAGTCCCTTTGCATTGCTACCTTGTGATATCCAGCCCCTGACACTGGCTATTCACATATGTGCCTAATCTTCTGCCCACAAAGGAGCAGTGTACCCAAGTTCACCAGTTTTACCTTAAACTGCTCCTGTAAACCACATAGCACCTGTGAACACTTATAATAAGACAAAAGTAGCTTTATTTAAGAAAGAATAAAAATTTAACTAGAAATAAGACAGAGTAATGGGAAAAAGTGGTTACAGTACAAAACAAAATTGTAAAATGTGAATCTGGGTCCACACTTACTAATAGTTGCGTTTCCTATCTTATTAAGTAGGTTTTCTTCCCAAAGTTCAGACTGTTGTAGAGCTGGGTGGCTTCATAGGAACCAGGGCCCAATTTTTCACGAGAACACCTTGCTTTTCAAGATGACTCCTCAGTGAAAGGATTCAGAGTACCTCTGCCTCCTCTGTATTACACTGAAACAGTCTTTTGTTTCTATTTGTAGACAGTGCAAATCTTTGTCTTGTTGTAATGTTTCTAATTTACCTTTAGGAGGTTTCAGTTATTTACAGTTGTGTCCGAAGGTTTGTCATTGAAAGTGTTGGGACTAAGTGGGGTGATAACTCCTTCCTACTTGAATGGGCAATCACTGTGTCATGTTATCTCCTAGTGATTAATTTTTACTCCAAGCCCATGAAGCATAGTTTCAATAGTTACATTGTTCCTTACATATTATATACATATCTCAATGATTATGAATCTTGACAAATTGAGGTTTCTGTATATATCTTAGGGTCTGTCTATACTGAAATTAAATATCCGTGGCTGGGCCATGTCAGCAGAAAACAAAAATAAATTACTCTTGGTCTTACATTAGTTAGTGATAAACATCATAGTTATCTGAGTGCTTCTCAAATGTTAACTAATTTATGTTGACAGTACCCTTGTGATGTGAGGGGATTGTATAAACCCTGTTTTACAGAGGGAGAACTATCCGTTCTCCTTTTCTGCCCAGTCCCAGGCTATGTCTATACTTACAGTGGCAAATTAGCCGCCATCAATCAATCCAGAGAAATCAATCTAATTGGTCAGTGAAGATCCGCTCAGTCGATCCAGAAATCGACCCAGTAAAATCACGTCCAAAAGTGTCGTAGTTCCGCGTCAAGGGGAATGCTGTTCCTGTCGGCATAGCACAGTCTGGACGGCACACACAACGGAAACAGTGAAGTCTACGGGAGTTACGCACGTTTTTTACGTCACTTGCGTATCTCCTGTCAACTGCCACCAAATCTCAGAGGTAAGTATAGACCGGGCCCCAGTCTCCTCTGTCTTCTCATACCAGTTGAAGTCTCCCTCTCCAGACTTACTCTCTGAGTCCTAATCTCCCAGCCCACTCAGTCTCTTCTCTGTCCACACCAGTGCCAGTTCTCTTGCCCAACTAGGCCTGGTTTACTCCTCCCAATTCAGCTCTTTCTCTCCAGTCTTATTCTGCCAATCCCCTGTCTGGCTCTTTGTTCAATCCATCTTTTCCCTTTCCCTTCTGCCACACGTCTCTCAGTCCTAGTCTTGCTCCTCCGAGTCCTCAACCAGTGTCAATTTCTACTCCACATCCCCTCCCCAACCTTTTGCTCTATTCTCCCCCTCTCCTTGCTTCTTTGTCCCTGTCCTTTTGCCTAGCCAGTCCCAAATTCTCTCCATCACAACTCCTTGTTTAAGATCTGTCTCCCCTGCTCTTCACTCCCACTAGTTGCTAGTTCCAGTATCCTTTTCTAGTCGGTCCCAGTCTCTCCCTCTCCCCCAGATACTCTTCCAGTCCCAGCCAACTGCATTCCAGTCCCCCTCTTCCATTTCTCTCACTGGTTGCTAGTCTGTCCATCCCTGGTTCCTAGTTGAAGTCTCCTTGTCCAAACAGCTCTAGCATCCCCAGCTTCCAGTCTCCTTGCCCAGCCAGTCCTAGTTTCTCTTGCTCCTCCCTTCCAATTCCAGTCTCATGGTAGGGGGCTTATTAAAAGCGTGGGAGAGACAATCTTCCTAGTCTCAATTCTGGTACCCACCCCGACCTCAACCAGGAGCAGCCATTATAGCAAAAGCCTGGCTTTGCCCACATAACCCTGGCTTGGAGAAAGCATGCTGAATTGTTTTGTGGAAATGGCACATGCGCAGTCCAGTCAGCACGAGGAACCGTGAGGGGAAGTAACATATTCAGTTGTTCTGTGAGGATGGGGCATGCACAGTCTGGCTAGTGCTGTGAGAGGCTCAAGTACTGAGGATGAGATCTTCAGTGATTTTAGCTGCTGACATTGAAGAAGTCTTAGACTATGGCTGGGTCTACACTGACGGCGGCAAATTCACCGCTGTCACATCGATTGCTCTGGATCGACTGAGCGTCTGTATAGACGTGCTCAGTCGATCCAGGAAGTGACGCAGGAAAACCACCCCGGTAAGTGGAGTAGCGCTGCGTCGAAGGGAACGCTTCGACGCAGCGCAGGATGGACGGCGTGCAGAGGAGACGCTGCAAAGTTGACGGGAGATACACAAGTGATTTACGTCACTTGCGTATCTCCTGTCGACTGCCGCCGAATCGCAAAGATAAGTGTAGACCGGACGTGAGCGTGAACTGCAATTTTTCAAAGGCTTATTATTTGGCTAGATTTCATGGGGATGGCAAAAGGCATTTCCCCAACACAAAACCCTCCTGAATTTCAAGTCCCTGCTCCAAAGTATGGGGGTGCTGTTCAAAGGAAAGGTGGTCAGAATTTTTAACATGAACAAAACATTTTTTTCTTAGCCTTGTTTTTTGAACCAGCTGAACTTCTTGGTGCAAATTTTCCCAAAATGACAGCCAGCATGGCAAGATTCAGCCAAAGTGGTTAAAGTTTAATTAAGTTTTATAAGCAATTGAAAATAGAGTCTGGTAATTGGAAGTATTGGACAACCTTAGTAATAGGTGATGTGACCTGCTCCACCTATAATTAACAATACTTTAGCTATACCACTTCCCAAACATTTGTCTTTGGATAATTCTGCCATGCAATGTACTCAAGTGAGGGCTCAGTAATTCTTAAGGAATGCTATCTATCAAATAACTTTAGATAGAAGAGCATTTCCTCTGATATTTTACTGTTAGTGATATTATTCTAATCAGTTCTGAGAGGTTTTTTTGAGTCAGTTTCTCAAAGTAAATTCTAGCACCTATTTTTTTGTTCAGAACTTATATTTATGTTATCCAGTGTCTCAGTGGTTGAAGCAAATAGTGCTTTGTAGAAGAGATTTTTTCTGAAGCAAATATGTCTTCATTGACAGCAGCAAATTCACCGCCATCAGATTGATTGAGTGGAAGTGAAGACCTCTCAATCGATCCGGAAGTCCATTTAGTAAAACCACTTCCACAAAAAGTGTAGCGCTGTGTCGCCATGTATGCATTTTCCATGGGTGCAGCGTAGTGGAAACAGCACACAGAATGGACTTTAGGAAGTCAACATAAGTTACGCAAAGCTATTCTGCGTAGCTTGTGTAACTCCTGTCAACTGTCAATGAATTTGCTGGTAAGTATAGGCCTGGCCTTAGCGACATAAGGAAGCTAGTGAACAGGGCGGTTTGAGAGAGAATAAAATCACCATGATTGGAAAGGCAACATTGCCAAAGCCAACACTGTTTCTGGATTCTCTGCTAGCACCTGTGTCCAGACAGAGACCCTGACCATGGATGCTTCTACCCAGGTCCTGATATGGATTTGCAGACAGCCAGGCTAGGGATGCCGTCCAGAGCGAGAGGTGACTAATGATAGAATCTCTCAGGAAGCAGGTGGGAGAGCTACAGGAGAAGGTAACTACTCTGAGGAGCGTCCATGCACGCAAGGAATTCATTGAAAATATGCATGTGGAGACCTCCAGGGTTAAGGAAGCAATTCAGCTGGAGAGGACTACCGTAGCATCACCAGGGGGGAAGGAAATGGCTCCTTCACAGGGAGGAAGCTGGCTGCTGGTTACTTCTGGCAGCAGGCAGTGCTCTACCCCTGCTCCCAACTTATCCATAGATACAGGATGTTGCCCTCTTTTTCTTCGTATGGCATTGGTTTGGTTTGCAACGATCAGTTTATAGGTTAGTGTCCAGGTTTGAAATCCAGTTCATTCCATCAGGGGTAAGTCAGTGAATGTCAGTGAGACTATCCTTAAATAAACACTTAGGCAGGAGGAGTATGTTCCATGGTTTGAGGCACTGGTCCACAATCACAGTCTGAGCTACTTCTCATTTTCATTGAAAGAGTTTCTGGGCACATCTTCCATGCAATGTTCTTATGCAGGTAAGTATGCACCTTTTTTCCATCAGAGGTCAAAGCCTAGCAGTTCTTCAGTAGGATCAGTAAGAAGGTGCTTATTTAGGACTGATGAGATATCCCAGGTTACATGCCATTGATTATCACCATTGAAATCCAGCAAAGAACTGCTGCAAGTCCAAAGGAGATTGCTAGATTTTAATCTTTTTCTAGGAGGATTCTTCAGGTCATCGTGCAGGGGGATTCTGTTTTTTTGGTTTATGTTGGTGAGGAAGTTGGAGGTTTGGGAGTCCCTCTGTATTTTTGGAGGGTGAATATGGAACAGAACAGGGAGCCAGTCTGTTGGAGTTGACATTAATGTATGCGGGATAAGGGATTGCCCCCGAAGGTGGTGGAGGAGGAGAAGCTGTGTACCCCCAAGGCTGTGAGGATTGCAACCACCACTGCGAAGAGGAAACAAAGGCAGGGGTTGGCAAATCCCTTCTAAGAGGGACAGAGGCATCCATCTGCTGGCTTGACATAGTATACTTGGAAGTATGCTGCCTGCCAGGGGACCATATCCACAACATTGCAGAAGGATTGCTGAGGATCATCCAGCCCTCTGACTACTACCTGATGTTGCTCATCTCTTTGGGCACTCATGATATTGCAAGGTATGACCCTGAGCAGATCAGAAGTGACTAGTGGGCTATGGGAAAGAGGGTGAAGGAGTCAGAGGCACAGTCATTGATTGTTCTGGCCAAGGGTGGGGTCTCAGGCAGAGACAGGCACATCCTGGAGGTGAATGCATGGCTGCACATCAGGTGTCACCACAAGGGCTTTGGCTTCCTCAATGCTGTTCCAAGAAGGACTGCTGAGAAGAGATGGGGTCCACCTGTCAAGGAAGAGTATCTTTGGATACAGACTGGATAACAGACAGGATAGTGAGGCAGGCTTAAAATTAGGTTTGACAGGGACAGGAAACAAAAGCCTGTGGAGACCTGGGAGAAGAGTTGGAATCTGGAGGAACATGAGCAATCACAGCAGGGACAAAGGACAGATGAGGGACTATAGAGGGGAGATCTAATGAATATCTTAGATGTCTGTATACTAATGCAAGAACAGGAAGAATTAGAGGTACTAGTAAATACAGGTATGACATAATTGGCATCACATAGATTTGGTGGGAAAATTCACATGACTGGAACATTGGTATAAAAGGGTACAGCTTATTCAGGGTAAAAAGGGAGGAAGTGTTGCCTTGTATACCAAAGATGCATATGCTTGCACTGAGATTAAGATACAAGGGTGAGGCAGAAGGGTTGAAAGTCTCTGGGTAAGGATTAAAGGGCTAAAAATCAAGGATGATGTTGTGTCGGAGTCTGTTATAGACAACCTAACCAGGAAGAGGTGGATGATGCTTTTTAAAAACAACTTATAAAATCATCCGAAGCACAGGACTTGGTAATAATTGGGAGATTAACTACCCAGATACCTGTTGGGAAAATAATACTGCAAGGCACAGATTATCCAGCAAGCTCTTAGAATGCATTGGAGACAACTTTTTCTTACAGAAGGTGGAGAGCGGGTAGGGGAAAGGCTGTTCTAGCTTTCATTCTGACAAATAAGAAGGAACTGGTTGAGAATTTGAAGGTGGAAGGCAACTTGAGTAAAGGTGATCATGAAATGATAAAGTTCATAATTCTAAGGAATGGCAGGAGTGAAAACAGCAGAATAAAGGCAACGGACTTCAATAAGGTAGACTTTAGCAAACTCAGAGAATTGATAGGTAAGATCCCATGAGAAGCAAGTCTTAAGGGAAAAAATAGTTTAGGAGAGTTGACTGTTTTAGAGAGACATTATTAAGGCACAAAAGCACATTATCCAAATGGATGGGAAAGATAGGAAGTATGGTAAGAGACCACCCTCGCTTAACCAGGAGGTCTTCAATGAATGGAAACTCAAAAAAGTCACAGACAAAGTGGAAACTAGATCAAATTATGAAGGATGACAATAAAAAAAACAATAACATGTAGGAACAAAATTAGAAAGGCCAAGACACAAAACAGGATGAAACTAACTAGAGACATAAATGGCAACAAAGAAACCTTTTACAAATATATTAGAAGCAAGAGGAAGACCAAGGAGAGGGTAGGTCCATTACTCAGTGAGGAGGGAAAGACAATGACAGACAACATAGCAATGGCTGAAGAGTTAAGAATTACTTAGACAATGTAGGCTTTATTTACACTATAAAGATAAGTCGACCTATGTTAGATCGACTTACAGCCACTGCATTGGTTACTGTAGTAGCTGATGTCCACACTACCCTCTAGGTGCCGCCCTGGGTGCCCTGCTTCCAGCTGTGAGAGGAGTCCAGTCGCGCAGCTCTCCATGGAAGTGGGGGCTGCTGGGCTCTAGCTGCCTGGCTTTCTTGTGAATTTCAGGCTTGACTGAAACCATGAAATTGACAAAAATTATAGCCAACAGCCAACTTAAGGAATGCAGTGTCTACACTGACGCTGTGGCACCCTAACTACACCGATGTAAACCCTATGCCTCTTGTTTAAGTGGTTTTATTATGTCAGCATAGCAGAGGAGTTACATCAGTGGGAAGAGCATTTCAATGTGTATACCTCCACGGTTTTGTCAACAAAACTCTGTAGTGTAGACCAGCCATTAGAAGTCTTTAAGTCAGTAGGGCTTGATGAAATACATCCCAGAATACTTAACGAACTGTGTGAGGAGATATCTGAGCCATTAGTGATTGTTGTTGAGAACTCATGGAGGACAGGAGAGAGCCCAGAGACAGGAAAAGAGTAAATATAGTACCTAAATATAAAACGGAGAATAAGACAGCCCAGGGAATTATAGGCCAGTCAGTTTAACTTAAGCATCCGGAAAGATAATTGAGCAAATAATCGAACAATCAATTTGTAAGCATGTAGAAGATATTAAGATATAAGTAACATTCCACATGGATCTGTCAAAAACAAATTGTCAAGCTACCCTAATGTCCTTCATTTACAGGGCAAATGGATAGGTGGGAAAGCTCTAGATGTGATATATCTTGACGTTAATAAGGCTTTAGATACTGTCTCACATGACTTTCTCATAAGCAAACTAGGGAAATATAGCCGAGACAAAACTATTATAAGGTGGGTGAACAACTGGTTGGAAAACCATACTCAGAGTGTAGTTGTTAGTGGTTCACAGTCAAGCTGGGAGGCCAGAACGAGGGAAGGGTCCCACTGGGATCTAATCATGGGTTCTATTCACTAACTTCATAAATAATTTGGATAATGGCATAAAGAGTACACTTAGAAAGTCTGGACAGTACCAATCTGGGAGGGATTGCAAGCACTTTAGAGTACAAGATTAGAATTCAAAATGATCTTGATAAACTGGAAAAATGGTCTGAAATAAATTGGATGAAATTCATAAGGACAGATACAAAGTACTTTGCTTAAGAAGGAATAATCAATTGCACAAATACAAAATGGGAAATGAGTACTGCAGAGAAGGATTTAGGGATATAGTGGGTCACAAACTAAATATGAATTAATGTAATACTGTTGCAAAAAAAAAGTAAACATAATTCTAGGATGTATTAGCAGGAGTGCTATAAGCAAGACAGGAGAAGTAATTCTTCCACTCTACTCAGCACTGATAAGGTCTTAATGAGTAATGTATCAGACCTGGCCACCATGCTTTGGAAAGGATGTGGACAAATTTGAGAAAGTCCAGAGGAATGCTACAAAATTGGTTAAAAGTCTAGAAAATATGATCTACGAGGAAAGATTTCAAAAATTCGGTTTCTTTAGTCTGCAGAAGAGAAGAATGAGGGGGGACGTAAGTCTTCAAGTACATAAAAGGCTGTTATAAAGAGGAAGATAATTGTTTTCCTTATCAAGGACAGGACAAGAAGTAATGGGCTTAAATTGCAGCAAAGGAGATTTAGGTTAGACATTAGGAAACACTTCTTAGCGGTAAGGGTAGTTAAACACTGGAACAAATTACCTAAGGAGTTTGTCACTGGAGGTTTTTAAGAACTGGTTAGACAAACAAGGATGTATAGAACAGGGGATCACAAACTTTTTTTGCTGGGACCCCCTTTGAAAATATTTCAGGCTGTGATAACCTCCCCCCCCCAAAGTGTTGTCCCCTTCATGCCTTGCCACCCTTACTAGCATGTGCAGGGACTGACAGCTAATGACACTTCCCCCTCTCTCCCCCACATAATAATCTTGCGATCCCCTGAGGGGTTCGGAAATCCCTGGTCTAGAAGATAATACTTAGTCCAGCCTCAGAGCAGGGGACTGGACTAGATGACCTATCAAAGTCCCTTCTAGTCCTACATTTCTATGATTCTATGAGGTTTATAAATACCTTCTATTAAAATAAAATATATATCTCTTAAGTAACTGTGGATGTTCTTATTATCCATATAAACGTGTAATCTGTCTTTGAATCCTGCTAACCAGTTGGCTACAATGAGACATTGTGACAATGAATTCCCCACATTCTTCATGTATTTTGTAAAAAAGTATTTCCTTTTAATAGCTGTATAATATCACCTTTCAGTTTAATTGAATGTCCTCTTGTTCATATGTTGTTATAGCAAATAGGAGTGCTCAGTCTTTCTTTATACTATTAATTATTGTGTGTTCATCTATCATGTCCTCTTTTATTCATGTTCTTTCTGAATTATAATGCCCCTGCCAGCTGTTTTTAGCTGATTCTCATATGGAAGTCTTTCCACATCCACAGTCATTTTTGTCTCCTGTCTTTAGACCACTTTTGTTTCTGCTATCTCTTTTTTGAGATAGTGTGATAAGAACAGAGTATTCCAGAATAGAATATGGCAGGTGACAATGTTCCATTGACTTCTATAAATGATATTTTCACTATTATTTTATATGCTGTTCTGAATATATCCTAACAGAAGCCATAATTGTATTTGCACTGCAAAGCACATGGCACACTATAATAATAATTAACATTTACCAGACCAACACATGGAAAAATATGGACCAAAATATGGTTAATGAAATTTTAATCACCTCACAAAAAAACCCAAACACTTACTCCAGGAAAGTAAATGAGAAGAATTTGGTATATTTTTACCTGATCCATATTGGGGGTGGGGGAAGGGAGCCTTTTGTGTTTTTAAATTATATGGTTGTTTTTGTTTATTTGCAGCTTTTTTAATATTACTCAAACAAAGGTTTGGAATAGTAATAGTAGTCTTGGCCAAGATGGATTAATGATCAGAAGGTAAATGAAGATGACAAAGATGTTAAATATCCACAATTGTATGTGATTGTAGAAATAAAGAAATTTATTCCCTGCGTATCTTGCCCACATTTATAGCTATTTTGTTAGATTGAGAGGTACAAGGAATATTAACCCTGATATTTCAAGGGGTAAACTGATTGCCTTAGAGCTGGGAAGGAATTTTTCTTCCATATTATTATATTGTGCAATTGGGCAGGAAGTATCTTGTGGGGGAGGTATTTGCCGTCTTCTAAAGCAAGATTAGGTTTTGGCTGCTGCTGGGTACAGGTTGCCAGACCAGATGGAAGAGTGGTCTCCTCTGGTATGGTAACTTCGGTGTATCCATGAGGTGTTTTATAGAAATTTACTTGTGCTCTTAGAGTACGCTTAATATCACACACCAAGGCCACAGGCCTAGTGTGTGAATCAATGTGGGATAGCAACATCAGAAAACAGTTTTTGTAGGTAAGTTATTTTATCCATTATGTTTCTGGTTTAAATTTTGGATTTTTTCCCCTCTCTTTTACCATGATAATATGACTGTTTCTTTCATGATTTACCAATGTTCTTGCAATAATACCTTAATTTTCATTTGGTGTATTTTGGAATTTATAGTGGGCTTGTACATTGTTGAAATAAGTCTGCTCTGCACACAGATACTAGTAGTTTAATGTTTGCGTTTGCTGAGTTTGGTTCTGATTCATTATGTTTACATGACTCACCATCAGCCATCTGTTTAGTTATAATTTAACTTACAAGGCTATATGTAATTTGGTTATATTAATGAAGTGAAATAAACAGCATTATGAAGCTTTTCTCTTTTAATCTTACAAGGAAAAAAATCCATATCTAAAAAAGCAATCACAAAGAAGAGGAAAGCTGTCACAAAGCCTACTGTGCCAGAATTTCAGGTAAATAATTTTTTGTTCTATATACTTGAAATGCTAAATGTCTTTAGAGCATGTATTTCCTGCAGCAGTTAGCTGAGATTGGAATTTATGCTTGCAATTAATGAGAAGTGACTCTTACTTTCTTTCCACCACAAACAGATCCGAAGAATCACAGATTTCAAATGTGTGCCCTGCTTTTTATTGGAAATAAAAATTGTCATATATATTTAACCATATACAGACTTACGTAGTGTTGCAGGGTACTATTTAAGTAAGATTGTATGTCAAAGAAAAAAACACAGAATATGCTAATAGTTCTCGAAACTAATAGTGATACATACAATAGGTAACACTGTACATATTAACAAACCTGTAATATCCATGGCTAAAATCAATTGCATCTTGCATGTTGTGTGATGTTGCATATCTATATATGGAGAGACCTAGTTTGATTTACTCTGAAACTGTAAAAAGCTAGACTTGTGAAATCTTTTAAAACTTTTAACTCATATATTTACATGAACTTTAGACTGGAGAGCACAAAGAGAACAATAACTATAATAGTGTTTCTTCTTGTGCTACTACAGGCAAAGTATTTCTAGTATAAATCCTGGTTTATGTATGCTTGTTCATTTGGATTGGAGTGCTCCTATAACTACAAGAATGTCTTTTTATATCTCTTACCTTAAGAAGGGCATCAATAATATTCTTAGCACTAATGCCTTACATAAATTGTAATTACTCTGCAAAACTCACAGATTTCTTCCTGAAGATATAGTGTCCCAGAAGGGGTCATGAGTAGAATTTCTAAATGGTCATGCTTAGTAACTAATTCTAAATGCTGAATTACTACCTACATATAAACGTTTTTTGTTGATAATGCTTCTAGTATTAGATTACAGTGAAGGAAAGAGCAATCGTAAAAGAAAGGGGGAAAGGATAGTATGTAAAGCTTGCCACAAAAATTGTATTTTATTGGCACATTATCCACATGTTTTTTAATTTACAATTAAATAATCATGAGGCCCTGCCTGACTCTTGTTTTTTAAAAACTGTTTCAGCTAGTTGAGTTATGCTTCCAGTGTAGACAAGACATAACTGATCTAAAATGTCTCCCACATAATACAAAGCCCAAATGTGTTTTAGAGTCATTTTAGCAAAGTTATGACCTGTCAATACTGGCAGCACAACTTTACTAGGAAATCTTTTAAATATCATTGTGCAGGCAGGGCTGAAATAGAGGAGTCCTATCCAAGCATATGTACACATGAAGGGAGTTTATAGTGGAAATACTGCTAAAGTTTTTGGATATGGTAGGAAAAGGTGTGCCTTTAAAATGCTGTCCTGTTGCCCTCTGCTCTAAATATGCACTTAAGAGATATTTATAGCATTTCATTAAGAGAGTAGTAGTCTTTTAATTAAGTAACAAGAGGCACTTCAAGTCTGTTCTTAGGATTGCAATCTTAGGGTATGAAATATGCAAAGTGAGACACTTTAATAATAAGAGTATTACTATTCTTGCACATAAACTTATTGTAAAATAAATAAATAATTTTTTTTCAGAAGTTGCTTTATATACATGAGACATATCTGGCATTGTAGAAATACTTCACACTGTATAAAACCATAATGTACACGTCAGTTACATATTATTTATTGAACTTTATTTTATCAGGATAGATCTTATTGGGAAGATCCTTTAAAAAGAATCTCAGTGGCTGAGGAAATTATTATTCACACCTTGTAACAGCCACAACCTGCCCAAAATACAAACGTGTACCCAAATTATGCTTTACAAGCTCATATTGGTAAATATTTCAAGCATAGTTCTAACATCAAGTGGAAGGGCATACAGGAGGAGGAACCACTTGAGAAAATATTTTCCCCAGTTTCACTGTCCTGTCTTCATAGTTTTAATATCAAAGTGAGTATGAAATCGCAGATTATATAATATTTATTGCCAGGCATGTTAGTATAATTTAAAAGAATGAGGAACAGAACAATAAAGACACTTTCAAATATGTGAACATAAATCCTCCTCTGTAATGATTTCCTTGCTCAGTTTTTCATAACCTTGTAAGTAATGAATCTTCTTATCATTAATTTCAAATAAACCAGGCTTTTAATTTTAATGACGTTCAGAGTTAGCCAATTTTTCAACAACTTTTACAGTATGAGTCCTAAATTCATAATTATACTCATAAAAGTTATGCTTGAATAATTTTGTTTTGGAGAAATTACAGTAATTAAACTGATAAACAAGAAGGAGACATTCAGTGTTCTCATGTAAATAAAATATTTTCACCTTCTGTTACATAGTTTTTTTGCATAAACTATATTTTATTTTAAGAGCATAGGACTAGTTCTGCATATCTCCATTGAGACCAGGTTTTAGTTTATGCCAGCTGAGGTCTGCTCAGTAGCAAATACAAATTTCAAAATAAAGGTAATACCTGAATTTTTTTTCAATAGGGAATAGCGACATATAAAAAAGCAGGGCCATGATAAAAATGGTGCAATCTTGCAATCCCTTCTCACACAAGTAATTTTCATTTGTATGAATAGTTCAGTTTAAGTGAAAAAAATTATGTTAGTGAGTAAAGGTAAGCCCAGGTGTTTCCTTCCTCACTTAGAGATCGCTACATGACCAATCTCCTCTCTGTAGCATGGAAGGGGAAAGGTATAATGCCTCCATGGCATCATTCCTCCCTCTTTTGGACATCCCTGGAGCTGTGACGATCTGCAATGATGGAAGGGGTGGAAACTTCTTAAGTTTGGGGGAGGGGGTGCACATATCTGCTGAGGTTCTTTGGAGAAGATAATACAGTTTAAGTTTGTGTTCTCTTCTATGACTTCTACCTGAGGGGCAGCTGTGGCTGTCACCCTTTCCTGGGTTGCCACCTGAAAATACCAAGGTCAGGGCAGGCTGCAAAAGGAGAGCAGATTCTCCCAACACTGGTGGGTGACACTGAAGTCAGACTTCCCAGCCAGCCAGAAACAATGCTTCTGATTCCCCACACTGGTTATCAAGAAGCTAAAACAAAAATATACCCAGCCCCCCTTACTGCATTTCAGTCTCTGGCTCCCAGTCAGCCACTAGGCCCAGTAAAGATAAGTTATTTAAAAGATAAGTTATTTAAAACTCTGTGCTCTTAACCAAAAAATTCTCGTGACCCCAAAGAGTCAGCCACATTACCAGATTAATATAAGTTTGGATCTTACCCAAGGTAACATGCTGCCAGCCAATCCTTTAGTTAAACCAAAGGTTTATTATAAAAGGAAAGAAACAAACTATAAGAAAAATGTTAAATGATTAAAGCAATCAGATACATATAATTATTTGAAAGTCCATATATATCAGGTTTTCATTATAATTGTGGAGTTTGCAGGCTTGTATAGTCCTCTGGTGTACGTCCAGTACCTGGATGGGTCTCAGTTCTTTGTTTTACAGCTTCAGTTGTAGGTGAGTAGTTGATCCAGAGGTAGGTGAAGACTGAAGGCAAAATGGATGTGGTGCAAGTGCCTTTTATGTCCCTTGGCCTTTGCCATGCCGCTTGTGGAAATTTACAGGAATAAGATGGAGTCCAGGGTCACATGAGTAAGTCTGAGTGACTCATTAGGTATTTCTCCCCTGGGCCCATTGTACCTGTGAGTTTCATTAGTGGGCCATTAAGTAGGTTAGTGCTGCAGTCATCCTGTCCGTGGTGTTGCTCAGAAACATAGCACAAGCTGAAATACAGATATATCAAACATATCCATAACTACCAATACACATGAACATAAACACTATTATCTTACTTAGCAAATTATAGTCTTTCTAAAGATACCTGACACTACATATCTCATCTGAATTATGATTTTGACATATTGATGTTCAATAAAATCATAAATGGTCCCCCTAATGCAGCCAGCATCACATTGGCCAAGAATTATTGTAATGAAGATTAATGGAGGGGTAACTCTGGGGATTCGAGATGGGATGGAGGCATATGGCCTCTACATATGTGGCTCTGGCTCTCAGCAGATCTCCCAGGATTCCCCATTCTGTGAATGGTCCCTGAAGACTTTTCCATTTGGAATTTAGAAGTGGAATTCCCATCCCACTGCACAAGGTGGTGGGATTTCTGCAAGAGGATTGTCATGGAGATATACTCCCCCAGACTGTCCTTCTGGAGGTTTTACTATAGAAGGGGATGATCCAGGCCTAAGTTTTTACCCAGGGTGAGAAATTCAGTGTTACATTTTAAATCTAAATGGATGTGAATACTGGAGTGCTGAATACCCATAATTCTGATTGATTCCAGCTGGTGATTGGTCAACACTTTTGAAAATCAGGCCTGTATACATTAATGAAATCAAATCCTTGATTCTTTTTTGTGTATGTGCCTAACTTTAATGTTCATAGACTTCAGTGGAACTAGTGACATGCTCATAGTTTAAGCACATATATAAATATTTGCAGGCTAGGTGCTTGAAAGATGACTTTCTTCCCACATTCTTTTTCTTGTTCAAAATATTTAATAGTAGAATGTGTGTTGTTTCACATGCTGCTCTTGAAAAGGACCCAGCAACTAGCTATCGCGATGTGACAATATGAAGTAAAACACACGTGTTCCAGTTTCATTAGTGGCATCTTTCCTTGAGTGGCAAAAATTTTGAACCAATTTAGAAATGCAGTATTATCATAGGAAACTGAAATACTGAATTCAGCCTACTAACACTTTCATCTGAGTTTTTAAAAGAGAACACTGCAGTACTGTTTATGCAGTCTTATGCAAACAACTGACTGCTTGCTCCCATTTCAAAGTAGCATGCATAAGAAAACATACCTTCTTTTTCATGGTTTTTATGTAAGTCAGTGGATGTTATAGAGAGGAAGATAGAATAATATATTTTAAATCCTGTATTAAGGAGAAACAGTACATTATGATTTGATGCTCTTTTCGCTTCCCTGATACACTACAAGTTAAAGTAACAAGTCTTGAGTTAAAGCTGCAAATGCAAGAAAATACAGAATGAAGGCTGAAAATATTTGACTTGTGTCTCAGTTGAAATATTGGAAATAATTTGATCCTCCATTAAGGGGCCTTAAAACTATTCCTTAAACCATATTACCCACAAAAACAGTGTTAAAAGATCATTAATTTTTCAAAGTCAAATTTACAAAATTTCCAAATTAAAGTAGCCTGCGCAACCGTAATTCTGCCTCTTGAGCATATGCTTTATGATACAGTCTATAATTACATCATCACATACTCCTCTCCCCACCCTCCCAAACTCTGTCATCATTCAGTGCACAGAATTGATGGCGCTCACTGAATGATCTGCTTTTCAATATTTGGTTTTATCCTCCTCATTCAGTGTGTGGCCTCAGGCTTTATTTACTGCATGTTCTTCAAATTCTGCTGTGAATACAGAATTACTGATATTTTCATGGATTCTTTAAGGCATTTCTCAGTATAGTATCTGAATGCTTCACAACTATTAATTAATTTATCTTTGCAGTACACCTGTGAGGTGAGGGCATGGTATAATCCCAATTTTACAGGAGGGAAACTGAGATACCTAGAGATTAAAATCATAAGTATCCACTTTGGGTGCCAAACTTGACATCCAATGACCCAAGATCTGATTTTTCAGACAGCTTAGCTTTATATAGCCCTTTATATATTCAACACACATTTCGCATTGACTTCACATGCATCTGTAAATGTTCAGCATTTCTGCATATCAGTCCCCAGCATCTCAATTTAGGCATCCAAGAATGTGCAATTAGTGAACACCTGTGAAAAGTTTGGATTAAGTGGCTTGCCCAGTATCTGTGGCGGAGGCCATAGAATACAGTTCTTTAGGGTAGCATTCATGCCTTAATTGTGAGACCATCCTTTCTCTTCCTGCAATTTCCTGCCTCATTTACTACAAACCTTCCAACTTCTGCAATAAATGAGGTAGGGGTTCTACAGCCTCCTTCACTACATAACTGATTCATCCTGAGAGCGCAGTACATCCTGTACATTGAATGATGCAGGAGTCCTGTGAAAGAAATAGTAAATGATCATTTAATTAAAAACTGTAACATAGTGCTTATGCATGCACAATTTTCATTATGGCATTTCTTAAAGTTTGAATGGTTGACTTTGGTGCCTCAGTATTCCTTAAACATAGTTTTTTGTGTGTAACTTCGTAGGTTTTTAAAAAAGCAAACTGAAAAAGTAGAATTTCATCCTGTAGTATCATATTGATAGCCATATGGCTCATCTGCAGGATTGGAAACTTCACTACCTGTAGTAGTAGATAGTAATTCTCTGCATTAACTAGCACTAGAGGGGATTAGATGAACACTTTGCCAATGGGTTCTACAAATATTTTCTGACAGCTGAGTAATGGTGAGGCTCAAGAATATTGGGTTACATTCCAGGTCCGAGAGGGGAGTGTCCTGAAGTAGTCAGAGACCTTTCTGCTCCTATTCTCCCTAAACTTGACCCTTTCCGTCTCATCCTTCTCATCCAGTCACTAGCCCAGTCCCTTTTCTCCACTTCCACAGCCCCTCATCCCATGTCCCCACCTAGCTAGTCAGTTTCCAACTATGGGCAACTTTTCCTTTCTCGGTATCCTTGCCCATCTAGTTCTAGCTTTTCCATATGAATCCCAGTTATCTGTTCTCCCTCAATTCCAGTCTTCCCCCAGGCAGTCTCCTTGCCAAATTTCTAGCTTTTGCCCCCAACAATGGAGGGTGCTACAGCTTTTAAACAAAACAGTTGTAATAATTTGTTCAACATGGACCATACAATGTATTTTCCTCTAATTTAGTTTTTGCTGAAACATCTCCCCCTTTCCCTGTCTCCCTTCCCCCCAAAAGAAATTAAAAATAAAAAGCCACCCTGAGGCAGGCACCTGGCATGGGAAACTTCAGCCCAAATGGATGAAGTTTGGCAAAGTTATAAGCAACTGAAAACAGGATTTTATAATGGAACAGTTGGGCAATCTTAAGAATAGGTGGTGCTACTGGCTACCTAAAGGGCAGGTTGAGGCAGTCCTTGACTCTACCCAGGCCAGGAGCTTCCTTCCAGAGGCCAGATTCCTGGTCATGTCACAGCTGATTGCCCAAGTCACAGTTCACCCACTCACTACCGCCTGGGTATGCCTCTGGTTGCTGGGGCATGTGGTGGCGTTTACATATGTCATGCGGTATGCAAGGCTTCACCTCAGGCCCCTACAGATGTGGCTGGCATCAGTCTACTCCCTCACTAGGTCTTCATTGATCCTGTCATCAATACTGATCTTGTTAACATGGTGGTCAGATCATGGAGGCATTAAGTGATGACGGGGTACCCTTCATGGCCTTCTGTGTGTTGGATGCTTCAGTGCTGAGGTGGGCTCTCCACCTTTTGTCTATCAGAACTCAAGGCCCTGGTTTTGAGAGAAGCTGTCTCTGCATATAAACATCAGGGAACTCAGAGTGATCCGCTTCGTCTGCAAAGTCTTTGGGCCTCAGCTCTCCAGGAAGGTTTTACAGTCTTGACAGACAACACAGTATCAATATCACAGTATCAATGTTCTGTGTCAACAAGCAGTGGGGAGCATGGTCCTCAGCCCTCTGCTCTCCTCCTTTGGGACTTCTGCATAAAGCATACTATCCACCTGGATGCCTCACACCTTCCAGGGATTCAAAATGTATTGGCAGATCACCTCAGCAGGTCCTCTCGCCATGAGTGGTCCCTTCACCCAGAGGTTGTCAGGATCGTCTTCCAGAGGTGGGGGACTCCCAAGGTGGACCCATTCGCCACCAGACAGAACAGAAAATGCCATCATTTTTGTTCCCTGCAGGGGTTTGACAATGGCTCTTTCCAATGCTTTTCTCCTGCCATGGATAGGGGATCTGATGTACGCCTTCCTGTCAATTCCCCTCATTCACAAAGTTCTCCTGAAGATCAAGAGAAAAACAGTGGATCATCATGATAATCCCGACATGGCCTCACCAGCATTGGTTCAGCACGATACTAGACTTAGCAGTGACAGCCTCTTGGGAACTCCTGAAGCTCCCAGACCTGATTTCAGAGAACCACGGACAGCTACTACATATGAACCTGGTCTCCCTGCACCTAAAAGCATGGACACTGCATGGTTAAACCTCCAGGAGCAGGCCTGTTCCAGCCAAGTCCAGCAAGTTCTGTTAGGTAGCAGGAAACCCTCTACCAGGCGGACCTATCTGGCTAAGTGGAAACACTTCACCTACTGGACATCCAAATGGAATTTTTTTCTTATTCAGTCTTCTTTGCAATCCATTTTAGAATACCTGCTTTACCTAAAGCATCAAAGTCTGGTACTATTGTTGATCAAGGTACACTTGGCAGCCATCTTGGTCTTCTACCCTCCTATTCAGGGCAAATCAGTCTTCTCACATAAGATGACAGCCAGGTTCCTCAAAGGCTTGAAAAGGCTCTTCTCGCAGGTCCACGATTCTATCCCCCCATGGGACCTCAACCTGGTCCTGTCAAGGCTTTGAGCCCCTAGCATCTTGCTCTCTGTTACCTTCCTTGTGGTAATTACTTGGGCAAGAAGAGTCTCTGAGATCAAGGCCCTAACATGAGAGCCCCCTTATATGGTGTTTTACAAGGACAAAGCCCAGCTGCACCTTCACCCAGCCTTTTTTGCCAAAGGTGATGTCGCAGTTCCATGTCAATCAGGACATCTTTCTGCCTGTCTTCTTTCCGAAGCATCACAGCACTGATGAGGAAATGTGGCTGCATAGGTGCCAGACAAGCCCAGGCCTACATTGAAAGGACTAAACCTTTCTGCAGGTCTACAGAGCTCTTTGTTGCTATGGCAGACAGGATGAAAGGGTTGCCAGTGTCATCCCAGAGAATCTCATCCACGATTACTGTCTGCATCCGAGCCTGCTATGAGCAAGTGAAGTTTGCATTTCCAGCTATTGCGACACCCCATTAAGCAAGAGTGCAGGCATCATCAGAGGCTTTCCTAGTGCAGGTACCAATCCAGGACATCTGCAGGGCTGTGACATGGTCATCAATCCATACCTGTACGTCCCACTATGCCATCGCTCAGCACTACGTAAGAGTCACCTAACATGGAATGGGCACGAGCAAGCTCTCAAAGAAAAAGGTTTACTGATCTTTTGTAACTATTCTTTGAGATCTGTTGCTCCTGTCCATTCCATGACTCACCTTCCTGTCCCTTTGTTGGAGTTCTGGCAAGAAGGAACTGAGAGCCAGGGGGGCCAGGAGTGCCCCCTATACTGGTGAATATGTGCACGACTCCAGAGGTGCTAGAGCCGACTCTGTGGATACCACTGAGGGCAAAATCTCCAGCACCGGAGCACGTGGTGTGCACACACCTAAAATGGAAAGGACATGAGCAACGTATCTTAAAGACCAACATTTATAAAAGGTTAATAACCGGTTTTTATGTTTGTAATCATTAGTGAACATTTTGAAGATGGACTTGAGTGATATTTTAAATCCTGTAACAAACCATTCAGTTGCTGTCAGCTGATATGCGCGTGCACGCACTCACACCCACCAAGGACCTACAGTTCTTAAAATTCAATTATATGAATTAAAAATGATAGTTTTCTACTTTCTATATTAAAAGCCATTGTTGACATAAATGTCAGTAAACCATACTGCTATTTACTCACATTATGTTTGTACATATAGGCCTGGTCTACAATAGAAAATTAGGTCAATTTAACTACATTAGTTAGCATGTGAATAATCCACACTACACAGTGGCATAACTCCCCATGTAGACAGCACTAGCTACCACCTCCCAGGGAGGTGGGTTACCTGTGCCAGTGGGAGAATTCCTCCCATCAATGTAGGTGGTGTCTACAGAACCACTTCAGTGGCACAGCTGCAGCCGCACAGCATTTTAAGTGTAGATAAGCCCATATTTAATCAAGAAATTAACAGCCACATTCTGAAAGAAAATATTAAGAAAACAAGCTATCTGTTGAAGACATTAGTAACGAATTTATGTTATATTGGATGCATTATTTTTGTTCAAATCATGTTAGTTTGTGAAAATAGCTGTGTTTATTGGATTACCTTTTGTGGGTGTCTAGTGAAATGTGCAACTGCATTGAAGTCAGTGGAGTTATACTTCCTTACATCAAGGCTGAATTTGGCCCATTGTCTTTTGTTGACTTTCTATTTTAAATGCTAGTTACACTTATTTCCTGGTACTTTCTGTAAACAAATGAAAACAAGGTGTAACTACGTTATTAGCACAATTGCAGCTCAGTTTTATTGTGCATTTACTCACTAAGGAGTTGTTCAGCACAGCATGCACGAAGATATTCAGAGGCACAATTAGAACTAGGGCAAGTTTCCTGATTTATGTCATTTCGCATTGTGAGTTTGTCTGTTAGAAACTGCCTGGACTCTGAAGGAGGCATTGACAAATGGGGAAGTGTAAATTATATAAGAGCATATGGAGTCGAAGCCACCGGTATCAAAATTTCAGCTTCTCTATCTGTATGTAAGCTTGAAGACTGAAGTCTGTGAGATTTTTCTCTAAAAGTTACGAGGATTTTTTTCCTTGTTATATATTAATTGTGGTAGTAAAGAAAAGATCAAATGGTAAAATCAAGCATTAGAATGTATTTTTTATGAGTTTTTTTAACTTCAGTGTGTGTTTTTAAATGATGCATTACCAAGTTTTGTTTGTTTTTTAGCTTATTTGCACTAATCTTGATGAACTCAGGGAATTAATCACAAAAATCGAGAATGAACTCAAAGATCTGGAGAACATTAGAAAGAAATCGGTATGTGATTTCAAAAACTTTCTTTTGTATGGGTATAAAATTGTTCCAGTTATTTTCTGAGGCCTGTCAATTGTAAAAAATGTGTGTCTTATCAGTAGCTGTATGGAAGCATCTAGAGTTAACTAGCGCGAAAGATTTTATTTTTTATTTCCATCATATATTTATATTAGTGTTCACTTAGCAATTACTGTCAAGAAACAGTAATCAATTAGTATATAGCCATCTTTAAGCATTTTTTCATGGTTTTGATCCAGTAAGGCTTGGGCAAGGTGATACTACCCTAGACAAGAGTAGATTTATTTCTAGTTAGTTTGTGAGCGCACTTTCTTAGGGCCACATTCTGGTGCTAGACACCATTCACGGTGTGGAACCCTCACATATTTGTGGTCCTGCTTAGCTTTCCAGTCCCACACATGGTTACACAGGGCTTCATGGTGTAGACACATGTTTATGTGATGTCTGACTACTCCTTTTCCGCAAATGTGTAGTTAGATACAGCGTAGCCTGATTTTTGTATTAATAGTCATCTGTTGCAGAGTTCATTCAAGCGAGGCAATGGATCACCATCATTCCCTCTGGCTTTGGAGTGAGGATTGAGGGACAGATCAATACCTAGCAGACATTGGGCCACATAACCCAAGATGCTGTAGCCAAGAAGCCAAAATCAGACCCATTGGACCAAAGAATCCAGCAGATATTGGGTGTGGTAGCAAAGAGGGAAAGACTCCCACCAAGATTAATGTTTTTAAAAGCATAAGTGGTGGAACCCCATTGTTTACTTGACATTCTCTCAAACCCCTTCTCTTATGGATCTCCATTCTCCTTTTTGCCTTTTGATAAAAGTTTCATTTCTGACAACTGTAATTTATAGAGTTCATAAAAACATCACAGAAATGTCTAACAATTTTAAATCACTTTGTCTCTGTATTTTAGACAGAAAATTAGGCTATTAAGCCTATATTGCTTCAGGTGATTGAAGACATATTCAGATCACCCTAGATTATAGCTATAACAAGTGTTCTATTTGCAAAAATAAATAAATAAAATAAAATAAAATAAAATGGATTTGATAGGCTTAGAGAAATGGAGGAGGTATTAAATGTTAACCTGGACTATGAAGGGTAGAGCCTTCACTTTAAAAACTCAGAATGATGCCTGTAACAACATTCACATTTGCAGTTATGGACCCCATTTGAAATTATTTTTCAGCTGCAGGACTGCAGCCAGGTTTCAAAACTAATAATGCAAGAGGGGTTTACCAGAATGGCTGAGATTAGCGATATAGAAGTAAAATCCAAAATATGTACCGTAGTAAAAATTAATAGCTGTATGTGTGCTCTTTTGCTGTTGTTCCTTCTATAATGGATTATCTAATACCAGCAAGACTTTTAGAAGGGTATGTAAATATCTAAATTTTTCATAAATGTTCTCTAAACTGATATATAACAATGCCTTTATTTATGCTGTGATTGGTTCTGGTCACATTAACTCAAAAAGAATATAGAATAAATACTGGGGAGTGCAAATACAGGTAATGCACAGAGGTCAGCAAAAGACTTTAATGTAAAGCTCTTTGGGGGGGAGGGACCATCACATTGTGTATGTTTGTATAAGCTTGGAGCAGTGGGGCCCTGATCTGGTTGGTCTCTAGTGGCTATAGGAATGTAAATGTTACATGCAAATAAAATACAAATTTAAAAATATGAAAAGACTGGGACTGAGTTTATTTTAGTTTTAAAAAGAGATTACTAAAAGGGGAATTAATAGATGATAGCAGAACTTATACAAAATCATGAATGCTAAAGTGAAGGTAAATCACATGCTTCTATTTACCCTTTCTCATTATGAAAGAACAAAAAGACATTCAATGAAATCATAAGGCAACAAACTTAAAACTGATCAAAGGAAGTAATTTTTTTACCACAGATGATTAACCTGTGGAGATTATTGCCACGAGGTATCATTGAAACCGAGAGTTTAAGAGGCTTCAGATAAATGTATGTTGGTAATAAGACAGCCATAGTTGTAACATCCACAGTTACATTAGATAAGAAATTTTTACAATAGAAGCAATATAAATCTTCATTCTTCAGGGCATGGGCCGGTCTCTAGCTGGCAGAAGTTAAGGGCTTATCCACATGGAGACTTAGTGAGTGGTAAGGTGGGGTGTAAATCTACAGCACATTAGCCTGTGAAGCACTAACTGGCCTTTTGGACCCTGCTACCACTCATTAAAAGTTCTGTAGAGTGTAGGTCAAAATGTACTGTGGAACTTCTAATACGCAGTAGCAAAGATCTACACAGCCAGTTTGGGCATGGCAGACTAGTGTGCACTAAGTCTTCTTGTGGATAAGCCTTAAGAATAACATTCCCTTTTTGGGATGCAATTCCATAAGTGTTCACAATGGGATTTCCTGCAACTTCCTCTGAAACATCTAGTTCTGTCGGAGACAGCACACAACTAGTTGAACCAGTCTGTTATGGTTTGGCAGTTCCTATGTTATATTGTGTATTATCGTGTCTTGATAGTTAAGACCAGACTCTTTTAACCCGTTGCCAAAAAAGGTTCAGCAGGTTTTTATATCTGTTGGTCTTGGGCTGAGCTGTACTCTTCTTGAGGCCTGTTTTGTTTTTGGCTCTCTCTATGTGGCAGTCCAAAGAGTGACACTGAAACTCTTCTTGCAGGATCATTGGAAGAAGCTGAATTATCAGAGGCCTTTTTTTGGAGTTATGACCCCTTTGAAGCGACTGGAATTTCTCTCTCCTTCATGACATTTCCCCTGCTCATCCCCATTGTAGGAATTGTATTACCTGCCACAGTGAAACATTGCTGGGGGCGGATGTATGTCCCTCAAACCCATTGTTTTAAAACTGAGTGTATAAAATCTCCCAGCCACAAGTCATTCCTCAGTTTCTCTCCACTAGTCTATTCTATCATGTGATATAACTCTCTCCCTGTGTAGTTGTACTATTAAATTTAGTTAGATTTTTCTTAGCTTAAAAGTTGGACACTGCTACAGTGTGTTGTGTAGTCAGTCCATAGTTACGCAGGTTACCGCTTTTTGTAAGTATTAGGATTTTGTCTACTATCTTGTTTTTGGTTGTAATTGCTATTTGTAGGCACACAGCTATGAAATTCTGGTCTTTCAATTAAGATGCAGGCAAAGGTGATAGGCCTGCTATTTGAGGGGAGAAAGTTTTTTCACTCAAAGTCTGTGAAGTGACTTCAGAAAAGTTAAAGGCAGCTGTAAGAACAGCTTAGTCTCCTGGGTTGAATCAGCCTTCTTTTAGGAAAGGGGTGTATCAGAAACGCCAATTCCACCAGCTGCTTTTCCTCCTTAGGTGGATTCCAGTATTAATAAGGATCTAGGGCTACTGAACTAGAGAAGATTAAGGGCTATTGGAACATGAACTGTCTTTTTGATTGGTCACAGGGCCATCAGGTTTTTGTAATGCTGGCTAAAAAGCTAATATGAAGATTTGCCAGAGGACCTTGAATCAAATTTGTTAATAGTGTTTACCCTTACGCTTCCATTTAGGGATCATTTATCCTCATTTTTGCCAAATTTGGAAATGTCTTTTAATACCAATGAGTCCTTGAGTTTATCTGATAATGGGAGGATCACACCCTCTAGTTCAAAGCCAAGCTTCTTCACCTCTTAAGAGATTTTTTTTTATGAGAGACTGGTATCAAAAGAAGTTAACTCCTTGTTAGAAATGGCAGAATTGATGCCAGAGCCTAACTAGGCCAGGGATTTTTATTCCTGATGTTTAGTCATTCCAAACTTCTTTCTTCATAGATACATGCATACATTCATACTTCTTCCTTCTTACTGCTTGGGCGCTAGCAGCAGGAGCTTTGAGAAGACAGGAGAGACAGTACCCCCATTCTCCATTTTTCTGCTGAGCACCACAGGGGATCCCTAGAGCCAGGAAGAACAATTTGCCAGGGAAGTCCTGTTCAGCCCCTGAAGCCCTGGGAAGGAATATAGTCAATCATTTTGTTGGGTTAATGCATATGCTGTTCTGTCAGCACCTAGGGACTGTGAAGAGATTGAGCATGCCCAGTGCAAATTAACTCTTCAGAGAATTTAGTCTGAGCATGTGCAAACTGCAGTTTTTAGAGTCTTGTTTGGTTAAATTTGGGCGGATTTTCTCAGGAATGAAAAATAAGCATATCCTTGGTATTAAGGTAACTGTGCTGCCAAGTTTCAAGTCTGTGCTCTGAAACATGAAGGTGCCACAGCCTCTTAATTAAACAGTTGTAAGATTCTTTAATGTAGGAAAACCAGCATATTTTCCGCAGATCTCATTTTCTGAAATGGCTAACCCATTTTATCTGAAATTTTCCAAAACAATTCAGCCTGAGGCAGACTTGTAGCATGGAAAATTTCAGCCCTTGTAGTTTTAAGATTTACAAAGTTATAAGCAACTGAAAATGGGGTCATATAATGGAAAGTGTTAGGTAACCATAACTTAGCTATCAGGGTTCCTAGCAGCTCCACCCGCAGTAATGAAAATAGTGGACCTACTAAGAGAGTTTTTTTCAGTCATTCTGTGTCTGGATATATCATGCAGCTTGATCCTAGACTCCACTGTATAATTTAATATCTTTTGCTTTAGTCATGGGTAATGTTCATCCTTCAAGAAAAACTGATCCTCTTCTGTACTGTTTCCTGATTTCTGCTATATTTGTAGCTGCCTAATGGCATAGATCATGAGTGTCCAACACGTGGCCCTTGAGGAGAATGTGTTAAAAAGAAAACATGTATTTGATTATGAATTGAAAATGAGCTGCATCATTCATTTTTAAACTGGAGTTTGAATCAGCCCCATCACTGTGTCCTGCCGCATTGCCTTGCACCACTTCTCTTGCTGCCCTAGCACTTCACAGAATTACCTCTAATATAACCTGGGTGCTCTCTGAGATGCTGCTATCCTTTCTCTGCTGCAGCTGCCCCTGCTAGTTTACTTGCTATATGCAGGAAATAGATCTGGCTAATCCATTGCTTGCTTTCTTGCTGGTCTGTGGGAGTCAAAGAGACGCAGGAAAAAGAATTTGAACAAATCTGCCTGAGCCTAAGGGAATATCTAGCAAAGGATTGTGGTTCCACTTCCCCACATAGGCCAGGGCAGCCCCAGAGAGGGTAAAAAAGAGAAGCTGAAAACATTCAACCAATTACAGCTCCCTGAATCTCTGTCCAGCCCAGGTTAGTGCATTCTGAGGGCTGCTTTTGACTTCAGGCTAGCTGGCACTATCTAGTAGGGGTCATACTCAGTGCGAGCCAGCCATTTCCTCTTCTCACTTCCAACACACGCTTTGTGCCAGGACTGTATAGAGGGAGTCACCAGAACTGACTATACTAGCTATAGCTCCAGGAGAATCCCCAGCTGCAGACTTTTGGGTGGTTTCTCTTCACTTTCACTGCGTGAATGGTACAAAGGGAGTGGAACCTGCCCTAAAGTATTGATTTTTGGCCCCTTCAGCTTTCTGAAATTGTTTGTCCCTGAGGCTGAAAAGGATGGACATGACTGGTATAGATTTTGTGATTTTTATTTTGGCCTGTTGTTAATGTAAAGCATGTGGGGCCCAGGATTTGGATCCATTTACAGTAACTGGTTTCTGTCCAGAACAGAGGACTCGATCAAGTAGAACCACTGTTTTTTCCATGTCTCTGATTCCAGCAACACGCCAATGTCTTATCACACTATGGGACATTTAAGTAACCAAATTTACACAGAAGAAAACATTACCTTTTGTAACTGACTTTTTACAACTTGCTTGCTGAAGTTCTTGAAACCATAAGTAATTGATTGGGGTATTACCAAAACCTTAGTGAATTCACTAAAGCTCTGCAACTGATAAACTAAGTAAGCCTATAGAGACTTTACATTTAGCACCCATGGAAACTTTGCTGAATCAAGCAATTGTTTTTTATGACTGTGGTAAGAGTATTTTTGTTGTCATTTAGTTGACTCTTAGTTTCATTATCTTTGATTCACTTTTGTGATTGGTATTTTCCTGTAGGGCAGTGGGTTTTGAATTTTAAGACCTAACATATAACATGAAACACAGTTGTTGTTTGTGTACCACCTTCATAATTTTTGTTCAATGTAGTTATAGTAGGTTCTTGTTTTGATAAACCAACTGATTGTGGAAAAGTAAATATGAAAAAGTAAATAGTTGGAAAGGTGAATGATAGAGTTTAATCTCTCTCAAGAATTGCATGCTGTAACATAGTGAAAAATAAAATGACAAAGTGGAACCACAAAGTGCAAAATCTGGGCTTGCTTTTGGGTTACGTTGGGGTGGAGATTAATGCACAGGGATTTATACGTGCAACTCCCTTTCCATTAGGATAAAAAAATCTGTAAAATTGACACACTGTTGAAACATTTTATTTTCACCCACATTTAGACTTTCTCTTACTACAGCTAGCTTCTCACTGCCCTGTCACTTCTTCCTCTGTAATGTCTGTTAGTATAACAGAGATCTAACACATGTTAGACTATGTTCACTGAGACCATTGTTGAGTTCTGGTCATTCCAGGTAGTCCAGCAATCACTTCTTTGATCGTTGTAGTTTTCTTAAGATTCTGTAATGGGGAGAACATTGTTGTAACTAACCAGGTAAAATTGGGATGTGACATTGAGGAGGAAAAAAAATGTTAACCATTAGGTTAGGATCTACAGAAGTTTTTTTATTGTAGTCTTGCACATTTGACTGCCAAGAGAGTACATATGTAAGAGAAACAACATATTACTCATTTTGTATTAGAAATTAAGACTTATTTTCTGTTAAAGGAAGTACTGTTAATATTAATAGTCAGGCACTGAAAGACTGAGGTCTCATTTGTGGGAACAGCTTGATTTTCTTGGCTCCCCCTGCATGTATTGAAGTCAAAGCAGATATTTTTTTAAAGAAACATATTGAGCTGAAATTTGATAATATCCCTGTCAATTCCATAACCACAGAAGAAATCCTTAATTATATAATTAATGCAGAGATGTGTAATGAGTTTTTTAGACATTCTTTCTGAATATGAAATACAGTTTACAGATTTTTGTTTGTTTCCAATCCTACTCTTCAACTGACAACTAAAGCCATGTATTTTATATATATATTTTTTATTGGAAATTATGTTGCAGAAGTTAAAATGCACATCATTGACCTGCAGCCACTTTTACGGTTAACTAAAATGGAAGCACCCGTGTGTTGTGTGTTTAATGCCCTCATAAGGCCAAGTCCTGCATTCTTTAGTCACTCAAAGCTCCTACTGAAACCAGTGGGTCTGAGGAAGAATTGTTGTAGGAGTTGGCCCATAACTAAGGCAAGAAGGGTGTTTGAAACATTCTGAACTTAAAAGTTACCAATTTTTTTCTTTAGGTGTCTGATGTCCAAAGCAGCTGCAGTTCACCAGCTCCCTCTCCATGTAACATCACTAGAACACACTAGACTGGTGATGTCACACATTCCACCAAACCCCGCTGCAGAATGGAGCAGGCCTATAAGGGTAAGGTAAGTTTTCTCCTTCCACCACCACCCTTTTTGAACAATATTACATAGTTTTGTAAGATTCCTAATATTCTTTATTTTATGTCCCTTAGGATATAAAATAAGAATTTTTAAAAATCTTGTAAAACTGCATAATATTGTGGTTGTGTGTGTGTGTGTTTAAAAAAATAAAAGTTTAGTCCTTACCCCCTGTATGCATATCCTGGCTCCAGTCTGCTTTGGGGTTCCATGATGAATATGCCATTAGCAGACTAGTGTTTGCTGGGGCATCACGGAGAGTGGAGTCAGCATTCCATGGCTGCTCTGGATGTCGGAAACCTAATTTTTAAAACAAGGTAAGTTTTAAGTTCAGAATTTGTTGACTATCTCTCTAAACTTAGTCACCATTAAAGAGCACATTTTATTTTGGACAAACCTTTGATCATTTGTTCAAAACTCCAAATATCATAACTTACTGCTTCCAGAACAAAAATACTAATTTTTTGCCACTGCCTCTAACTAGGAGTCACATTGGGGAGAAGAAGCTATGGTACTACTATTATTCTCTTTCAGCTCTGTCCTCAGTTTAAAGCTCCACCTACAATCCCGAAGTTGCTAGATATTTCTGTTAAAATGATCAGTAGAGAAATAGTTAAGAATGTTGACTGTAAAGTGTTCTAATCATGCTCTGTAGTAAGCTCAAGGAAACAAATTGTAATAGTTCACATTTCTCTTAAGAACAAATGTTGAACCTCTGCTAAAAAAGTGTTTGAGGGAAAAGATCTCTATATCTCCAGTACAGTGGCTTGATGTGGAGCGTCTTCACTTCCACTAATACAGCCTATAGGATTTTGTAATGGTTGGAACCCATATACATATACCCCTCACTGAGGGGAGGAGTTGTGTGTGGAATCATAAAAGTGTCATCTATTAGTCACTCTATGGGAACCCCTCCTGTGGTGTTCCTTGAACAGCCACACCCTTTTCTTTTGTGGAGTAGAATCATACCTATTTCACTGCATATGGCCCTTTCAGGGCCCACAGAAGAAAAGCAGCATTTGGTCATAAGAGGCATTTTTCATTCCATTTGTATGTAGATCCAGCACTGCATCAAATCATATTCAGAACTTTATTTTTGAAACAATAGGGACTAGAACATACTGAAACTAGTGGGCCATCAGGGAAATGCTTGCATAGGCTTAATACCATGAGCTGGCTCAATCCACTTTCTGTCCATAACTGTGAATTACTTTTCTCTGTAATAAAGAATACAAGGCTATATATTCTGTTATAGATGTGAAATAGAGTCCTGGTTATTCTGCACTGGTGTAGGAAATATAATTCTGGGTTTTGTAATGTACCTCAGGTTTATAAACACATTTTCTATTGTCATTGATTTTTACTAATTTCATGTATGAAGTATGCTAGGAGATCATTTGTTCTACAAACAGCCGTTCCACAAATCACTACTATCTCTGAGCTGAAAGTGACATTGAACTGATAAAAGTTCAAGGCCATTTGTTTTACTGGAACAGGTTTTTTTCTTCTCTATTGTGTGCTTTGAACATACATGAGGAAAGGGTACTCTTCACATTCTATTCTACTCATTTTTATGCAGTTGGCTATGCAGTGGGTTTATCTCCCAACAGCTATAATCCAGGATCCTGAGAAAAAAAAATTAGATTTCAAATAAGATGTGACATTTTGTATCATATTCACACAGAAATGATTGGGAAAACAGACAAAATGTGGAGTTGTCCAGAGATTTTAATCTGGAGTATGTGAATTTTTTTAAGAAATTGCATTTAGAATTTCCTATTTTGCTTTTTAAATTAAGATAAATGTGACCTCTACATATCTGATGTTCCCTTCTCAGGTGATCTTAATCTAATAAAAAATCATAGCCCATTTTTATACTAAAAATTTACTGCTAATTTGGTCAACACATTATACAACTTTAAAATAAAATGTTTGAGTGGCCCCATCCACCTAATATAAATTCTGCTTTCCCTGCCCAAATCAGAATATCAGTCATCTCTAGGTGTAATAGAGTCTAAAAAAATCTGTTTATTCTGTCATTCTTTGTTCCTTCCAAGACATGTTTCACATATTAATCCCTCTTTATTTTATTTTATTTGTCTTAACCTGTGCTGAATTCAAGACATCTACAGTATCTCAATGTCCTGAAATCAGTCAATTCTATTTACTTATTTTAATATTTTGTTTTTAGTATGATCCATTTTATGTATTCCAATAGTACTATATGATACACAAATGTATTTATTTCTGTAATTCTCTGTGTGGTATTTTAAATATAGTCTCTAAAAGGAAAAATAAACCTGCTCAAACTAACACTGTTTTACTACTATAAATAGTTTTATTCACTACTCTTACGTTGGTGGTCCTGGAGGACCCCGAGTGAGGCCCCAACAGTTTGGGTTCGAGCCCGGTGCGCAATCAGCCCAATTAGACACTGAGACAGAGAAATCCTTGAAAAAGCTGTTTGTTTCAGGATCCGAAATGGCGCAGGGAGACTGTCTGTCTCAAATCCTGCACCCCAAAGCAGCAAGCCACAACTTTATTTATACCTTACTTAATTTCAACAGGGGGCTCGTCCCCCCTCCCTTTTCTTCCTTCAAGCAGCTACAACCATTACATGCTTCTGACATCTTGCAACCAGCCCCGTGATTGGCTAGCAGGGATAGGGGTAGCCAATGGGTACTTTGATCATGTGGCAAGCACACACTAGAGCTGCAAACAGCATATAGCACCTGCACTATATCTTATACTGATAAGCAAACCCAAATAATTCCAGTACAAGCCAATTTAATTTAGCTTACGGTTGTGAAATGGTGTCAGCATGACCCAGAGGATGAGAGAAGAGGATGAGAGAAGAGGGTGAAGACGGGGGGGTGAGAGAAGAGGGGGGAGACAAGGGCTAGGGCCTAGCACAGGAAAACTTCATCGGCACTTGTGGCCTTCCATTAACCTGATTTACCTAGTGCAGTGCCCCAACCCCCCCCCAACACTTATGAGCAATCAATATCAGGATTCTAATTAGGCTAGATTGCACATATATAACATTTTTAATTATAATATGTAGTGACAGCTTTTCTCCTTCAATATTTAGTATGTGCATCATGACTAACTTACACATGGGGAAATTAAAACACATAATTTCCTGGCTTTTCTATATGTTAAATCTTAAGCATAAATTGGCATTAATGTATAGTTTTCATTTAAATACATTGTTTTTTGTAATTCTAATTAAAGAATAAGCAATGAACAATAAGGAATTCATTCTGCTGTATAAAACACAAATGATTGCCCATCATAATAAAAATAGTGGACTAAATTTTCAAGCAATCCAGCAACTTGAATAATCATGTGGTGCACTGGGGAAGTCTTGTGGGCTGGGTGGAAAGGAATCCTTCCAACAAGCCATAGAGAGGTCACTACTGCAGACTATCAAAGAACTGCATTCCAGGCCCCACCTCTTCCTGTAGTCAGCTGGCCCAAAACTCCACACATTCTGTGGTACAGGTAGCCCTTATAAAGCAGAGCTCTGTAGCAAGCTAAGGGTGCAGATCAAACTTGGAGATGAGTTCCCAACTCACATCCCTATTTCTACAGCTGAACCACGTTGTCTTTACTATGTCATTATCCTCTATGGCAAGAGAGAATCTAGGATTTGGTCCACTCAGTCCCAAAAATAATTTTTCTGAGAAGATTATAATATGAAAAATTATGATAAGGTATCTTTTCTTTTTGTGAAGTGTCTATGTAAATCATATAATTTATAAAATATATATATGTAATTAAAAACTGTGTTCAGATTTGCTGTAATATAATTTTGGGCCCTAATCTTGTAAACATTTATACATGAAACTTTACATATGTGAGTAGTTTCCTTGAGCTCAGTGGGACTATGTCACATGTTTAAATTTATTCATGGAAGTAAAGTTAAGACCAGGGCTAAATCTTTGCAGGATTGGACCCTTAGTCCCAATTTTCAGCACCTTGAAAAGGCAAACATTTCTGCAAGAGTCCTTTATTTGAGGAGTCTGTGTCTGTGTTTATTTGCAATATAAATACTCTATATAAGATTAGAGTTTGCTCTATTAAAGCTGAGAATGCACAGCATAGATGAAGTCAAATGTAATGTGTATTTAGTTTTGTATTTTCTTTTTTATATCTTGCATGGAAGTACACTGACATTGGTGTCAGACTAATATATTTATTAGATAAATGATATTGTTATGTTTGCAGGGAAGATGGTACCATCGGAAACAAGCAGTAAAGGAATTGCACTGTACATTGATACGACTGCTAAATGAATTGTTACCATGGGAACCTAAGCTAATGAAGGCTTTTCAGAGAAACAGGTAATTAGGTACTCTTCAGAACAAGAATGTGAGAGAAAAGAACGAAAGAGTTATATTTTTTTAATTAATATACTTAATTGATGCTAAAATCATGGTAACGATTCTTTGTAGCATGTGACAGTGTTTTAATTTAAAGATCTAGATGTTTTAGTATTATGGATGAGTACTAATGACTCCATAGAGAAGGTTGAGCAGAGCTTTTTGTTTAACCACTGATTTTTCAAAATGCCCTAAAATCCCCATGCATGCTCACATTGTCTTTAGAATTATTATGCCAAGTCAATACCCAGGGTAGAATTAATGGTGCAAATTTGGATTCATTTAATCCCAGGGTTCTGAGATACAATACCTTTAACTGTCAATTTAGTATCCTGTTCTTAGAACTCTTTTTTTATACTCACTTGTGGCTCAAACTTTGGCATTGATTTCCATGAAACAGATTACCTGATTGGACTGACCTCAACTGGTGTCAGATTTGACCTCATCTGATGACCAGCATCAAGTTCCACATAAGGGAAGCTGATTTTAAAATGTTGTTAATAGGTCTTTCCAGCTCTGTAAATTATGCTTGACCACTTTGCCTGTTTCAGACAAACCTCCAAAGACTTGTTAGTTGTTAACACCTAGTACTAAGGATTCCCCCTTGGTCATCACCTCCAGATAGCAATGTCTGATCCTTCTGGTTCACTGTGATACATTCCAACAAACTGTAGAACTTCTCAGAGCAGTAGTGCAGAACAGAGGACAAAGAGAGTGCATGGCAGTGTGTGCATGCTAGGACAGATGTGGAGTTCTGGTGGGCACTGAGAATATACAAAATTGTGTTTAAAATGGAGTGAAGCTACTATTATAGTCCCATCTTCTTGAAGTATATCTAAGGGAATATCAGATCAGACACTGGAGGCGAGTGGCATTAGCCCTGAGACTTGAGACTTTTTAAAAATTCTTTCATATATCCTTAGATTTTTGGAGCCAAGGAGAATCATTATGATCATCTAATTGGACCTACTACATAACACAGTCCAGAAAGCAGAGAGCCCTGATTTCTGTAGCTGTATCTCTCCTCAGATGTCAGGGTTAGCTCAGGGAACTTGCTACAACTCATCCCGGAACCAATACAGCTACACCTAATATAGTGAGGCTCTGTGAGAGTGCAGGAAGGTGAATGGTGGCATAGAATTGTGTTGGATACAACACAGAAAGTGGCAGATATTGTTAGCAATAGGTCAGATTTGATTTGGTCCCAGTACCTATTGCCAGTTCCTGGGGGACAAAATTTTGGTTGTGGCAAGAAGGGAGACATTACCTTAGTTTATTTCCTGGTTTTCAGAGGGTTTAACTTTAGCTAAGCCTGTGCTAGGCAATCTTAACTATAAGTTAACTAAGTTTTTGGGCAGTAAATATAGGTACAAGTATGAACAGTTAAATATTTCCTTAATAAAGTATTTAAAGTAGGTTGCCTGATGTTCTGTTCAAGGTCTCGATTGAAGAAGGACTTCGATGATTTCAAAAGACAGCCAGACCACGATAAATTTACCAGAGAATTATGGAGTAATGAAGAAGGTGAAGTTGATACTGGAAAAGAATCTTTCAGTGCACTAATCAGTAAATCTTCAGAATCTGCAGAGCATCTGGAGATCCTGCATAAAGATCACTCAGAATTTGGTAAGCACTTAAGTGGGATTTAGTGACCATGTCCTACCAGTTTTCCCACATGTGCTGTTGTGGTTTTTGTTTTTTTGTTGTCGCTGTGTATTACACATTATCTTTACTGTAGTGACTTATATTCATCTAGATTCTGTGTTGCAGCTCTTGGGAAACATAGCTGAGAGAAAGGTTGGGCAAAGTGGCTGATGCTACCTTTGTGCCCTCTGGATTCTGGCCTTCGGGGGGGACAACTGAAATGGCACCCAACATGACTTAGAGCTTAGAACTTTTGGGCTTACTGACTTCTGCAATGAAATTCTGTGCCGACTCAGAAGGATTTGAAATGTAAATTGGCTGGAGCCTAAGTTTTTGGAGTTTTTAAAAATATGTGTTTAAGCATGTAGTTAATGATATGATTAGTACTGTCATCACATCAGAAACTATTCTTGACATAACAGCATGCATATGAATTACTGCATTGCTTTTATACTAATAAACACTAATAAATTATCTCATAGCTGTGTCAGTTGCAAGCATTTAATTTGTGATATATCTACAATTACTTGTTTTAACTCTTTCTGCAGACGAAATGAAACTATTAGAAATAGATTTTCCTGCAGAAAGGAGCAAGCTACTGAAGAAAGAATTGACTTCTAAAGAAATACAGAAGACACTGCCCAAATCTATTAAACGTCAGTCCAAGCAAAATAGTTACCCGGACGAGAGCACAAAAGACCTTTCACCAAGGAAAAAAGTTAAATTAAGCATAAGTGAGACTACGGTCGAGAGTACAGAAAGTGAGATGCAGACCGACAGTTGTTTGAGTGAATTGAAACACAGTGAGCTACCATCTCCAGTATCATTTGCCCTGACAGATTCTGCAACATCAATATCAAGCTTTCTAAAAGGGACCAAACCCATCCAAGCTTTGCTTGCTAAGAATATTGGGAACAAAGTGGCCTTAACAAGTCAGCTGACACCCCCGATAGACATGAACATATTTGCTTCTGAAAAGGCTGTTATATCGCCTGTAGAGTCATCCCCACTAAAGCCAGCATTGCCCTGCCAGACTAATTCAAAGAGTCCTTTACAAATGGTGTACAAAATGCCAAGTGGCCATTGTGTACCAATAGATTTCAATAACAGCTCAGTGAAGATTCAAATGCAGCCTGTGATTGACCCTAAAACAGGAGAAAAAGTCATGCAGCAAGTTCTTATTTTACCGAAAAACTTTCTCTTACATCACAAAGAAGGAAAAGCTGTGGCAAAGCTGCATTGTACATCTTTCCCACAGACAGCACATGTTAATGCTTCTTTAGCACCTGTTCCTATAAACCCAACTGTAGATGCTACCACTCAACTGTCTTGTACAGTTTTTAACAAGAGTATTACACATTTGTCACAAGTGACTAGTCCAGTGAATAGATCACAATCTTTGTCCTCCGTAACTTCAACAAGTAACTTATTAGCATCAGCAGTTAAAATGAGCCAAAGTGAGGCTGGCAAAACCAAGACTGCAGTTTCATCTGTCACGTTCCCTGTACCTTTAGCTTCATCCATTGTTTCCACAATAGGTCAGCCTTTGACATCAGCAACAACACTAAGTGGATCTACAAATACTACTTGTTCCATCCAAAGTCTAGCACCACAACAGACTAGTGACACCAGCGAAACTAAACAGGAGCTGAAAACTGTGTGCATAAGAGACTCGCAGTCCATTCTTGTCACAACACGAGGGGGGAACACTGGAATTGTTAAAGTACAAACAAACCCAGACCAGATTTCACCTAATACTTTATCTCCAAATTCAATTTTCACTTATGCACCTCAACTTCAGGCATTTTTGGTTCCAAAATCCACAACATTGTCAACCTCTACTTTTTCATCCATAGCAACAGCCGCATCTAGTCTCCCACTGTTTGGTCAGTCTTCTGTTTCTGGGTTTGTACCCTCAACGTCTTCTGTTACCATTCCAGCCATTCCTGCAAGTTTAAACCAGATAATAGAGAAAAATCTCAAATTTCCATTAGGTCAGCTCCCTACTAGTGGCAGTTTGGATCAAGTGATAGAGAAAACTCAACAGGTGTCTTCTCCTAACTTCTTTTCTTCCATTTCATCAAATAACACTTTGTTGCCAGCAGCTCCAAACAGTACTGTTAATGTAATTAGCATTTCTTCAGGAAATACTGAACAAAGTAACACAGGCATTACCCAGACTCCTTCAACACAGCAAGCAGATGATATTAAAACCAAAAAATATCCTATTACACAACCTGAGACTGCTACAGCAACAAATGGAAATGTGATCAGTGGTACTCCAATTCAGAAATTTATGTTGGTCACAAATCCACCTATTCTTTCTCCTTGCGGATCTACAGGAGTAAATATAATACCTGCTCCAACATCCACTGGTGTTGGTGCCCAGAAATTAGTTTTCATTAATACTCCAATTCCGAGTAGCTCATCAAACACCAGTCTAATTGCAGAATCATTAAAACAGGCCCTGCCTTCCTCCATAAGCAAAACATATGTTAACACCCCAGAACAACATCAGTTACTTCTAATTCCATCTACAATGGGAGCACCAATAAAAGTAAATTCATCACCTACTGTGTCTCAAGTAAAAGATGTTAAAATTGGACTAAACATAGGTCAAGCCATTATAAATACCACAGGCAATGCACAGCATGTTCCACCAATTAGCATATTGCAGTCTGCAGCTCCTAAAGGAACAGATGACATAAACAGCAAGGGTTTTATTTTGCCTTTATCAACAAGTGGTAGTTTGGTTCCAGTATGTTCAAGTTTTGTGAGCCAGAGTATTACATCTGTTAATAAATCTATAGGTGTTGCAACAAAAGCAACAAATGCTTTTACAGTAACAACAGCAAATGCATGTTTAGATTCTGTTTCGGTTACACCAAGTGGAACTTCTGTTGGGACACAGCCCACTATTTCAGTTAGTGGAAATGACACTTCAGGAGTAAGGCCAGTTTTAGCTAATCGACTATGTATGTCAAATACTGGAAATACTGTGGCCATATCAACTGTGAAAACAGGACATCTTGCTTCATCTGTTCTTATTTCAACTACAAAACCAACAGTATCTTCTCAAAGTGTATCATCTGCTTTCCACTTTCCAGTTACAGTTACCTTGCCTGGACCTGTTGCAGCCTCCAATAAAGTCATGCAAACAATTCCTCACTTGACAGCGGTGTCACCTGCTGCACAATGTCTGCCCCTTCCAAAAGGACAGTCCCCCACACTGGTACAATTTCAGTCACCAGGAATTTCAGCTGCAGTGCCAACTAATGCAAACATTCACAAACCTCAAAATGTATTGCCATCAGCTTCACCAAATACAGGTAAAATAATTAGTTTTTCCAACTTTGCTTCTCTCCCATGCCAGCAGCTGCCTCCTCGTTTAACAAAACCAGCTCATGCTTACTCTTGTGCTCCAGGTGCCTCTGTCATTCAGACTGATACTGCTTCACCAATTGTAACTAATCAGGCAATGGGTCAGTTGAATGAAAATTGTATTCAGCAGAAAATAGTTATTAACACCTGTACGCCTTTGGCACCTGGAACTCACATCATGATTAATGGCACTCGGTTTATTGTTCCACCACAAGGCCTTGGAGCAGGCAGCCATGTTCTTCTCATCTCTGCTAATCCAAAACATGGGCCTCCTTTGGCTATTAACAATGGCCAAGGGGCCCAAGGTATACCACTTGTTAATTCTATTCCCCAGAACATCACACTAGCACGGAGTAATTCATTAAGTTGGCAGACATCCAAACACCTTCTGAAAAGCTCTACAAAAATTGTGAACTCGCTTGGAACAGCAAACACTCTGCCCATCGTACATGCAACACCACAGATAGTAAACACTGCTGCTAAATCATGCACTCCACCCTCTACAACAACACTGTCTATGTCTCCAGTGATAAAAACTCCAGTTAATGTTTTAGCTAAGTCGTCTTTGATTTCTGCCATAAATGCTGGTAACCCTCAGTTACCAAGTTGCACTTCAGTATTTCACTTAGATACATCTATCAAGAAACTGTTGGTCAGCCCAGAAGGAGCCATTTTGAATGCTATAAATACTCCAGCATCAAAAGTGGTTTCCTCTCTGTCTTCATCCCTGTCTCCTGTTGCAATGTCCAAAACCATAAATCCTACCAATGTCTTCCCTGCTTTTCAGTCATCTGGCCTAGGTAAATCTGACAAAGCTGCATCCTGAATTTAGAGTGAATGAGCCAATTTCAGATGTTTGGGGCATTCTTTGGACTTTGGAAATCATTATAACTGTTGAACATTTCCTACACTGTTTGAAACATACTTTTAATAGTTGATTTCTTTTAATTACTTTATATTAGAGTGCAGCTGTTTTCAGTTTGCTTGTGGAAGATGTGAGGAGGATCTGTTCGATTTCCCTCTAAGCTAAGCTTTCAAAGGATTGTTTAATAAAATGGTCAAAAATGACCAAACTGTTTAATATACATTGCAAAGTGTAAAATTTGATTTTAGTGTAAAGGAGTTTAGACATTTGCACATTTATGTTGATATGTTTCATTTTACAATTTGAACTGTTAGGTGGCATGTTTATAACAGTATGTCTTTTTTATTTTTGTCAATTCTTATTTTTATTTGATTTGTTTCTGTAAAAAAAATATTTAAGCATTGTAAAAATCCAGCCCATGGTGTAAAATTGTACATATTCCTGATCCCTAACAATCTGTACTAAACTATATGTACAAAGAACTATGCTGTCTTATTTATGTTTTGTTTACATAATGTATAGTTTTTTAAGTATTTTAGTAATTTTGGACCAGTGTACTGTTAAGCAACAATGCAGAAGAATCTGCATGTAATAAATCAAGTTGCTGTACTGCTTTGTTTTGGCAGTATTTTATGATTCTGTATCTATTGATTGTGGAAGAAGAATACAGGCATGCACACCTTTGTAGTGTACATGCATTAATACAGAAAAGCCTTGCAATATGGCACTTTGCCAAAAAGCATTAGTTAAGCCACCACACTCTGAGCTGTGATTTGCGTTACATATATGATTTCAATAATTATGAACAAGCTTCCTATTTGCAGATTTTGTATTCTAAGAAACTCTCATTCTAAAGTGATTCTGCCTTTGCTGTAGCAGAAAAAATAATTTTAATTCCTTTCAAAATGATGTTTCTGTCAAATCTTTCATTCCACGTGTTTGAGGAACTATTTGTTCCTGTTGTAAATTCATATATTTTTGTATATATATAAATATTTATTCATCAGTATGGGGGAAAAAACCAACAACACACAAGTGTAATTTCTACTACTGTAATTTTGATATAGACTTCAGCATGTTAGTTATTGTGACATGCAAATATATGACCATCTAATATCCACAGTCTTTGCTCAGATAACATCTAATTGTCATCGAATGAAGTTCTGCGCAAGGAACATGGATAAAATATAACCGTGTTTTTTGTTTTTCCCTGCTTGGGCTGGGGCTCCACCAATCCAAATCCAGTGGATTGCTTCTCTTTCCTGTATATCACCATACAGCCATCCAGTCACAATCAAGAATACTCAGCTGTGAGTTCTGGTGTCACTCCCATTAGATCTGTTTTTTCTCTTCTGAAAGGACCAGGCATGCCTACAGTAAAGCTCTTCAAGCAAGGTTGTGGCAACTGCTTTAGTTAACAGGAGAAGAAGGAACTCTAACTGTGGCTCAGGGATGATCAATTCATCAGTTGGTACCTTCTGTACCTCTTGTTGCCTGGACCCTTTCATGCTCCTGGAGAAGAGGTCTGGGCAGACACTTCAGCCTCCACAAGATGCCCTTCTGATAAGTTCAGGTGCCGTATGTGATTGCATGAGGAAAGGCCTTTTCCTTCTGCTCAGTTTGGACAATTCTTTAATCTGTTTCTTGAATTTGACCTTCCTCCAGATCAGAAAAGAAGTTCCCTCTCCCAAATTCAAGGTGCTCTTCTCCCCTTTTCCCTAGCGTTGTGTGGGTCTCACTCCAGATCATTTGGCTTCTTGTACCATAATTTTCCCTCAACAATTTCCAGCAAACACAAACTGGTTCACTACGATTTCTAAGACTCCCTCCTTCCTTCTGATTAAAAGATGCCACTGGCTGGACAAGAGCTATCTAACTATATGTTCCTTGATATGCTAATCACTATGTTGTTTAGTTAGCTACATCCCAGAAGTTCAGCCCTTCTTTTTTCATTTACCCATGGTCCTTTCCAGCTCCACTCAAGAGGAGAGTGCTGTGACCAGACTGTTGGGCAATTTGCTTTTGGGGTCTTTTTCACATCCTCCTGTTTGCATAACTTTGGATGCTTGTTTGGAGAGGACCATGGGGGACCCAAAGCCTACCAGAAAAGTACATGTTTGGTTCTACTATGAAAAGTGACTGTAAAAAATGTTATATTCTTATACAATAGATCTGCTTCCTCTGTGTATTCAAAGCTATATCTGCTGACATGGGTGACAGAAACACACTTTCACTGCTTTTTTATGCCCATTAGCTATGCCACTAACACATCTCCATCTTTAGAGGTTTTTAAGATGCGGCTTGACACAACCCTCGCTGGGATTATTTAGCTGAGGTTAGTCCTGCTTTGAGCAGGGGGTTGGACTAGATGACCTCCTGAGGCCCCTTCCAACTCTAATATTCTATGATCTGTTCCTTCTTTTTCAAATAACACAGGTGGACTCTGATCCCAAGCTGAGTCTGTAAAGTGAGCATATAGGATTAAAAAATTGAGTAATAATAAACATGCCATTATGTCATTTTTAAGATTCACTTTTCAGACCAGAACCACTTTAAAGCCACTCAGGCAATCATGTAGGAGTCCTGGGAAAAGTTTCACCTTTGACCCTGCCAAAGTTGCCAGCAGTCTAAATTTGTCTGGAACTATCCTAAATTTTACAATTTTGACCTGGGTGTCTGTGGCAACTAGACCCTGATCCAATGCTCGCTGAAGGGAATAGAAAGTCTCAACATCAGGTAAAGTTTGATTAGATCTTTATCAAATGTGGGAGAAGTGTTTTTTCATAAATTCTCATCAGGGGAAAGAGCGTTACTTTAGAATATGTTAAAAGTTGAATTTTTATTTTCTATGAGTCTAAGAAATATTTCAGAGAAAAGCTCACTGTTAAAGCTGCTTTTCTACAGTCATTTGTACAGTCAGAGGAGTGGGGAAGCTTCACACTCTATCCTGCAGCAGTCTCAGCCTGTTTTTTCATTAAGGCTCAATTTCTCTTTCCAGTTTCTTCCTTAGATGGTTTTCCCCTTTCTATTTGGCCCAAGGATTCTCTCTTAGCATGATTTGTTTAGCGCCTTGAAATGAGAAATTAAAGCACCATCTCAATCCTGGTATAAGGAGGACTAAAAGAAGTCTGAAAACTAGGAATTCAGATCAATGGTTTATAATTTTTGACTCCCAAGAAAGGCTTCTTAACCTCAAAAGACTTCCAAGTTCACTGAGTAACAGGTTGCATTAAGGAAGTTTATCCTTCTTGGAGAAAGAGGCCCTGCCTTCAGTCAAGTCTTATTTCATAAGAGTTGTTTATTTCTTGAGTCGAGAGGGATTGCATTCTCTTCAGAATTGTAGAAAGCAGCTACCATCTGTGCCTTACCTACCTTACAATTACAGGCTTGCTGTAGCTGCATTTTCAGGTGCCTCCGTTTGTAAACATGGCCTGCATGCTGTAATGTAGCACAACTCAAAATTTTTTAGGTAATAACTGTGTTCTGGAATTGAGTGCTGCAGTTGAAGTTTGTCATGTCCGGACAGGCAGAAAGGAACATGGGAAAATGGTCATTTTTTAACTGATAAGTTAATTTCTCCAAGACCACATATGCCAGGCTATGCACTACATATTTTCATTTTGCTGGTGGAACTGGGGATTGACTTTCTAAGATTTTGTTCTTCTGAAGACTATTTTGGTAGATTTTTAGTAGAATGACTTTCATTATTACTTGGCAGGTTTAAAGAGAGCAGGTTGAGCCTCCTTTTAAAGATGCAGAATGATATCACACTAGTTTTTTCTTCTGCTTGAATTTTTCTGCAAATGTATTTTTCGCTACAATGAAACTTCAAATGATAACATAAAAATAATTTAGCAAGTATAAATTTACAATGGAGGTGTTTGAAAATCCTTGTTTGGAGGAGTGCATGGCAGTCTGATTGCAGTTTTTATGGACTGTTGTGTTTTATAAAGAGAATTATTGGAAATGTATATTCACATATCTGAAGTCATGTTTGATAACTGAAATAACCTGAGATTGACTGCCGAAGAGGCTTGATGATTAAATGATAAAGCTGGGAAAGAGTAATTTCAGTAATTTTGTGAATATAATTCACATTCATCATTGTTGTCTAGCAATTGAGATGATAGCCAGAGTCAAGCTTACCTAGAGCAACTACAAATAAAGGGGAAAAGGATCCTTGATCATTTGCCATATAGCTATGGCTTCTGGTTTTTGGTTTAATTAATTTCATACGTTGAGGTTTATTTTTAGCAATTTTTCAGTTTTATGTAGATGTCCAAAACTCAGAGGTTTCTGGGATTTCACTTTGTGCAGACTAATGTATATTATATCCATTGCCCATTACAGTAGTATCTACTATAATGAGTAATCTCTTTGTGATGTTCCTTAGTGTACTTTAACATAGTATTGTCTCAAACAGCACTACGTTAAAGCACACTAGGGAACTTCTAGTGTGCACCAGCAGGATCTACATGAACCAGTTAATGTGCAACACATTAATTCACTTCAGAAATAATACTTCTGTAGTCCCCATTACTACCCCATATAGACATCCCTTAGATACAAGTAACCACGTCAAGTGTTTTTCTGTTTGTTGGATAAAAACCAATTTCCTTTTTTTAATAGGTATTTTATGGATATTTATCAGTTAAAACCTAAAAATTCCATTGGGGGAAGGAGCAGAGAAAAACCTAATCTCTTTGCAACATTGTCAGTATGTCAGGAAAGTCCCATTGTGAAATAAGGAAAAAGCTGATTTTATAGAAAAGGTGGGGAGATAAGACAAGACCATAAAACCATTCTTTGGACCGTGGTGTTTGTTTCCTAGCTACCTTTACTTAATACTCTTGTTGTATTGTGGAATTTTAATAGTTCCAAATGGCGCTGAAATGAATAATTCATGTAAGTGAATGGATGGGCGCAGAGTTCAGAACTTCACTCCTGCTAGACAATTTTCTGCAAGGCTGAATAATATGCCACTTATTCATTGTAGCCTGAACTCAGCCTATGATGCTTGATCTATTTGCAGAGTTGTACAGGTTTAACTAAAGGTATGATTTTTAAACCAATGTAGTAAAATTGGTGCATCTCTCAGGGTATGGAAACTCTCGCATTGATTTTAAACCTGGTTTGTAGCAGTTTAGTTTGTACCTGTAAATTTACAAGAGCAAGCTAAAGTGATGTTTGTTGATCATTAAAACTGATGTGTGCCCACACAAGGGTTTTCACTGGTTCAGCCAAATTGATGCAACTTCTGTGTGTAGACAATTCCTAAGTTAGTTTCTTGTGTGTACATTTTTGAGCACACAATTTGGGCTTGGGTATTCTTGTGTAAATTTAATAGCTAGATGACTACTTCTTTTGTATACATGCTGTTTGCATTTGCAAATCTAAAGTTTCTGGGCACTCAAAAATAACACTTTTGGATACTTTAGAGGCTGCTTTTGCAAACGTTGGCCTTAATATATTTTTCTATATATATAAAATGCTGCTAAATGTTTTTTTCGTTAAATTAAAATACAGTGATGCAAATGGCAGACCTAAAGCAAATTTTATTAACTTAAGTAATAATTTTTTAGTAAACTTGGTTTTTTTCCACTCTCTCAAAAGATGTATTTACTAGTTATCCTGTTCAGATCTATTCCAAACATCTGGTCTACAAAACTGATCTGGAAACCAAGAATATGCTTTCGTGCCCTGATTGAGCTAAAAACTTTTCAAGAATATTTTTTTATTTCAGTATTTTCTCTTTCAGTCTCCATCAGAACCCGGAAAGTGCAGAAACAAGTGAAAATGGTATGTAAAAGTTGGGGAGGGCAAAAGTAAAAGGAACTATTTGAATACATAATCATTACAAACACTTTTCATCTGTAGATTTCAAAGTGCTTTACAAATGTGGATAAGTATAATTTTTCCCCTTTTATAAATGAAGAAATTGAGGTACAGAAGTTGTATAACAAAGTAAGTGGTAGAGCTCGGAATAGAAGCTGGGTCTCCTGGCTCCCAGGCTGGCATCCTATCCACAGAAGATGATGTAGGTAGATCATTATTTTATATAGTTAGCTTAGCTCTACTTTGAACCAAAAAAACCCCCAACATTCTGAACAGTGAACTTGAAGTAATAGAAAATTAAGAAATGGGACACAATTTTCAAGCATATGAGTGAAATTGATAGATACAATGCATTAAGATCAAGGAGTATTATCAGGAAAAGAAAATCAAGTGGAAAAGAAGCCACCAGTAGTACCGTTTTTATTTTTTGCTTTAGGTTCCAAAGTCTTGCTCAGCGAATCTGCATGGTTGATGTCACAAAATGAAGACAATGGTCTTTGAGCGATTGTCCACATGGATTCCACTTCAGGTGCACGTGCATGTGAAATCAGATCCTTTTGGCCAGCAGTGTCCATTGGGACCTGTGTCCTGGATGCCTTCATACGATCCCCTCCCCACCTGAGGGCATAAAGGGTGGAGCAGAACCAACTGTTCCTCAGTTCCTTCTTATCACGCATGGCAGTCAGATGGAACCTCTGTAGTGTCTCCTTACTATGCGCAGTGTGCGCTTTTTTCTTAGCTTTTTATATGATATTAGTTAGTAAAAGTAATATAGTTTTTGTATGCCTTTTGGCATTTTTTAAAAAAGGATATATTAGAGTTCGGGATGACACCAATACTGGGTTTAGCTGTAATGTCTAAAACAAAATCCCCCAGGTTTAATGCCTATGTTTCCTGTCAAATAATGGGCATGCAAGGTGTCTTTTGTACCTCAGAGAAGGGCATATCCCTTTAGGATGCCCAGTCACTTCTTCTCCAAGAGAACACAGAAAGTGAGAGAGCTCCATCTTAAACTTTTTCTCCTAGAATACGCAAATGAGATCTTCAGAGGAGGAAAAAAAGGGCCACACCACATCTGACCAAGCTTCCTCAGCTAGTGCTCCTATGAGTTTTAGGTTTACTCCAAGCTTCCAGGTTCACTCTTCATCGAAGAAGTTGAACACTTCAATGGCTGAGTCCAACAGAATAGCCAAGATGTCCTCTACCCAGTCAACAGAAAAGTATAAAAAGGAACATCATTCCCATAATAAGCACAGGCCTAAGTCACACTTCCCAGGTCCTAATCAATTAAATGAGGCAAAAATCTCTCCAGACCTCTCAGCCAAAAGGCTGTTTAAAGACCAAGTTGGATTCCTTTAAAACCTTGGCATGGTCTGGTCACCGAGACAACGGTCTGCACTTCATCCAGTACAAGTTCCAACTTCTCAGTCCCTACATCAGCTCTCTTGGTGTCAACGACCCCAGTACTTCTGATTCTGGCACTGGCCCCTGTGGTGCAGATGCTTCTGGCACCAAAGACATTGTTGGTACTGAATGATATCACGGTGACCACATAGCCAGAGTTGTCACTGATCTTGTCTGCCATTAGCGCACCTTTTGTAGCAATTACTAGTATTGCTGTGGCTGATGAGGTTTCCTGCTCGGTGGGGATGGAGATTTGAGTTCAACCTAAGACGGTGGTTCTCAGTACTTCCAAACTACTGTACCCCTTTCAGGAGCTTTGTGTATCCCAAGTGTATTTGTCTTATGTATCCCAAGTTTCACCTCACTTAAAAACTACTTGCTTACAAAATCAGACATAAAAATACAAGTGTCACATCACACGATTACTGAAAAATTGCTTACTTTCTCATTTTGTATGTGTGAAATTTTAGTTTGCACTGACATTGCTAGTGCTTTTTATATAGCCTGCTGTAAATCTAGGCAAATATCTAGCTGTGTTGATGTACCTCTGGAAAACCTCTGCATACCCCCAGGGGTTTGATTATTCTTGGTTTAGAACCATTGTCCTAGGACACCAGACAGCATAACCCTCAGCTTCCTTCCCCCAAAGGAGTACTCAGTCTCTTCCTCCCCTTCTGATCCTAGCAGGGAATTATCTTCCCATGCATTCACCTCACTCCCATTCGTATGAGCCTTACTAGTCTGACAGGAAATCCAGAAGTTGCCCTTATAAACATAAGTCCCTGAGATCTTATGGGAAAATTCACCATGGTATTCATCCCCTTGGCCCTCAGTCTCTTACTCCTATAATATACATTTTTGCCCTTAGTGAGCCTTGTGGGGTATGTAGCCTGCTAGGAAATCTTCCTCTACTTGCTTCCCCACCCTTGAGTTAGATCTACCTCCTCTACAAGATATTGTAGGCCTACTAAAGAGGACCAGTTCATTCAGTCCCATAGCCTGCACCTGCAAGAATAAGATAGTGAGGAAGAACACCTTTGAGAAGCTGAATAGTGACTGATTGCTGCAGAAATATCCTTTTCCTCACCTGAAAAGGCAATAGTTCCTTCCGCTCCAAGCCAGCCAGATGATTTCAAAATCTTCGAAGACATATTACATGACATGACAGGACAGACACGTTAGATTCTTCTGTTGAGGTAATGCAAGAAACACCCCACAAGTTACAAGAAAGTGTGCATGCCTCCATAACTGGACAGCTTGCTGCAGCCCTTAATGAAGGGCTACAGAAACCAGCAAAAAAATTGTGGTAGAGTCAGATGTAAAAAAGCAGATAGATGTTATCAAATCCCTTTCCAGGAGTTTCTGAATATTTCAATACACTCCCAGTTGCTGGATCAGTCATTGTGGCAATGGTGCACAAAAGGTCCAGATGACAGAGGCCCACAAGAGATAAAGACCCCAAAAAGCTGGATTAGAAATTACTTATCTTCACATCTGCAGATGTGTATCTCAAATTATCAGGTGTGTCTGTCAAAATGTGATTACCTGAATTGGAACAAGGTGTCACAATTTACAGAAAAATGCCTATGAGAAAACAGAGAAGAACTGAAATCCATTGTCAGAAGGACAGGTGTTATCCCAAACGTCGCTACATTAAAAACTCCAGATATGTCAGTATGCCAAATGGCGATATTCATCACCTTGGAAATATGGAATATAGAAAGAGGTCCAACCATTCTCTGATAGATTCAGCAGCCACCCTCCACTCATTGGGAGTCTGTGCGCCAGTCTCTTGCGACAGATGTGAGACCTAGGAAGTGTAAAGAATTGAAAAGACTATAATTTGCCAATCAGACATGGACTTTTGTGAACATACGAGTTAAGTAAATCTCCTGGGCAATCCCTAAGGAGCAGTTAATGTAAATTCTACAGCACTGGTTATGTAAAACCCCACCCTTTTGAAGCTTTGCCCTGAGGAGAGGGCTATTGACTGGTGTTGGGGGAGGCAAGAGATCAAAGGCCCAAACTGTATAAAGAAATGATTGGATTGTTTCAAAGCACTATTGTTTCTTCGTCTGAAACCTGACATAAACTGGTAAATAAGAGAGCAAACCCAGCTGAGGGAGTTGAAAGACTGACACCTAGCAGAACTTATTTTGGAGTTGGTGATGACCTCTGGTAAGGTTTTAGCGTGTGTAGGTTCGTTTGTTGTTTTTGATGTTTTCTCTGAAATACTTTTGCCCTAAGAACAAATGCACTTTGCTTTGTGAGGGCTGGTTGGTAACTGGTGTACACCGTTGTAGTTCTTGGAGAAAGCATTAACCCCAGGTGCTGGATGCAGGTCAGACTGCTGTGGAAGTCACAATGCAGGGAAGAGGGACTGAAAGCTTAAATCCCCTGTCTGGAGGGAGAGATGCAGAGGTCTCCCTCCAACACAGTTGGCAGCTACAAAGCCTGAAACATTAAATGGTTGCCTTCAGTAAAGACCAGGAGTGGGGTGAAAGGTGCAGTTGAGCCTGAAACTTTGATACTCCTGCTTTAGGACAGATCAAAATGCTTTACCAAACAGGGGACCGCTACTGATTATTATAATCCACGGAGGTACTCAGAACCATTGAGGAAGAAGCAGCCTCTTCCTATGCTACACAACAGGAAGTTAGACACCATTGTCAAGAGCCAATCACAGCCACTGGAAAATCATACCCTTCCCTCCGCCCTTTGATGACTGCTACCTTTATTTTCAAGAAGGCTGGAATCAGATTACTTTAGAGGTTATGAATATGGGGTATTCCACTGAATTTCAGTTGCTTCTTACCCTGCCTCCTCCTCCCCCACCCTTTTGCAGGGACCCCTCTCATGAGGTATTGTTAAAGCAATAAGTGGATTGTCTTCTAAGTCTCAGAGCAGTGTGCATCTGGAATTCAGAGGTGAAGGATTTTCTTGCCATTACTTTCTAATCCAAAAGGAAAAAAGAAGGGCACCCAATTTTAGATTGGAGATGTCTCAACAAGTTCATCTCTCATTTCAAATTCCCTTCATGAGATCCACAATACCGATTTACAACTCTTGACGTGCAAGATGCATACTTTCACCCAACACCAAAGGATATTCACCAAGTACTTGGCAGTTCATGGTGGCTTGCCCAATGAGTCAAAGGGATCCAAGTATATACACATATCCATGATTGGCTCATTTAAGAAAATCACCCCAACAGATGAAAGTTCACTGGATATTACCACTTTTACCACTGGGTCTCAACAAAGAAATGTCTTCTCTGTTGCTGCCCAAGGCATAGAATTTATAGGGGCTGTATGAGACTCTGTGTCAGCAAGAGCAATTATTTACTACAAAAGAGATGCCAGACTGTGGTGGATCTCATCAGTCATTTACAAGTTTATCTCCAGGTATCTGTATGAGCATGCCTCAGACATCTGGGTCACATAGCTTCTTGCACTTACATCATACAGCATGCCACACTTCATCTATGCTGCATGCAAAGATGGTTGAGGCTAGTGTACAATCCTTCCAGGCATCACTGCTACATAGCCCTCTGTGTCCCCTCACCCCCAATATTGTGATTCCTGTACTGATGAAAGAACCCCACAAATTCATACAGAGGCGTCTCCTTCCATCCTCCTCTCCCCTTCCATCCAGAACTATTGTGACAGATGCTTCACTTCTAGGGAGTGGAGCATGCAAGAAAGACCTTGAGTACAGGGCTTCTGGACCCCCAGAAAAAGAAGAATGCATATCAGTCTTTTTGATTCAGAGATGTGTACACAGCTTGCAGCTTTTTCTTTCAACACATCAATGGGCAATTGGTCCAGATAATGACTGACAGTACAACATCGATGTGAGATCTCCCCTGCTCTGCTAAGAAGCTGTCAAACTATTGCATCAGACATCAGATTTTTCCATTGGCTGTACACCTATCTGGTTTACAGAACACATCAGCGAAGAGCCTTGGAAGGGCTTTTCACAAGGGCGAGATCAAGGAATTCATCCTTTGGGGCATCTTTTCAGACTTGGGTTATTTCCAGATGTACCTGTTTGCAACACAGCATAACAAAAAGTGTAATGCTGTACCAGGGGAACCATGAGCCAAGTAGCCTGGGGGCATGTGTAATTCAATGGGCAAGTTAATGAAAAATATATATGGGGGGTCCCATCTGATTCATAAAAATCTACAGGAACATTATTTCAGTGGTGTCACATTATGGCATGTTGGGGGGGGGCTTATTGTCCATCCTGCCCCCTCCTGGCTCCCAGCTCCAGGTCCTCCCGTTGGTGGACGTTCTGATAATACAGTGTCATCACAAATGGATCAAGTTGGGCATTGAAAAACCTTTCTCCCATAAACAATGGTGCCAAACATGACAAACGTAGAACAATTACATATTTTCCAGAAAATGTTTAAAAATTAGGCTTTTTTAAATTATATTTTAACACAGGCACATCAAACATGCAGCCCTTCCAAAGTTAAATTGTGACTGTCATCTGACAGTACTGTGTTATCTATTTATGTTCAGAACATGATACCTGATTAATTTTTTTTAGGTTACAGTTTACTGTAAATGGAAGGAGCCATTGGCCATGATCAGCAAAAAAAGAAGTGGTTCATTGGTGTTGATTATCAGCTTTGTTTATTATACTGAGAGACTTATAATGAAGCACTGGGTGAGCTGTCAGCAGCCAGCCAGAAATTACTGGAATCCATCTGCAAATGGTATGCACGTAGTTACATGACATACATTACATAATTAATTGCAATTCCAAAGTAATTTCTTAAAAAATCCTTGTTTATACTTTGGTCTTGATCATTTTTAGGCAACAGTGGAGTGATGAATAGTACCGACTAATAGCTGAATCTTTGGAGAATATCACTGGAGGATCTAGTTAAATACAACACATTGGCTTATTATTGGCTTTTATTTTTAATCAACCTAGTTAAACAGCAGTCAGTGGCATCCTACATGCTATAAGAAGTGCACTCACAAACTAAACTTGGAAAGGTTGGAGAGGAAGTATATCAAACATTAGAAAAAATTTGAAGATGCCAGAACAAGTACTAACTTTGGCAAGACTTGCCTTATACAAGGTCACAAGGCACACATTTCAAGAAGAACACCTGCATCTACTTCTGTAAGCAAAAAGCTCAAAAGGCATCCATTAAGCACGGTGTCAATATGTGAAACAAGTGAGAAATTCTATGAGGCAGTCACTTTTAGTAAGAACATTGCATGGAAAGTGAAGTGGGTGCATTGACTCAAAAGACTTGTGCATTTCACATTGCGTATCACATTGAGTGCTAGGTCAAAAATGTAAGTAATGTGTTTATCAAAAGGTAAAAACTGAAACAAATACTGCTACTACTGCAAACTGCAAGTCAACTGGAGTTCAAAAATTGTCTCACAGAGGCCCTAATGGATGGGAAAGTGCTGGTGATGGCCAATGCAGTGCCTAAGTACAGATAAATACGTGCTTTGAATGGGATTGAAGAGGAACAAATGCTGAGCAGAAAGGCTCTTAAAGCACTTATTGAAGATGAACTGTGGTACATGGATGTAGTTTTTAGTAATCCTAACTGCAGAAATGAATCTCAGAGCATATCCTTAAAAGCTGCAAAAGGTGTAGTGTTATCAAAAGCAGAAGAAAGTGCTGATGTCAACAGTAATACAAATACAGTGTTTGTAGCTGCTAAATTTTTATGGAAAAGCATTTTATCCTGCAGTACGTGGGAGTTTCAGTGATCCATAGCTGATGCAACAACTGAAAAAGTAATATTGGGTGATCTGTACGTCTTTTTTAAGCAGTGCATCAGTGGTCACAGTGAGTTCAACACCAGCAGGTATGACAGGTTAAGCAAGAATTTTATCATCACATCATGTAATGAAGCTGCCACCTTTCTCTGTTCAGTGGAATTTCTTCATAGTTCCTGTGTGAAGGCTCACACTAAAATTGCTATCAATGCTACAGAGAGAGATGCTATTAAATTCCAGATTTTTGCACCAGGCACAGATGTTCAGATTCTCTGTGAGACACTACCCAAGCTTCTGCAAGATAATATTTTTGTGCCTGCTGCTGTGGAACAGAAATGCTGTATATCCCTCAGAGACGTGTTATTATCACTTGGACCAATAAAAGCCGTCACGCTGCCAGGTTTCCACAGCTTTTCAGATATAACATCATAGAAAGATCATATTATTTTACTGGAAAGCATTTGATTCAGCCTCCAAACACTGTCTCCTCAGTCTCAAGGTGCTTGGAACAGATGAGACAGTCACTGATAAGGTCATAAATGCACAGGAGACATTTGTAGGCTGAGTTTTCTATTTGCAGACCACCATTACTCTTGCAGAGCTACATTGTCGGATGTTTTCCAAGAACAGACAAGTGGACAGAAATTGCCACCAGCAAGGAATGCCTCCATGCCAGCTATCAAGGAATGCCTCTATACCGGCGGTCATGAGGACAAATTATGAATGGCTGCAGGATGATCAAGTGCATCCAAAAGTATCTTCCCCTATTGGGGATTGGTGGGTTTGGACGATGGATTGATCACACCAGCTATGTGTGAAATGCCGTGCACTCCTGAATCAACCTTCAGCTAATCAAATGCTGTTGTGCAAAGACCAGATGCTCACCATTCTGCAAATGTTTCCCTACTCCTGTATGGAGATGTGAGAGTGTGGCACAGACGAGGATCAGTGTGATGACTTGGCTAGCAGTGATGCCCTAGGCAGAAATGACGCTGATGGTGACTTTGATGAATAAATATTTTCAGTCCTACAGGTCAAGGCTAACTTCCTTGGGATTAACAAAAATTGATGTCTTTTTATGTAAACAGTGCATATCTGTGTTAAAGTATAATTTTTAAAAAGTTGATTTTGAAATAGTTTCTCAAATACATATCTACATAATTGTTCTAGATTTGTTATGTTTGGTACCATTGTGTTTGTGGACGACAGAGCTTTCGAAAGATAACCAATTTGACTCATTTCTGATTAAATGGCATTATCAAAATGTCCATCAACTGCAGGACTGGGTGCTGGCGGGGAAGATGAGGGAGTGAGTGCCCCCAGCCATGCTGCAGAGGTTGACACAATTGAAATTAAGATTCTGTAGACTTTTACAAAGCAAAGGACAGCTCCCTTACCTTTCTATCATTAACCTGACACATAATGAGACTTTACTACATTTTGCTCCCAGACTACAAGCTGATGCTTTCCTTGTCCAATGGTCAGGACCACTGATGTTTGCCTACCCCACAATTGCATTGATCCTGAGAGTGCTTTGCAAGATTAGACAGAACTCTGCAAAGCTGATTCTCATAGCCAGCATGTCAGCCTCCAAGCCCAAAACCTTACCTTTGCTTCTGGATCTAATATTACAAAACAAGGGGATAATCCTGCAATTGTATCTGAGTTCATTTTGTGGCATGAAGACTGGATAGGTGGTGATCGTAAAGTATGCATGTCCATCTCCAGTTAGAAATATCCACATAAAGAGCAGGAAGGACTGTACAAGACAGACTTACCTGGTGAAAAGGATAATGTTTTTCCACTGGTGTCAGCAGAAGTCAGTTACTTCTTGTCACTCCTTGACACTTTAAATCCTTCTGGAATCAAAGCAAAGTAATTAATCCTTGAGCTCAATCAAGGTACACATGGTGGTGATCTCTGCCTATCAGCCACCTATAGACTACTATACAGTCTTCTTCCATCTGATTGTGATCAAGTTCCTCAAAGGTACTCCCATCAATCAAGAACTATTACCCTTTATGGGACCTCAGTTTAGTTCTCTCGACCCTAATCAGAGCACTCTTCTAACCTCTGAAGGCATGCTCCCTCTTGCACCTATCAGTGAAGACTGGATAAGTCGCTATCACTCTCACGAGGGTGAGGGAAAGCCAAGCATTGATGGCTGATCCCCCTTGTTCCCCAATATGATTCTATTCGGATATGGTGTTTTAGAAAATGCATCCCAAATTCCTCCCTAACATGGTCACAGAATTTCACATGAACCAATACATTCGCTTGCCAGTTCGTTCCCAATCCTCAAATGTCCAAGTCATATGCTCCATATCTTAGATGTTTGGAGAGATGTTGCATTTTACCTGCCCCAAATAAAACCATTCAGATCGTTACCAAGACTGACTGTCCTGATAGCGGAAAGAATGAGGGGTACAGCCATATCCACAAAGAGACTGTCTAGCTATCACGGACTGTGTGAGAACCTGTTAAATGGTGGCAAAGGTAGAGCCCTTCACTTCCCTGCAGGTTCATTCAACTAGAGCACAGGCAGTGTCAGCAGCATCTCTTAAAAATGTGCTGATCTTCAATATCTATAAGGCAGTGACCTGAGGGACCACTTACAGGTTTAAAAGACATAGTGCTCTGAAAGAAGCTTCCAGTTCTGACTTTGCATTCAGCAGAGCTGTGCTGCAACTTTTCTTCTCCTAAAGATTCCAAACTTCTACCTCTGTTGCACAAGATCAGTGCTTGGGAGTCCCCATCAGTGGCATGTTCATAAGGACAGTCACTCAAAGGAGAATAAGAAGTGACTTACCTATACAGTAACCTGAGTTCTTTTACATATGTTGACCACATGGACATTCCACATCACACCTTCCATCCCTCTACCGTTTTATACCTGGGATTCTACAATTGAGAGAAAACTAAATGGCAGCTGGCATGCCCCACCTTTATATGCCCTTGACATGAGCAGGATACTTAGGGCACTTGTGCACCATACAAATACTGCTGGCCAAAAGAATCCTAACTTAAGCACATGAGGTGCATGCACACCATAAGTAAAATGTGCATATAGATAATACATCTCAACTCCAGTTACTGTACAGTTAAATCACTTCTCACTCTTTGACATGTTGTCCAAATGTGTTCCACAACCTGGCTTCCTTCCCCGTTACTAAGGAGTATAATTTAATCTGGATTCTCTGTTACTGAGGTACAATTGAGTCTGCTCTATCCTTTATGCCTTCAGATGGGGGAGCACGAGGACATCTGGGGTTCAGGTGTGACCCCAATGGACAATGTTGGCCAAAAAAATCCAATCTCATGCGCTTGTGCCCAAGAAGTGGAATTCATGTGGGCAACACATCTTGAAGAAACACAGTACAACTACTGTAAGGTAAGTAACCATACTTTCGGTTTGGTTGCAAGGAAAACTCTAGTATTCTCAGAATCCAAAATCTCTGAAAGAATGGAATAAATTAAACATTTTGTGAAGGTGCTGAATTTGGCGGTTCAGTTCCATGGATGGCTTAAGTACTTTATATCAAATACACTACCAACATTTATATATCATGTTTTGACTGTGAAGAGATTTCTCAATTTTTCTCTTCTGCTGTTAGTTTATTACTTTTTTGATATTCAAACAAATGCAGAGGTGTGTGGCTCAGATAAGACATGAAAGACACTAAATCATCATTTATATATAATCACCTGTAAAAATGTGTTTGGATGGCATGGCTATACAAGAAAAAGTCAGACTTTCAGTTTGGAAGTTACACAATTTAATAAACTATAAACCACAGTAAAACATTATCATATACAAAAACAAACAAGATTTCTCCAAAGTACAGAAGAACGCATTTATCTTTTCCTTGTAACAAAAGGAATAGCTAATTATATTCTGTAAAAAACTAATCAATATTCAAATCCAGAAGAGAGAGATTTGCTTTTCCAACTTAAAATTTTTGTGAACCTGTTCTGTATCATAAGAGTTATGCTCTCAAAATGTGTTGTTTAAAATCAAAAACAAAATATAAAAAGTTTTTACACATTTGGAGAAAATTATGCAGATATAGTAGTGATGTGATAAATCTTTGACTGGTATTAGATTTGCACTAGAATCCATTTTATCAAACTTAATATTTATTCATGAACAACCACATATAGCTAATACCAATGGATGGCTTGGGGTCTGATTGTCATATAACTTAAGTACACTTTAAACCACGCTAGCAGTCTAAAAGTACCTTATAGTGAGTTAATTACACTGATACTCAGTTTATGGCTTCTTTACAGTGCCAGAGCAGTGTAACAATACTTTGGTGTAAATCAGGTCATTGGTGTTTATTCATATCCTTGCTATGTGCCCTTTTGTTTTTCATAGAGCATGTTGCTGAACACTAATTACTTGCCAGCATAGCAAGTTGGATAGGCTAATTTGTCTAGGTATACCTGCTATTTCTAACAGTAAAATGGTTGCCTTGTTCTGCCCAATTTTCCACACAGAGACTGGTTGCAAAATAATTTTTTTCTGCACTTAGTCAAAGCAGTCTATTATTGTGTGGCAAGCCAAGGTGTAAATCTGCTGCACGGTAGCTTGCCATGCACTAACTGGCCACAGGGACCCTGCTGACAGGGCACTAAAAGTTCCATAGTGCGGTTTTACATACTACTGTTTAGTTAAAAGTGTAATACGTCAAAGTGCACTACGGAACTTTTAGTGAGCAGTAGCAGGATCCACACAACCAGTTAGATAGGCTGGAGTGCTGTAGAGTTACACCTTAGTTTGCTGCATGCTCATAGATTCTGTAGATAAGCCCTAAAACCCTTCTCTGTGTTGGCCACTACTATTATAGTATACTGTATAGTTATATCTATTCTACCAAAACCTACTGGAGATGCAATTTATACCAGCAAGAGTTCTTTTTGCCAGAATAGCTTATACCAGTTCTCTGAATAAAATAAGTTATACTAGGAAAAGGGTTATTTTGTTGGTATGACTGGTTTTACACTAGCACTTTTGGTGACATATCTGTATTGGTTGGCGTGTAACTTTTTTCACACTCCTAAGCAACATAGCTGTGCCAGCAAAACTTCTAAGTGTAAATCATGCTCAACCCTGAGCGTGAGGGAATTTGGGTTATATAGGTGCATCACCCCACATAGAGTAGGAACTAATGGTTGTTCACGATCATCTCCACAGCTCCCCTTTTGCATTGAGGGGAAGTAATTTATTGCAGATTGTAGCAAGGCGCTGTGGCCTTCCTCGGAGCCTGGGCCTGAGGAAGGGTTGCAACACCTCCGCTGGGCAGATCAGGACACTGCAGTCCACAGACCCTGAGAGCAGAGGGGCATGGCCAGGACAGGAAGGGGAGGTATAAAAGGCCCTCTTAGGAGCTTAGTCAGGAGGAAGCTGCTGCCAGAGAAGGACGTGCCTTCCCTGAGGCTGTGGTCTGAGCCTGTCTCAGGCCCCGCGACTGTGCAGCACAAGCACTCTGCAGACCGAAGCCTCAAGGGCCTGCCAAGGCTGCTGGGCCCTAGTGATTGGGAAGGCCTACTGGGCCCTTGTGACTGGGAAGGGCTACTGGAGACTGCTGACTGAGAAGGACCCCTTGAGGCTAGCCACAACCTAAAGGAGCTGCCTGTCGCCTGGGACTCGCCGGAGCCCTGAGTGCTGGAGGACCTACCGGGACTGGGACCTGGAGGAGCTGCCATCCACTGACAGCCCCGAGGAGTTCCCAGACCTGCCACTATCTACCCTGGAGAATTGGGGGAAGACCCCTAGCTCCAGGTGCCCGGGTTCAGGATGGGAGGAAGTAGCCCGAGGCAACTAACTACAGTTTGGCTGGTCGCACCAGTGTCAGCGTGTTGCAGCTGAAACCCCGCTGACCAGTGGCAGAGCCCCTTGCTACTGATAGCGGCCTGGGCTGGGACACAGTGGAGTCACGTAGGCCTCCTTCCCTAGCCACCCTGAGAGTGCTTATCTCCTCTGGGCCTACAGCCACAGAGGATGCCGAGCATTGTGTTTACAGACTCTTTGCCCGCCCACTAACTTTCCCCTTGGAGAAAGGCGCTGTGGCCTTCCTTGGAGCCTGGGCCCAAGGAAGGGCCGCAACGCCCCTGCTGGGTGGATTCACCATCTTACACAGACCTGGAAAGAGGTGCAGTTTATTTCTCCCATTGTGCTCACCCTGCTCTGCTGATTGGCACTCTGGGGGGGAGAACTAAGACTGCTCCCTCAGCCATCTACTTGCTCCTGGGGTGAGAAACAGTTTGTGTACAAAGACTGTGCTCAAGAGCCAGAACCACAATGCAAGCACTCCTAATGGGGCCACCAGGAGAGTGGAAGGATCCTTACACTGCTTACATCCTTGAATGATTGCATTAGAGCAATTCAATATCTAGCCCTTTGATAGCAGCTGATACTTTCAGGCAAGTTAGCCCTCTGTTCAAAGAAAAGGCCACAGCCCTTTTCATGCTCACCAGTGCACAGATTTCCATACATTCCTCAGTTTTGTCTGCTTTCTTTGTAAAAGGACCAAGCTTACATCCTTGAAATTGTCATCTTATCTTTTACTCAGTGTAACATTTATCTACAATTCTGATTGTGTATGTGTTTTAAGATACAGAAAATAAAATATAACATATTTTAAATGTTAGCCACCTTTACAGGAAATCTGTGGAAGGACCCTGAAAGGTCATTTATAAACTGCTTACAGAGAAGGATGATACTGCATTACCTTCCAGCTCCTGTAATGGTTAAGCTGTTTGTTTAGACTCAGCTATTCTCTCTCTGCCTATCAAAGCTACTATATCTGTCACCCAGATCCAGGCTTCTTTCTGCCTCCATTCTCTAGGATATAGAAGGGGTAAAAATGATTGGAATCATTTGTGAATATTCTTGGCAGTTCTTAGTATTCTGGAAAAATGCTTAGGGATTTTCTAGGTGTTTCTGTAAGGTGCATCATATCAAAGCTCTGAATGGACAAATTACAGATACTTTGTGCTCTTTCCATAGCCAACGTCAGAAAGGATTTTGCTTTTTCACTCTTCAAGTTGTAGGAAGATCTGTTGGGGTTTGTTTGATTTTACTTCAGTGACGGTGGAAAAGCATTAGCAATTAGATGGCTCTCGCAGTGTGCAGTTTTAGCAAACAGGTATCTCCTGCAGTTAAGATTGTCTTAACTACTAAAATTCACTAATCTACTCTGGCATTTCATTCCACAGTAGAGCCCTCTTGATTACAGAACCAATTTTGTGCACTGACAGGGCAAACCTGACCTCCCAGTCACCTTGAGGTAGTTTAACATGAATGGTTAATTGCTTAAAAGTCTTATTGTAAAACGCTCCAGTAGCTCCTCTTTTTGTCCCTCATACTTTCATACACAAATTGAAAATTAAGCCAGTGCTTGACAGTATGCCATGTAAACACAAGGGTGCTTCTACTGGAGAAAAATAAATACTATGGCTGGAATTTTCTGAAGAGCAAGTGGGTCCAGGCCAGATTTCCGAAAGAGCTCAGCTACCATTTGGGCACTTTTAAATAACTCCTGAAATTCTAAATAGTTAAGCACTCTGGCTTCTAAGCACTAAAAATATGACTCCATGTAACTATAGCTAGTAGATATTTGTGCTTCTTCGTGGATCAATATTTGATTAGCTGGATTCCTGTACAAACCTAACTCCCATATCCATTATCAAAGCATGTTAGAGATCAAATAACGCTTTTCAGTTAACGTTTCTTCATTTAACCCCACTTTGATCTTTAAGGATTATAATAAAAATCATTTTTAGTCTTGATGTACATATTCACTTTCTTGAAATGTAGTTATTTCCTTAGAAAGGATGTCTCAATATACTGATTTATTAGTTCTTGAATTATGTCCATTTCAAACAGGACCTTTTGATCTTCATTTCTGCAGCAAGGTTAATCATTCTACCATTTCCTTTATTTATTGATATTTCTAACAGGATAAACTGACCATCTTGCATATTTTGCTAAACAAATCCAGGTTATACCTTCCTAGAAGAAATGCAAATGAACAATTCTCACAAGTAGTCCATTTGTCCAGTGTCCGGCATAACTTCAGTTTGGAGACTAATGGAGAATACAACATTAAATATTCTAAATCCAGATATCTAATAAATTGTAAAATCAGATATGCTAGTTATAACTTGCCATATTTACTATACGAGTTTGTTCCTGCAAGCATGTAGTGATCTGATGTAACGGATCCCACAAACAGCTTATGATACAAGTATCTGTAGAAATGTAGGATTGGTTATGTATCTCCATATACTAGGTTATGTTACCTAGGTAAATAAGTCTACTGTAGATTTAAAACTTATTCTGCCTGAAGGCTTTTTTTATTTGCATATTCATTTAAGGAGGAAGCAGATTCTTAACTACTGGTATTGTGCTGTTGCAACATTCCCTCTCCCTCTTTAGTGATCACTTGATTTTTTTTTTCCAGCTAACATTGGACAGCTTTAGGCTAGCTCCCTGCTGTACAGATAAGGAATTCTTTGCATATAAACTTGTCAAACTGCCTTTAATTTGAAATAAAAATCTAGTTCTAGACTGTGCTTGGTAATTAATTAGCTACAGACAGAGACATCATAAAAGATGATCTTAGAACTGTTGTAACCCTCCCTTAAGCATTACAGCTTTTAGTACATATTTATTTTATTTTGACTTAGTGTACTTGAAAGGTGGAAGATTGACAGGGCTGGAGCCCAGAAGTCCTCTTCATTTTTCATGGAATGTGAGCCGCCATAACTCCCTATGCTGAATGAGCTTTCCCATAATGCATCATCCGTGTCTCAAATCTGGTATCTACAGACAAGATGGTTTTGGAGACTCCATGCCTACTCAGTCCTTCTCTTCTCAGGTAAGACTTCCAACAAGGATGCTAAATGCAGTGGTGATTATACTATAGTGACAGGTGTGATATAAGATAGATCTAACTTATTTACTTTAAGCAGAGATTTCTAGCTTTCCTCATTCATATTTTGAGTTTCACGAGGAGCTGCATCTAATACAGATGCAGAAACAGTGCTATGGGGATAAGACCCAGAAAACCAGCATTTTATATGTATACTCTAGCTTCTGCTGAGTCCCTATGGCTAGTGTGTGTTTTTAAACTGCTTGTAGGGGTAATGGCTAGTGTTTGCAACACTAGATGTAGTAAAACTGCTATTGCTGCCCATTATAAAATGGCTTTTTTTGTAGAAGGAATTTCAGAGAAATGTTTATTTAAATAAAAAGGAGAGATGAGAGCAAAGACATGCCTTCTCACACTGATTGATAAGCCACAATCTATGCATATTCTTGGTAGAAATATGTGGAATATAAGATAGCCAATCTTGTGATTTGCTTGTATATTGAATGAATCTGACCAAACGGAATGAAAAGCTAAGGCCAAAACATGTTCAACTTCATCTAAGTATCACAAAAACTGGTGCTATAGATGAAAGGTAAATTGGGCCAGGCAGTAACTGTCAGCAACTATTCATGGCAATGTGTACTTTATTATTACAGTTTACCCATAAAGAATACTAGGTTTGCATATGAGTTTAAGCAAAAGCACAAAGAGAATCAGTTTGTATTCTTAGATTATAAAACTGACTCAGCATCCCGGTGAATAAGGTGGTGGCAATGGTTCTGCAGAGATTTTGTCATATGCTGGTGGAGCATCAGGGACCTGTGGTAATGAAAAATAAGGTGAAGATGCTAAATAGAACAAATACATTGAGGGACAAGAAAACCATATTAAATATTATAATAGATCTTTTAGCTGTCTGTGTTCCTCTCAGAGGAATTCACATCAGTTTAGTCGGTTGTCCTTAAGTAATACTTCAGAATAGCTGAACCAACTGATTGTGAATTTTTTTGTTTAAATTAGCATTGCTTTCCTGGTTGTCCATAGGATTGAGTTCATTTTGTGATGAGACATTTGTCTATGCAGCTGCAATCAAAGAATAATTCAGTACTGTAAGGATAGGGGAGATTTTATTTATTGATATTTCAGGTAGTTGATAATAAAACATTTCAATTACACTGTCTTGGCACATGTAAGTACATACCTCATTTAAAAATTAACAATATTTAGCAGCATATTTATTGCATATTGATCATGAATTATTATTTCATTACCCTTTCTTCAAATTAATTACACACAACAATAACTCAATATATGTATATTTAACAATTCGTATTCACTTTCTAGAAGCTAATTATTTTGGGGGATGGGCATTTATTGATTACAGAAGCACATAAACAATCGGTATCAGATTATGGAATCCCACACAACAGACTTGATCAATTTGCAACTGCTCTACCAAAAAAAAATGTTAGTGCTGTTGACCTGAAGACCCTTCTTTGCAGGATATTATGACATGTAGCCATTTTGTTGCAGCTAATAGATCAGATAGGAATTATCATATTGCAACTGAATCAGAATAGCGATAAATCGAGGTGGAAGAAGAGAATTTTTTAAAAGGCAAGCTACTAATATTAGATTTCGCAAATCATTTTCACTTCAAGAATTAGAAGAGACAGTACTTTTCTTAACAGATTGGGTCAACATGGGGAAGATACAGACCCAGTCTAGATAATGCAAATCCAGAGAACAAACCATCAACCAGAAGTAAGAGTGCGGAATTACTTCTTTAGCAAAGGTCATCTCACTGACTAACTGCAGTGCTTACTAAATGTTGTAAGTAAATGAAAACTTGGACTTCAGCTTACCACAGAGTTAAAGTTGCAGTATTCCTGTAAACGTGCTTTGCAGTCCAATGGGGCATCTTCACCTGCCAAGCTTCTCAGACTGCTAGCATCAGAGCTTTTACTCTGCGATAGACAGTAAGGAAGGTGAGTGAGTGACAGAAAAAGAAACTTGAGTATGACTAAATCAGGGGTTCTCAAACTTTTTTTTCCGCCCCCCCCACCCCCTCTTGAAAATATTTCAGGCTGAGATGACTGCCCCCATGCCATGCCATCCTTACCAGTATGCATAGGGGGCTGACAGCTCATGACGCCCTGAGGACTAAATGTGTGACTTAAAATATGAAAGTCAATACAAATTTGGGACTAGAGCCAGACATAATGCCAGCAGGCACTGTGCTAGCTTTGTTACTTTGTCACTGCTAATGCAATCTGTGTTTTCACTTCAGAGACACCCAATCATGTGATGATCAAAAATTTGAACAAAGATGTACTAACTTCTGCCTGTCTCCAATTCCCACACTCTTTGCTGCTGGATCCTGTTCTTCTCTGGCTGCTATGCCTCTCTACCCCACTTTTTAAAATTATTCCTTCCATTCCCCTCTATTCTTCCTTTCCTATTATTTCAGTCCTGCATAGTTGTCCCTTCTCCCTCCATTTTCCTCTCTTCAGTTTCTCCCCCAACAAACATCATAATTATATTTTCGTAATGTAAACATTTTTAAAGGAGAGATGCAAAGAGAAAAAAATTAGTTTGTGAATTTTCTTGATGTATAAAGAGAGCCTGAGAAGTGTTTTGGTTTGGTTTCTGAAGGTGGGTTTTTAACACTGTAGAAATTCAGATCTTGTGTACTCTGGAAGACAGTAGGCCCACTGGAGGGAGGAGGTAATAGGATTATGATATCACAAGTAATGAGGAAATACAACTTCTGATTAATTGAGATGAGAGAGTTTGATTCAGACTGTTTACAACTTTTTGGCAGTTCCTATTTAAGTAAAACATTTTGGAGAAAAGTTTCCATTGTTAAGGATTCAAAACTACTGTCCTTTTCAATTAAGAAAACAGAAGACAGGGTTTTACTCCTGGCTCTGCCACTGAGCTACTGAGAGATTTTTTTGGATGAGTCAGTTCTCATTTCTTGATTTCCTCTCTCACTCCTTTGTCTGTCTTGTTTTGAAAGCTCTCTTATGTTATGTGTGTGTACAGTACCTACCTCAATGGTGCCTGGATCTTGGTTGGGTCTTCTAGGCCAGAGGTCCCCAAACCATGGGGTGAGCCCCTTTGGAAGGCATGGAGGAACACTGAGTGGGGGGGGTCAGAGCAGGGCCCAGGATAGCCCCCACAGGGGGTGGAGAGGGAGCACCACCCCGCCCCACTCTGCCCAGAGCGCTGCTCCGGTCCTGCGCCTGCTCCCACAGTGTGGCCCCAGCATCCAGCCTTGGCTCCCGTCTCCCAGCTGCAGCCCCATCTCCCATCCTCCGGCCACAGCCTTGGCCCCTAGTCCCCCCATGCAGCCCCTGGCCCAGCCACAGATTCAGCTCCTGGCCACAGCACTGGCCTTGGCGTGCCCCCCTCCCTCCGTCCCCCCATGCCCCAGCTCCAGTCACTGTCCCCATCCAACGCAGCCCCTGGTGTCAGCCCTCTGGACACGGCCACTTGGTTCCCAGTGTGGCTTAGCCTCACCTCCCAGCTACAGTCTTGGCCCCTGGCCAAGGTGTTGGTCTCAGTCCCTGGTGCTTGGCCCAGGCCTGTGGTGCCCAGCCCCCTGACCATTGGGGCCCCCCCAACCACCACAGCCAGCCCCACCCCACTCCCAGCCTCAGGTGCAGGAGGAAGTGGACAGCACAAGAGGGGCAGGGCGTGATGTAAAAAGTTCGGGGAGCACTGCTTTAGGCACTAGGGTAATAATGATGGCGTACTAGAACATAAAATTGCCACACTTACCTGAAGTCTTTTATAGCCACTTCGCCTTTTATAATACCAGCAGCCAATGATCAGTACAACTGCAAGAACCACAACAAGGATTCCAATACCTGCTGCCCTATTTCAAAAGAAAAACTAGATTAATTTTTCCATAGGTGAGTGTGTTTAGCACAAATGATTACAGCATTCTTATTTGTCAGCAATTTCAAGAGGCTTATGTGACAACACAAACAACTACACTGTGCCCTCTAAAAATAAAAACATGTTGATCTCTTAAACTACCCAGGCACTGAGTAGTGAATGCTGCAAGTATGTGCAGTGAATCCTGCAGCGGTTGGATAATATACAGAGTATGAAGCATGGAATCACATGGTGAACATCAAAGATAAAAGTAGCTGTTGAACAGCAGTCTCATTTTCTGGACACTGTACAATCTGCCAGTTGAATGAGACCTCCATCCATTTGGGAAAATTTTGGAGCCTTGAGAATTACATGGTAAACAACTTTGTTGAGGATTAGAGAACCACAAAAAAGGAAATAGCCAAAACATTTTTTTTCCAAAATTTGACAAAACATTTGTTTTTAGCTTCAACCCACCCTAGTTGGCAGCTACACATTCTTGTAAAAGACTATCTGGTTCCTGCCAATCTCCCCAAGGAAACTGTCTAGGTAAATTCCTTGCCAAAAGCTTGACCATTTTAACAACTGGGAAAATGCAATCATTGCCTCAAATATTGATCTCCCAAAGAGCCAGCACTTATGGAATACACCCCAGTCCCTGAAATAGTATTGCCATAGAGGAAAACTATGTAAGAAATTAAATGCCTCACTTGTGGAGACCTGTCCCATTTTTATTAGTTAAATCTCTCCAAGCAAAGAACACTGTGAACTCTGTCCATGTTATAGCAAATGCCAGAGACGAAAAGATTATTGCTTTTATAAATCATTACCCAACTTCAGAAAACAGGTAAGGAGACTGTAAACTGTGCACAAACCACTTCCTAACTTGTTTCATGTTCCGTGTCACACTAAGCACAATGACTGCTGTGTGATAAGTGGCCCCCCTTTGAGATTCTTATAACACAAAGGTGGATGACATATGGATGTGGACATCAGCCCTTTTTTAGAGATGGCAAGGCCAAAATTCAGTGCCGCTTCCTCAGATGAATGATGCTAAATAGGCATCAATACATCTTTAATTATAAAAATTACTAAGTTTAATGCTTGTGGTGAGCTGAATTTACAATGCAGTTTTGATTCTGTCATGGATTTTGTTTAGTCTTTGATTCTCTGGTAAATCCCCTTTGGATTCTGCCATATAGATCTTATTTAACTGTCAAATGCTTATTGTGATAGTAAAGTGATAGTTGTTATAGAAAACTACAAAATAGATAGACTTTACTTTCCCCAAACGCAGCCATTTTGAAAAAATTGTCTTGGGTTCTGTGTTTTCTTTGTTGCAACCTGAAGACAAATCCTATTGTGTAAAATTCTGTTCCCAGGATGGAGGAAAACCTCTCAGTTGAGTCATTTATGAACAGGCTTTTGGAGAATGCCACATATCTGAATTTGAATGTAGTTCTTTTCACTACTAGCTTTGATGCTCTCAGGGGTTTTGTTTTATACTCACTCTTCTGCTGCAAGATAAGTGTATTGCTTCCCTGTGTTGAAGATGCCATCTGGCAGGCGATCTCCTCTGGGCATTTTGTAAGTATGGTTTTGGTCACACCTACAAGTGCAAAAGTATGCCATTCAGTGCAAAGAATAACCCAGTACAATACACCTAAGGCATAATGTATTACCACTATTTCCATTATCAGAAGAAAGAGGTTTGGGGTTTTTTTTAAATATTTTTAGAAAAACGTAGATCCATTTGCACACAAGGCCTAACCCCCAGTGTAGACAGCACAAGGGGGATGGGAAACTTCTCCTGTGGACATAGCTACTCCCTCTTGGAGAGATGGGTTACTTATGCAGACAAGAGAATCCCTCCTATCAGAGAGATAGTGTCTTCTTTGGGGCACTGCAGCACTGTAGCTGCAGTGCTCTCTTTAGACAAGCCCTTAGCTAGCATAAACTGGGACAGCTCCATTGACTTAGAGAGAGTTGCACCAATTTACATCTGCTGAGGATCTTCATTTACATTTGCTATCTGTGCATGCTTAATTGCCATTAGTTTAAGTGCCTCAGGGAAATTAACCATCCAAATCAGATCAGACAGAATAGTTCAAATCTAATTTATCTCGCACAACCATGGAAAAATACATAAATAAATATATTTGTCTCAGTTAAATAGCACAAGAGCAAATCCTACTGTATATTCCCAAAATAATCTACCACCAAATTCAAGTAAGACAAAATTACCTTTTTAGACAAAAATCAGGTCTAATAACTTTTTCAGAGAATTCAGAACGAGCTAAACATCTTTTGAAACTTTGTTTAAAAATATCACAAGGAAATTCTAGTGGAATAGTAAGCATGCAATCCTTACCTTCTTCACACACCCACACTCTGCCTGCTAGGTGGAAGCACATGCAGCTTTTTTCTCTTGCGCTTAATCTTTTTTTTTTTTTTTAAATCTCATGACTATCATGAGTTTAAATTCCAAATGGTGCAGCCTTTGATTGCTTTAATTAGCATGAAAGAGATCAAGCAAAGACAGCTTTTTCCCTTTTTTTTCTTCTTCCCACTTCTCCCCCACCCCTTTCTTTTCAGTAAACAGCTAGAAGATCTATACCTTTTCCATTCTGTCCCATATACTGCGTAGGGCTGGTCCACACACAGTTTTTGCACAGATTTACCTAAATCAGTGAAAACATCTAGTGTGGACATGCTTGCACCAGTTTAAAATTGTTTATATTACTTTTGTTTGAGAATTAGTACTGGTTTGCACAACATTGTTGCACCAGTTTAATTGAGAGTTTATCTACACACAGTTTTTAGTTAAATAGGTGCAAATCCTTTATGTGTATGCAGTTATACCAGTGTAAAAATCCTTTACACGAATATAGCTCATTTAATACTGGTAAGTATGCATGCACTTTAGCAAAAAGAAAACACTTAAGCCATAACTACTATACTATGATTTAGTTAGTGTAGGGTTCATGAGAGCAAAACATTTCTTGTGCTCTTTCTTGTCCCTTATTTTTGCCTTTCTAAATAATATGGTAATAAAAACACCTGAATCTTGTCGCCATTACAACATTGCACTGAATTTTTCCTAATATAGACACAAGTGCATTTAGAGCTTACTGCTTCTGGAAAAGATCTTTATTCTGGGCAAACTGAAGCTAGCATGGTTCTACTCTCAGTCTGTATTTGTTTAATAATTTCTGCTCATTGAGCTGAATTCTACTTTCCATTATCCCATGGGACCTAAGAAGCTGAAATCCTCTTTGCTGGAGCCATGACAATAACACAAATCCAGTGGGGTCACATGGTAACTAGGAGCAGAACTTGGCTTGTTTAGAATAAATGTCTGCTATATAATTATCTGATCTCGCAGTGATTCCTCCACATTATTACACTTGCATTCTGTGCATGTTTTGAATGTAAAAGGGACTGCAGGATCAGGTTTTAGATCTGTGTGTAACATTAAAGAGAGAAGTTCCAGAGGGATAGCCGTGTTAGTCTGTATACAGCAAAAAAAACCAAACAAACAAACAAAAAAACACCCGAGAGTCCTGTAGCACATTAAAGACTAACAAATTTAATTTCTGCAGGCATAAGCTTTTGTGGGCTGTAACCCACTTCATCAGATGTAAGGAATAGAAATCAGATAGGGGGTATATATATACATCCAAGGGTAAGGAACAGCAATGGGGAGGGTAGATAATAGCAAAGTCCATTCAGTTAGAGTAACTGAGGCCTATTCACAACCCTTGATTAGAAGGTGAGACTGTGTGAACAGTGACAGTTACTTCTTGTAATGAGAAGACTAGTCCAAGTCCCTATTCAGACCCAGTTTGTGTCAAATTTGCAGATGAGTTCCAGCTCTGCAGTTTCTCTTTGAAGTCTGTTTTTGAAGTTTTTTTGTAGAAGTATGGCAACTTTCAAGTCAGCTTCAGAGTGTCCTATCCTGACTGCAGTATATATCGTCATGCCTCCAGCTTCCACCCTGGACACATTACATGATCCACTGACTACAGCCAAGCCTTAAGATACAACCAGATTTGCTCCAATCCCTCAGACAGAGACAAACACCTATAGGATCTCCATAAAACGTTCTTAAAACAACAATACCCACCTGGAGTGGTGAAGAAACAAATTGATGGAGCCAGACGGGTACCCAGAAGTCATCTACTACAGGACAGACCCAACAAAGAAAACAACAGAACCACTGGCCATCCATCACCTACAGCCCCCAGCTAAAACCTCTCCAACACATCATTAAGGATCTACAACCTATCTTAGCAGATGATCCCTCACTCACTCAAGCCATGGGAGGCAGACCTATCCTTGCTTACAGACAACCCCCCAACCTGAAGCAAATACTCACCAGCAATCGTACACTATACAACAAGAACAGTAACCCAGGAACCTATCCCTGCAACAAACCCCATTGCCAGCTCTGCCTACACATCAACTCTAGTGACACCATCACAGGTCCTAGCCACATCAGCCACACCATAAGGAGCTCATTCATGTGCATATCTACTAATGTAATATATGCCATCATGTGCCAGCAATGCCCCTCTGCCATGTACATTGGCCAAACTGGACTGTCACGTTGCAAAAGAATAAATGGACACAAATCAGACATAAAAAATGGTAACATCCATAAACCAGTTGGAGAACACTTCAATCTCCCAGGACATGCTGTAGCCAACTTGAAAGGTGCCATACTTCTAAAACAAACTTCAAAGAGAAACTGCAGAGCTGGAACTCATCATCTGCAAATTTGACTCAATCAAATTGGGTCTGAATAGGGACATGGAATGGTTATCTCATTATAAGAAGTAATTGTCACTATTCACACATTCTCACCTTGTAATCAACGGTTGTGAATAGGCCTCAGTTACTCTAACTGAATGGACTTTGCTATTACCTACCCTCCCTATTGTTGTTCCTTACCCTTGGATGTGTATATATATACCTCCTATCTGATTTATATTCCTTACATCTGATGAAGTGGGCTACAGCCCATGAACGCTTATGCCTGCAGAAATTAAATTTGTTAGTCTTTAAAATGCTACAGGACTCTCTTTTTTTTATTAAAGAGATAATACCAAGTTTGGAAAGTCTCAGATTTGATATTTTCTACTGCCCCCCTTTATATAACAGCAGATTTCATATAATTCTTTATATGAATTTTCTCCACCCTTGAAAAAATATTTCATTGCTAGGAGAAGGATGCTAAATAAGGAATATAATTTTTCTTCATCAGTGCCAACAGTCCAGCATTTGTGAAAAACTCATGTGTTAACAAGTATTTTTGTCTTGACTTGGGCAGTGGAAGAAGAAATATTTCAGCTGATTTAATTTTTTTAGCTTCCAATGGGCTGATGTTAATAGCAATTAATGGAAAAAAATGTATGAATAGTGCCTTATAACACAGAGGTATAATGCTGTTGTTAAGGGGTTGAACAGTTGTTATGATGAAACACACAGTCCTGATCTCATTGATGCTGTGGTAAAACTGTGACCCTATTAACTTCAGTGGCATTGCTCCTAATTTACACAAGTGTGAGATCGTTGAAACACAAAGGATAGATGCTATAAGCATTACTACAATGGGGTAGAGAGACCCAGATCAGCAGTGAGGGGATTAAGGAAGCTGAGAGGCTCTCCACTGCCAGTCAAAGGGTAGGGAAAACCTGTGGAGCCTGTTGCTTTCCTCTGCTACACTTGCAACCAGCTTCAAACTGGAGAAGGGAGATAAAAGGAGAGGACCTCGCCTAGCTCAGGGTTGAGAAGGAAGGACGGACACAGGTGTGTGTGTCTCAGTTGCAGCCCTGAGATGGAAATCACTGGCCAACCAGACCAACTCTTCTGGAAGGGACAACCAGATACTGGAAGGGAATCAGTAGAAGCACAGATTGTTTTGGAAACAACAGCTGAATAGAAAGGCAGGGCCCCACTGAAACTTCGTGGATGACCATGGTTTTGAGCTGTGCTTTTGTTCCTTATTCCTTTGAATGACCTAAAAGGAACGACTGAAGGCACCATTATGCTGGGTCTCGGTAGGGCAGAAATGTAGCAGCAGAGACCTGCAGCTTGAGTGAGTTGTGTGTGCCTGGAAGGGCCACAGTGGGGGACCTCCCTAGCAGCACAGTAACAGTTAAATTTCTAAAGACATTCTAAGAGCTAGAGATTCATCTTTTTGTTTGCTGGGCTGCTGATAACATTTTGGAAAGAAATATTTTAAAATACATTCAGAAAACAGAACAGTCCAGACCTTTGACACCCATTAGCCTCTGGCAAACTATTGTGAGAGTCTGCCAAATCCTGACCATCCATAGGTGCAGAATGAATGCTTTCTGTGTAACTGAAAATATGTGCCTGACCTTTTAAACAGTGGGCCCATTGTCTTTGTTACTGGCAGTGTCATTTCATCTTTCTAGGATGAGGTCTTGTGATTTTTGGGTTTGTTTTTCATTGAAATGTAAAGTCCACAAGGTAAGGCAGAAATAGGCATGTTTAGTAATTTAGGACCTGATAATGCGAAGTGTTTAGTGCCTTTTGCTAGGTGTTGAGTGTGCTTGTCAAACAATAATTTCAGTGCAAATTCAGGGCACTCAGAATCTCCGAGGAAGCGCTCCCCAGCACCGTACAGCTTATTTACCATTAGTCTATCCCTAGCAGATGAGTTTCATTTTGTTAAGAAAGAGTAGGAACAGCTCCTCAGCTACAGTCTGATTCCTTTGTACTACTTGGCTACCACAAAAGGGTCAAAAAGCAGCCAGATCTCCCCCAACTAAGGATCCTGCATCCTGAGGGTGGAAGAATCTTGTGGGGATTGAGCTGTCATAGCTAGCTCCTTTGATGCCTCACTGGAGCTTCCAGCATAGAGGTGTGTAGAGAATGGAGAGGGCCATGGCTGGAGTGTATTGTGCTACAGCAATCCCCAACACATAGTCAGCAAAGATTAGATCAGAGCAGTTCTCAACTGATCCCAGCACAGGACAGAGGCCTTACTGAAGGGAGCATAGGTTCTGGTGCCTATGCTAGGCTGATGACATCTGAAGTGTAGGTGCACGGGCATTTGAGTTGGAAACTTTTTCCAACCATACCAGTAGGCAGTGCATGTGCCCCTGCTCTCTTTGTGCACCAGGCTGAGGGCATAAAAAGAGCAAAGACACTGGCTCCCTTTCAGTCCCTTCTCACTGCCCATGGTCAGAGTTGGAGCTCCTCATCACTCTTGAGTTCAGTTAACCAGCCTTAGATAAATTCTTCTTCTGTATATAGTTGTAGTCAGTGTTAGTTTAGTTAGTGTAAGCTAGTTAGTATTTAGTGGGATTAACATGCAGAAATCCCCAGGTTTCAAATAGCATGCCATGTGCAGGGCCAACCCCAACCACAAGACAGTAGAAAGCTTGTGCACAAGAAGCGCCCCTCTGGCTGTCCCAGTTTCTAAGCCAAAATCAGGTGAGAAATGTTGTTCATCTTCATCTCCAGTGACCTTCTCAAAGTGCTCAAATCCTTCTTTGTCCTCAGAGACTGATAAATGTTTGAAGTCCTTTCACTAAAAAAAACTCTGAAACAGTCCAGCACTGAATCGAGGTCTGGTTGTAAGCCCTGGCACTCACTGGCAGTATCAGAGGTGGCTCTTCGGACTCTGGTAGCAGTGGAGCTGTCAAGACTGGTGTCTCCATACCTACCCAGGAGATCATTGTGTCTGGCAGTGCCAGGTCCAGCAGTGCGAGCTTTAGTGGCTAAGCATGTACTTCTGCTATTGAAGCCATTGACTCTGCAGGCATTCTTCACAACATAACGCCTCCTGTCTCTCCATCTCCTGGACGATCCTTTGTTGGATTTTCCATTCACAATCTCAGTGGCACTGCTGGCACAGGCAACTTCAGTTATACAGCACCGGCAATTCCATTCACTTCGCCGGTAGATACAGCATCAGCTCCACTGGCACTGTGAACATTGACCCATTTATCTGCATTTTGACTGCCTCATCCACTGGCATGATCAGCTATATTGTTAACTTCTGCTCCTCTCCTCCTTCTGCTCCACTATGGTGTCCCATAGTGCCAAGACATCCACTGATGCCTACTGGGGCTCATCCTTTTACTGAGAAGAGTTGTATCTTCTCTTCTTACTCTCACTGTGGCAAACCCATATCTCCAACAAAGTCATTTAGGTCTCTATATGGTCAACATTCTAGAGATGCCCAAACTCTAGAGCAAGATCTTTATTCTAAGGATGCTTCAGTTTGGTGCCCTCCACCATGGGACTGTCCTCCCTGGCCTTCTTGGGCTCCTTGGCCTGCTTCTAGAATGTCTAAGCCCCCATTAGTGACTAAATCCTGGAGAAAGTCACCTTCTCCTGTTCCTGTAATGTCTAGAGATGACCTACAGCTAGGCTCACAATTTCCCTCTTTACTGAAACAGAGAAGAAGAGAAAACTGGAGAGGAACCTCTAGATGACCCTCCTCCACATTTTTTCTTCCTCTTCTCTGGGTGAAGCTATCGCTTCAGAGTCCATGTTGCCTCCTCCTGAGGACTTTAAAGTTTTTCAGGATCTCATTGTCTTTGCTTATGACCTTGCTTTACTAAGTGATATGGAATAGGATGATGGCTGTTACTTCACAGGTAGATCAGGACACAGCAAGAATTGAACTGAAAGTAAATGCAGAGAGAGCCAAAATTATGAAGGTAGGAACTGGACAACGGATGCAAAAGTGTACATGGGGGAAAAGAAATTGAACAGGTAGAAGAGTTCTGCCACCGGAGAGTGTGATGACATATGAAAGTGGCGGCAATAAAAATATTCATACAAGTTTAGGAAAAGCAAACACCACTACTGGAATGATGAACAATATCTGGTCAAACAGAGGTCTCCATACCAAGCCGGAGGTCAGATTATACCATGCAATTGTAGTGAGCATGCTACTGTAGAGAGCAGAGACTTGGCCAATGACAGTGTCTAACAAAAAAGAGATTGGAGGCCCATCACAGTTGTCCAAGGAAGATATTACACATTTCATGGAAAGATCAAACAAATGTGAGAGTAAGGGAGCTGTTAGAAAAATATCATCAAAGAAAGAAGGCTCAGGTGATTGGGTTGTGTATATCATATGAAAAATGGGAGACATGCTAAACAAGCATTGAATTAGATACCCAAGACTGAAAGGAGAAAGTGAGGAAGGCCGAGGAAGAACTGGCTGAAGACCGTGACAGAAGATACTGAATGTGCTGCCATCACCTGGTATGAAGTACCACAGCTAGTATGTGACTAAAGTCAGTTGAGGAACTGGAGTGCCCCGTGTGTCAGCAGTGCAGGATGAACTAAGATCTAAGGTAAGGTTATTAGGAAAGTAGCAATGTCTTTGGGAATACAAACAGAACTTGTGCAGGACAATCCACACAAATTATTAGATACCTTGCAAACTCCTGATCCTGGAAGGGCTGTCCTTCCTATTAATAATGCCTTACTGGAAGCTATGGAGACTCTTTGGCAGACACCTGCCTCCATCCCACCCACTGCCAAATAGGTGGACAGTTGTTACCAGGTTCCTCAGCAAGACTTTGAGCATTTCTTTACCCTTCCCATTTCAGACTTATTAGTCGTTACACAGCCTCACCCCAAAACTACCCTGAAAGATAAATGATCATCAGAGATTGGATGTGTACGGCAGAAAGGCATATTCCACCACGAGCCTTCAAATGAGGGTATCAAATTATCTGGCATTGTTATCAAAATATACTTTTATTAATTAGTCAGCAATTTCAGAATTCATTAACAAACTGCCCAAGAAATACAGGGATCAATTCTTGGTCATACCCTCAGAAGATCATCTCACTGCTTGCATGTCCTTCAAGCAGTGATTGATCATCATGTTCAGTGGCTACAGCCATTTCAATGAGATGCTTGTTTTGATTTCAGGCTCTCAGCATTCCAAGACAGATGCAAAATACAGTAGAAGATTTATCATTTGAAGGTGCTACACTGTTCTCTCAGAAGACGGATAACATGATGCACATGTTGAAAGATTCTTGTGCAACCTTTGTTTGCTGAGTGTTTACATTTCAGTAACAAAGAGGAAACAGTTTAAGCCCCAATTGTGGTACAGACCCTACTATCAGCAAAGTCTTCGAGAGGCCTTTATAAGGAAGTCTTCTAAACTTTGCCCACCAGCATCATGTGTAGCAGGTCCTTCTTACCCATCTTTAGTGACTTTGAAACAGGTGTTTTAATACATACCAGCCCTGTTATCTCTCTTGCATTCTGATATTCTTTCCACCCACCCCCCATTTGGAACATAGCTATCTTTCTTTTACAGTGCGTCAGCAGAGATTACTTTGGACAGTTGGGTGCTTAGCATAGTAAAGAAACGATAAGATTATCCAATTTACCTTTTACCAACACACTCTCCACATAGTTTTTCAGGGATCCATCTCACAAGACTGTTTTACATTAAGAAGTACAGTCTCTGTTAAAACTGAGAGCAGTAGAAGAAGTTCCTTAAAATGGAACTGTTTCTATTCCCGCTACTTCCTGATTCCCAAAAGGAGAGGTGGTCTTTGACCCATTCTGTACTTAAGAATGCTTAACAGATTTATCAAGAAAATCAAGTTCAGGTTGGTCACTGTTGCTTCTATTATCCCTTCCCTGGAAATTGGAATGCTATCCTCAACCTGCAGGATGCCTTTTTTCACATGGCAATACATTCTGGCCCCAGAAAGTTTATTCAATTCATAGAAAATAGTGTGCATTACCAGTATACAATACTGCATAAGAACAGCCATACTGGGTCAGACCATTAGTCCATCTAGCTCAGTATGCTGTGTTCCAACAATAGCCAATGTCAGGTGCTTCAGAGGGAATGAACGGAACAGATAATCAAGTGAGCTATCCCATTACCAGCTTCTGGCCAACAGAAGCTAGGGACACTTCAGAGCATGGTTTTGCATCTCTGCCCATCCTGGCTAATAGCCACTGCCCTTTGGTTTCTCTTCAGAATGAAAGGTATTCACAACATGTATGATGGTGGTAGTTGTTATGGACTGAGGCATGGATGGCTTGGCCTAGTGGGCAGAGCAGTGGGCAGCAAAGTCTAGTGGATGTAGCTAGAGTCAGGAACCAAGAGTCAGAGCCAAGGGTCAGAGTTGGAGCCAAGAACCAGGAGTCCAGAACTGAGCAGGGGAGCAGATGTGTAGTAGACTGGAGCATGGCAGAAAGAGGGCTGGAGTGAGGTTGAGAACAAGGTAGGCATAAGAGTGATTGCAGCTGCAGGCATAAGTGTTGAGCAGCCATCAGCCTAGTGCCGCTGTGCCTGGCTTAAAAGCATGTCTGTTAGTTCCTCCAGTCTATCAGGAGGTCTGGCCAGTCAGGTGATTATGCTGCAAGCCAACTGTGATTCAGCTGTGAGTCCTCTGTTGCTTACTTGGGGATGGAATTAGCTGGTTCCAGGCTCAGCTGGGACCTAATTCTTGACAGTAGTGGCCCATCTTCACCCTCTAGGAATTAAAATATTTCCTTACCTGTTTGATTGGCTGTTTTGAGGAAGATCAAAGTCCCATGTCCTGAACAGATTTCTTGTCATCAGACATCTGTTCTCTCATCTAGGTCTAAAAGTGAATATAGAAAAATCAATTTATAACCTACACAGAGAATACATTTCATGGGGCAAACCTTGATGCCACATTTGCCTGGCTTACCTCCCAAAGGACAGGTTCCAGTGCATGGGCTCTCTGGCTGAAAGCCTCATGTCCAATCGGAGAACAACAGTGCGTGCATAACAGCCTCATGTATTTTCATGACTCAGTATGCCAGAATTCCCCTCAGGTGCCTGCAAGCGTGGTCTCACTCAGTATATTGCCCAAGAAGACATCCCTTGGACATCCTGGTTTGTGTACCAGCACAAATGCTTCAGTCTCTGAATTGATGGTTAGACCCTCAGAAACTCAGAGAAGTTTCATTCCTGACACCAGAACTCACTTTGATTCTCATAACAGATGTATCCACCAAGGGATACATCTGGGTCATCTTCAGGCCCAACCACTTTGGATATCTCAGGAAGTCTTATTACATACAAATAAACTGGAACTTCAAGCCATTTGCGGGGCCTGAGAGACGTTCATTACCTCCATCAAAATCCAGGTGATACAAGTGCTCACTGATGGCGATACTGCTGCTGTGCTTTATCTGAACAACCAGGGAGGCATAAAGTTATCTTTGTTGTGCCAGGAAGCAGTCAGCTTGCGGAACTTCTGTATAAAGAACAATATTATGCCAAAGGCCTTCACCTTCCAGTGGTGAGGAACTCCATTGCAGATTCGCTCCACAGGAAGCTCATAGACTATCATGAGGGGTCAGTAAAGAGGGACATTCTGCAGCAGGTCTTCAATCAGTGGAGTTACCCAATAATAAACCTCTTTGCAACCAACCTCCACAACAAATACAGGAGTTTCTGTTCCAGGGGAAATCACAGCCCAGGTTCCATGATAATGCCTTTCTTCTTCCCTGGTTGAGCCATCTCTTCTATGCATTCCCTTCAGTCCTTCTGAATCTGAGGGTGGTCAAGGAACTAAAAAGAGACAAGGCAATCTTAATTCTCATAGTACCTGCCTGGCCAAGGCAGTGCTGGTACACTGATCTACATCAACTGTCGATGCAACCACCCATAGCTCCTACCTCTTGTCCAGGATCTATTATCTCAAAACCAAGCTAATCACTACACCACAACTTACATTTTCTTCACCTCACAGTGTAGATGATCTCCGGCTGAGCAGCAAAGAAAAATGCCTTCTCCCAAGAGTCCAAGCTATTGGAAACAGCAGCAGAAAGGATTCCATCAAAACTGCATGTGCAGCCAAATGGACGAGGTCTGGGCAAAATCTTGTCAATTATCACCTCATCTAACAGTGTTTAGACACATATTGGACTACCTATTATGTCTGAAATCACCTGATCTCTGCATCAGTTCAGTGAGAATCCATTTTGCATTAATTTCTGCAGTGCATCAACTGGTGAAGGAGTTTTTTAATCTCTTTGCATCTATTGGTTTCTAGATTTTGTAAAGGTACATCTGTACCCCCAGTGTCTGACTGAGTACCTTCATGGAACCTGAATTTAGTATTGTCTTATTTAAGGGGTTCCCTGTTCGAGCCCTTGGCAACAACACTTCTATCAGTGATTTAAATGAAAACAGCATTTCTGGTAGCTATTAACTCTGTGAGGAGAGTGTCGGGACTCCATGGCACTGTCCAGTGGACCCTCCTTTCACAGTTTTTCAAAAAGACAAGGTCTATCTTAGGCCACACCCTAAATTTATGCCTAAAGTGATATCAGCATTCTACCTCAACCAGACTATTCATCTTCCTGAAGTCTTATTCCTTCAAGGCTAAAGGGAAGTTTCATTCCTTGAATATTTTGAGGGCTCTGCCATTTTACCTGGACTTGACCGTGTCACTCACAGCCAGTCTCTCGGATGTTTGTAGCCTATGCTGAAAAGATTAGTGGGCAGCCTGTTACGGCTCCACACATTTCATTCTGGATTTCAGACTGTATCAAGCTTTGGTATGATCTTGCAAATATCTCTCCTCCATTGAGGATAACGGCCTACTCCACTTGGACTCATTCCACTTCATCAACCTTCTTGAGCACCATTCCTATAGTTAGGCCTGGAAGGATTAGATTTTTATTGAGGAATGTTGATAAACATCGATTTCACCATACACACACAAACCGACTCAAAATATTTCCATTGATGATGATCAAAATTTACAGATAAGCAAAGTAAGAAAAATGTTGCTTGAGAGCTTATTGGAGTTTTGATTTAATGATATTTACTTTGTATATTTTGACATGATGTTGAAGGTTTTTGTTTATGGACATAAAACTTTACCTTTCTGAATCTCAGCCTCTACTGTCATGAAATAATTATTGTCTGGCTTCATCCCTGTTGTCAGAACCCCACAATTTCCCACAACTCTGAATATTTAAACAGATAAAAATCTTTAAAAAATGCTTAAAAATAAATATCTGTTGAATTATATATAAAAAATTGAATTCTGCCAAACTTACCTATAATGGACATGTGTAAAGCTGTAGTATGATTCCTATATGTACCTTCTCCAGAAACTGTACTATAACTAAAGCTTCCTACGTTGATACCAGTTCCAGCAAGTCGGTGTTGAAGTCCCTCTTCAAATAGTCCAAAGTACCGCCACCTGTATAGAAACTCTGCTGTGTCACCTACAATGGAGCATACACACAATTACTGAGAGGAGAAAAACAGGGTTACTTACCTGGACAGTAACTGCTGTTCTTTGAAATGGGTTCTGCACTATGCATTCCAAAACCCTCCCACTTTCTCGGCTACTTTGGTTTTAGCTTCCAGGTGGTGCAAAGGATTGATGGGATAGTCTGCCCATTAAGATTAATCCTCCCCATCATGTACCATAGCTCTTAAGATTTTGGGGTGGTCTGATACACAAGACTTGAGGAGCTTTGGGGAAAAAGGGTCCCAGGAAGAAGTAGCAGTTAAAAGGAATCCAGTTACAGTATCTTTAAGGACCTGGGATGTGGAGCTGGACAGAGAGGGTGGGACAGGGCACCTCTAAGCCACCAATCAGGTATGAGCTGGGAGAAGGGGCTAGTGTTAATGCTCTCACCTCCTTCCTGGCAGGACAGATGCCTGTAGACACTGCAGAGAACAAGAAAGCTGCTTCAGGGCACTGAATTTACAAGGAGAAGACAGGAGCAGGGGAAGATCTCCCTGCTGAACCTTCCCAGCCAGAGGTTATATAGGGCTGCATGGATGAACCATGCTCAGTTCCTTCCCCACTGTAAAGTCCCACAGAGGAAACTCTGAACCAGAGGAAAAGGAGGGGAGGGTAGTGGAGCAACCACATCAGGACACATCTCCAAGAACTCTAGTTATTGCACAAGGAGAGTAACCTGTCCTTCTTCAAGTAGTGTCCCTGTGGGTGTTCCCCTTCAAGTAAATCCTAGCAGTAACCCCCTTAAGGAGGCAGGAAGTTTGGAACAGAGTCCAACACTGAAGAGAGAACTGCTAACTGCTTCAGCATCCAATATAGTAGTGTGAACTAAAGCATAATGGCTGGAAAAAGTGTGCTTAGAAGTCCGCATTGCAACTTTGAAGATCTCAGCAAATGGAACATCCTTGAATTGGGGGTACAGATGTAGACTGTGATCTAGTAGAATGTGCCATCACTTATAGGGGAGGTTGAGCATCAGTCAAACTATAATAGGTAATAATACATCCAGAGATCCATTTTGAGAGTTTCTGTGTGGAGCTAGCGCATCCCCTAGTTCTATCCACTATAAAAACAAAATGTGTACGGGACTTCCTGAATGGTTTAGTTCTATCCAAATAAAAGACCAATGCCATCTTAACATCTAGTGTATGGAAGATAGATTTCTATGTAGACTGAGGTTCCTTAAGAAAAAAAATGGAAGGTGAATTGTCTGATTAATATGAAACTCAGTAGAAACCTTAGGTAAAAATTTTGGATGGGGTTGCAACAATATCTTCTCCTTGGAGACAGTAAATGGAGGGCCTGCCATTAGAGCTCCCATCTCCCCAACCATTTGCTCATGCCTATGGAGTCCATCTTCATAGACAAATGTAACAGGAAGCACATAGCAAGTGGCTCAAAAGGCAGTTGAATGAGACAGTTAAGAACAAGGATGAGATTCAAAAGTGGAGTAAACTCTCTAATCTGTGGGAAAAGGTTCATAAGACTTTTCATGAATCTCATTGTGATGAGATGTGCGAAAATTGAGAAACTGTTTACTGGTGAGTGGAAAGTTATTGATACTAAGTGAACCTTGATGGAATTCAGAGACAGACCTGATGTTTTCAGTTCCAACAGGTAATCCAAGATTGTGGAACGAGATGACTGGACAAGTGAAAGATGACAGTTACATGAAAGATGATATCTTTTCCATTTCTGGAGATAAGTGTGTCTTGTAGATTCCTTCTTACTATTTAACAGCACATATTATATTCCTGATAAACAGGATACCTGTAGTCCCGAGAACCTTTGAGGAGTAATGCTTAGACTTGCAAAACATTCAGACTGGGGTGAAGTGTTCAACCAGCATTCTGAGATAAGAGTCGAGAATCACTTGGGAGCTGCCATGGAAGGGAAGAGATGAGTCTATTGAGGTATGGAAACCAAACTTCTGTTGGCCAGGTGGGTGCAATCGAAATGATCCTGGTCTAGTCCTGCTTGATCTTGTTGAGAACTTTTAAAAACAATGGAGACTGGTTATGCATAAAATATAATCTTGGTCCATGTAATGAGAAAGGCATCTCCGAGAGATTGTGTTCCTCTTCTGGAACAGAATTTTCTGCATTTTGTGTTGGTTACAGTGGTGAAAAGGTTGACCTCTGGAAACCCCGAAGCTAGGAATATTTTGTTGAGGACTCGAGAGTCCAACTCCCATTCACAATTTAGGGGAAACAGTCTTCTGATGTCGTCTGCCAGGCTCTTTTGTATACCCATGTAAGAAGCCAAAATGACTATCTAATCAGCTACACATCCATTCCAAAGCTTAATTGCTTTTGTGTAGAGTGGGGGGAGGGAGGGATGTGCTTCTGCCTGATGATTGATCTAATATATACAAACTACATTGTCTGTCATGATCTTGATTAACTTGCTTTTGATTAGGGGAAGAAAGTGGAAGCAAGCATTTCTGAGTTTCCTCAATTCTAGCAGACTGATAAGCAAGCACTGTTCTTTTTGTGACCATTTGCCTTGGGCTTTGTGAGGACCCAAATGTGCTCCCCATCCCCGGAGAGAATGATCCCATATTACCATGACTGTAGGGGGATTCTGGATGAATGGGATTCCTGCACAGGTCTTGAAAGAATCCTTACACCAGGTGAGTGACTGTAGGACTGGCTGGCTATAGACACCAGTTTGTTCAGATTGTTTGTTGGACCTGTCCTGAACCTCCCATGGAAACACTGAAGATGTAACCTGCTATTCTGTGTTATAAAAACACAAGCTGCCATATGCCCCAGAAGCTGCAGATATGTACTTGCTAGGATCTGAGGACTGAGCTGTATTCTTTGGATAGGGTTCATTAGAGCAAGGAACCTGTTAGGAGGGACATAAGCTTTGCTCATCATCAAATCTAGAAACACTCCTATAAAAAGTATTTGCTGTGTAGGAGTCAAGGTCAATTTCTTGAGATTTATTTGTAATCCTAGACTGTGGAAGTGCAAACCGCTCTTCCTGATAAGACCAGCCTTTGAGGAGCCAGTCATCAAGGTAGGAAAAGACTTTATTCCTAAATGGCGGAGGTGGGCAGCTACAGCCACCATGATTTTTGAGAAAAACCTGGGGCAGAAGAAAGGGTAGGACCTGGAACTGGTAGTGATTGTGATGGAACATGAAACAAAGAAATCTTTTGAGAGAGGGATGAATTGTTACATTGAAGTAGGCATCTTTGAGGTTGAGACTCAAAAACCAATCCTCAGAGTCTAGGGAAAGAATTATAGCTGCTAGGGACACCATTCTGAATTTTAGATGTATGACAGGCTTATTCAATTGTCTGAGACTGGCCTCCAACCCCCATTTTTCTTGGGTATCAGAAAATATCTTGATTTAGAACCCTTTTCCTCTGTATTGAAGTGAAACTGGTTCTGTGGCTCCCAGACTTGGGAGAGAAGTGATCTCCTGTGTCAGCAATTGATTGTGAAAGAGGCCTAGGAAGGAGGGTGGGAGGTTGGGATGGAGGTAAACTGGATAGTATAACCTGATGTAATGATGCCCATTTGTCCCAATGTTATAGCCTCCCACACTTGTTGAAATAGAGAGAGGTGGTATGCAAATTAATAAAAGGGGATTGAATAGTGCAGCTGAGAAACCCTGACTATTGGGTGGTTTAGACTCTTGACTAAACAATCAAAAATGGCATTTTGAACATGTTAATGTCTGGGATGAACCAGCTGAGGTAGTCATTGGTTTCTTTTTAGAAAGTTGACTTTGGAAGTCAACTTCATAGCCGGCAGTTTGCTGGCTCTTTCTATCTCTAACAACATGTTTATAGTACAGTGGTTTAAAGCAATGTTTCCGAAACTTTTGGAAGATGAGCGCCCCCTTCAGGAAAATGTTATTAAAGGCTTAAATGTATTTTAGCGATTTAATCACATGAAAGTAACTTGTCTTTTAACGTGTCCTTTATTTTGTAACTCTTCATAATATGATTCTTCCTTTTCTTTCTTCTATGCTTTCATGATCAGTAAACTAGTTAACAGAGTTAACATTTAAAGTATCACTGGCACCTAAGTCATTGGAATGAATGGGGTTTCTCACATTTCAGAGCTATAGTTTCAAGCGCTCTGCAAATTCAGACAGAGGTCTCTCAGGTCACGTTTTAGAAATTCTGTTCACAGTCCTAGCAGCAAAAGACTAATTTTAAAAAAAATGAAGCTGAGACCTATGCTCTGGGAAATGCTGTCTTAGAGTACATGGTGAGTGTTGGGAATGTGGGTGAAGTATAGTGGTTTGGCAGTTTTGTGTTTTGCTGCAAGGGGCTTAGTGATGGATAGGCAGGGCATAAATGTTGATATACGGTCAGAATTAAGGGTCTTGTTAGAAACTTAATTACGGTGTCCTGATTTACAAACATTGGGGTACAACTAAACCATCTCCACCATCAAAAGAACAGTGTGGAGTAATTTCAGTGAGGTGAGCCTCACAGAAGTTTAATCTGCCCGAGTTCCCTTTCACAGGCTTTATCAAGGATAAGAGTGAACCAAATCTATGAGATTAAGTTCCTTTTCTCCTTCCCTACACAATTGTTTTTTGTTACTTCTAAGCACAGTGTTTCCCAAAGGGATGGTCCCTGGAGACCTGGCTAATGCATGATGCTGTCTCCTTCACCTTAACTGCATGTAGGACAAAGGGGGGGCCTGTGCTCTGACTGGGGCCAATATGCACTAATGTAATATAAATAGTAACAGTCCTTAGAAGACATTAAAAATACATTAATTAAATACTTGGGCTGCACAATAATGAATGGGTGAGGGGATGTGTCTATGAGATAGCTTGCTATTGTGGGGTCATCCACACTGGGAAAAAGTTTAAAAACTGCTTTCTAGCTCTATCCTGCCTGTTGTATGGGCTCAAAATGTTGTAAATAAATACGACAAGGCAGAAATGATTAAATGACTTAGATTATAAATCAAACATAAGACTTTAATAGGCACTTAGGGAGTGGGAATGGTATCGGTAAAAAATTCTGTTAAGGTTTTTGCATTTCATTGCCATTTTGTGTGTATGATCCACTTTTGTCCTCCCTCCCCTCCCCCTGGAGAAGAAGAAAAATCTCCTAAAAGAATGCATTTTTTGGATTAAAAAATAGACATGCAATTTCATAATTTAAATTTTTGTTCAGATGAACAACATTCACATTAAAATATGTGAAATTTTTATTTTATTTTATTTTTTTGCATACAAATTGTGATATTTTTCTGAATTTTGCACAGCCCTACACATAATATCAACAAAAAATTTGTAAACACCTACTGCAATAGCCTTGGGGAAAAAATCTGGAATGTATTCTAAAACATTTAAATTAAAAGCCTCCAAATTTTCTCAGAGATACATTGCAATAATCAAACCCCCATAACTTGTTCTTGACACTTTGCAGTCTTAAGTTTCAGGAAATGGATGGAAGGGAAGAGCAGGATTTGCTGTTTTAGTTTAGTATCTGTCTGATTCCTCTTGTTCTTTCTTCAGCTGAAGTTGATATATAACAACCAAAAATATGGTAGATAGGATGAGAGTGGCTCCTGCCATGTAGAAGCCTGCGTGGTAATTTTCTGCTATGTCTCCAGTCAGACCTGGTGGGAAAAGCAAATGACAGTAGTTGATTTGTCTGGAAGAAATTAATGTGAATTGCTGTGAAAACTCAATAAGAAGGGGAACACATTTTCTTTGTGAGTTTAAGCTTTATCTGCTGGCTTTATAAGGGTTAATTCATCAGTTTAAGAAACTTGTCATGACAGCAAATGTAGAAAAGGCTGAAGTTGGCCCAGTGACACCAGTTTGTAAATTAAGTGCATGGTACATAATGATGACTGTATCTGCATTCATTTGGAATTACTGCATTACAAATGGTGACCCACTTTGCAGACCTTTAAATTACTTACACCAGGGGTTAGTCAGTGAAGAGTCAGGTACAATGGGCCTATTCTCCCCTTACTTACTTATGCTGGTATAAATAAGAAGTAACTCTACTGAAGTCAGCAGTGGAGGGCAGTGAATTCCAATTTGTGTCTGAGAAGGAGCAACCATTTCTTTGGAAGGTTTTTTTTTAATAGTGGCTACTTGAAGTTGTTTGGGGCTTGACATGTGGGGATAAGTATGAAGGGGATGGATTAGTGGGCAGGGTTTGTATCCAAAGGCACGTGGAAAAATATTTAATAGAAGCCTGTGTAATTTAGTACAAGATTCTCCAATGGATTACATGGTAGCATTGTCATATATATGAATGTGAGAATAGGGCGTGTCTAGAGCTTCCTTTGTCACTGGCAGTTCCCAACTATAGTACTAAAATAGGCCCTTAATTGCTACTGGCAACCTCCAGAAGCCAGAACCTGAAGGATGCTTTAAATTGAGTTATGCCAGGAGACTGGCTTGGCATGAAGCCAGCTCAAGATTATGGGTGTGGAAAGGTCACACTTGCACACAGCTGTGCTGTACATACTCACTTGGGATTTAGGCCTGATTTTAATTTCATGCGGAGATCTGAAAGTGCCTTGAAAGCTGGGTCAGTATTAAAATTATTATCGTCCCCAGATGAGAAAACTGATACACACACTGGGTTTTGTTGCTTGCCCCATGCCCCCTGTACATGTGCATGCTGAAATCCACTTAATGTCTGTGACAAGTAATCAATGAAGGTTCCTCAGGACAGGTGAGGTGTAGGCACTTTGTGCCCTCATTTCAATTAGATACTTTCTGATCTTTATCTGAGGTTATAAATTGGCCCTGTCTACACCCTTACACATCAATTTTGTCTCCACAGCTGTGATAATTATTGGTCCTGGAGTACAGATGCAAGAAGCCAACTTATTTAATAAAATCTTCCTTTCCTACTTCGCTAATGGCATTTAAGGGAGGAACAGTCTAAAACTAATGTAGGCAGCTCACTTACATATCTTAACAAGACGGCTGAGAATGGCAGAATGCGGCCCAGAAGCCAGTCTAAAATAAAGTGTAACACATGGCTATGGATCATACCACCTTCTTCAGAAGCAGCCCAGATCTGAGCTGGATATACAGCTCTTCCTCTACCTTTTGGTGTCACACAAGCTCTCAATTTCTATTGCAAACCAGCAGTTCTTGTTTTTCATTCTTCCCCATGTGCACAGCAGTCTAGACAAACAAACCAATCTCTCTCTTTGGGATATGTGCATTGTACAGGATTTTTATCCCAAACAGCAGTATAAGGTTGGAACTCCTTTTTTAATAAGTCATTTGGCTCCTCCTACACTCAGAAAGGCAGTTTTACACTACTAAGAAACCAGAGAAAGCAAGATCAGGGTTGGACAGTAGGGAGGTAAGAATTTATAATAGATGTGGTTGTATTTGTATTAGACATGGGTGTGTGGTTCCATGGTTTTAGTTCACTCCAAGAATGGGACCAGCCAAAAAGTTTGAATCTGGGTGCAGCTCTGAATTGTGCCAATGTTTGGGCAGTCATTGATACTTGTTAGGAACTGAGGTTTGGTTATGGCTTATCTCAGGTTTGTAAGTATATATGCAGTTGGCCACAGATGAGGAGCACACAACACAAGTCAGAGCAAGGGGGCTGCAAAGGTGATACAACACTTGCCTTTGCGCTCTTCAAATCCTGGGGCTGCTGCGTGCAGTATCAGACCCTTTCACCATGTTAGCACTGCCCTAGGTTTGTAAAGTTGTTCTTTGGGGCCCCAGTGCCTTCTGTGGTCAAGTACTGTGCTGGATCAAGGTCTGAGTTTGCACTGTATGCTGCATCTTCCAGCTTCTGCTGCTAGTTTCTGATTACTAATTCTGTGCTTTGTAAAAATACATTTCACTGAGGTACAGGTAATGTAACAGTTCTGTGCAGGGTTCTGTACCAGTACTTTGTTCTTTGTTTTACTGTTCCTAGTGACTGGTGCTTTAGGTGCTGGTCTAGTGACTTGATCAAATATTCAGTGAGAGGCATGTTTTTTGTTCCACTGACCAGGAGGGAAATACTATTAAGTCTTTAGGAGAGATGTTATTAAAAATTGGATATGTTCTTTTGGATTTAACTTTTAATCCCTTGGTGCACTGCATGGGAGGGGAATGTTTGCTGCTTTGCCTGAGGTGGCACCAGGTGTTGAGGAGTCATTTCTCAATGCTGATTAAGAGGAGAAAATACACCCAGTTCTGTTCTGCTCTGCAGTAGATTGACAGAGCTACCCAGAGGAAGAGTGAAGAGTAAAGGAATGTTCTGAGGCTCTTCAAGGCTCAGCTCAGTTCTGTGAGAGGAATAAGATGAGTTCCTGAGCACTACAGGGGAAGAGGGGATGAGGATGGGTCAGTGTACCAGTGTGTGTTCTTCCTCTTCTTTCTCCCCATGCAATAGTAAACTCAGAGGCTTCAGCCAAATTACACCCTATTGCCTGTGTGAATTTTGGATTGAGAAAATATCCTGGAATGCTACCATACCATGCCCATACCAGCCCAGTTCAGCCTTAGCCATAGAAGATGGGTTGTCAGGTTTGGTACATAGCATCCTCAGATATAAGTTTTACTATCTGTACATGAATCATTGAACTAAAAAAATTAAAAAATCAAAACCATTTGCAGATGATCTTCAGCTGCATATGAGATGTTTTGGTACAGATAATACTAATGTTAGGGAGCTAGCCCTAAAGGGACAATTCTCTCTTTCTCCTAAAAGCCCTTAATAATACCTTGCACTTCTATCGTGTCTCCCATCAAAAGGTCTCAATGTGTTTTATAAACAGAATCATTAAGATACACAAATTCAGTGGAAGCTGTTGTTGCTCAGTGTAATTGATGTTTAGGCCCAATATATCTCAAATTGGGAATCCAAAATTTGCAGCACACAAAATCGCTGACCACTTTTCAAAATGTTGCATCAAATTATTTACCCCACGTCTCCCAGAGCCACATCTAGAGGCAATGTTAGTGGGCCCAAATGGGTGTATATGAGGGTGAGGGAATACAAAATGAGGTAAATAGTGAAGGGCCAGAAGCAGGTGAAAGAAGATGAGAGTGCAAATGGGTGTGGGAGAGGCTACTTTTAACTTACACCCTCTGGCACTCTCCTGTTTTCCTGTTACCCCTTCTCTTCTGGCTCCTCAGTGAATAAGTTATGCCAGTTTAGACTCCCTCCCCCCCCACCAACCAACTTACACTACAACCACACATCACATCTAAATTTGATCTAGCAAATTTGTAGGAGATCTAAGAATAGAACCTAGATTTCCCCCTTTCCATACCTGAATCTAAATGATTAGATTTTAGATGGAGGCTCCTCGTCTGATCCAGCACACATTGAATTTGATGGGAGTCTTATCATTGACTTAAACAAGCATTAGATTGGCCTGTGCAGGGGGTAGACAGGTGTTTATCACACTGAGGGTTATTAAACAGAAGGGAAGGGTGGGGAGGGAGATCATCAATACTGGATTTACTTCTTCCAGTGCCTAAGCTAAATTAGCGTGAAATGCAGTGTTCCTTTTTTTCCCAATAGCGGTTCTGCTGCTTGAATTCTATTCAGTGGCCTTGATAAAATGTTAATTATAAAAATAAGAGCTCTAAACATCTTAAAGCTGTAAAAAGCACAATACTTGTTTGACCTGGAAAAAAGATTCAGTTTTCTCCCCTTGAATAAAACTGTATTTAAGCTGTTTCCATTAAACCCTCTGAAGTGCACACCCTGGGTATTTTCACAGACTGAAACAAAGATCCAGACTAAGCACCTCTTGAGACTGATCTTAACTTTGAAACCTCTTGTAATCTGTGCAGGAATATTTAGTACAGCAGGCACTTATTGCTGGAAGATTTATTTCACAATGCCATGCTGAATTCTCCATCTTCTCATTGGCAGGAACCTCCCACATAATTCAGTGCTATGTGGTACGTTTCCCATTGCTCTTATGGTTGTCTTCATGCTACTGTGTAACTCCTGACCTAGCTCAATGCACCTGAAAGGACCTGGAGGCTAGAAATGGACCTGAACCATGAAATATGGCTCCAGAATTGAATCCATGTTTTCCCAAGGTTCAGGAATATTAGAATTGCATATTCACTTAACATTTTAAATGGCCAGAGAAACCTGAGAGGCCTTGAGCAGAGCGATGACTTTAAATCAGGTTTGACTCCTCCTGATCACCGATCACCCACCTCGGCTTCAGGCAAGACCTCCCTCACCGCTACTTCATGGGAGATTCTTGTGAAGAAGAGATCTTTCAGTAAAAGCTGGAGCAGGCACCAAGTCCAGAATCAGATTCTGAACTCTTATTCTCTTTCTTCATTTAAAATAATGCCTAAAATTAAATTTCATGCTCCAGTGAACAATGGCTTTCCTAACAGATTGCACTCTGAGAAAATGGAATGGCAATAAAAGGATTATATCTTAGGCTAAGCACACATCTACTTGACATAAACAAAAACGAATTGAAAAGTTGCTGAATCACTGGGTCCACAATTAGGTCAAACTCTTTTTAAGAAAGCAAGTTTCCCTGAGGAACATAGCTTAAGGGCTCTGTTCCATGATATTTTTGACCAACATTAAGCTCATTTGGAACATATGTATGGTGCAACATGTATCCAGCTTGGCTCAGGTTACAAAGTGCTATCCTACATGTTGTGCTCAGAAAAGTTGACACGAGTGTTGTCAGTTGGTGAAGTCTCAGAAAACTCTTCAGTAAGGCAGAGAAATTGCTTGTGAAGTGTCAGTTGACAGAATTCTAAAACATATGCCGTGTTGTTATAGCCATGTTGGTCCAAGGATGGTAGAGAGACACAATGGGTGAGGTAATATCTTTTGTTGGAACAATTTCTGTTGGTTCAATAGAGAAGGTATTACCTCACCTACCTTGTCTCTTAAAATAATAAGCCAGAGTTTTGGCCTGCAAAGCACGCTGTCGACATTGATCGGTCTCAGATTCACTCCTCTCCTGAAAAATAAATGTATTTGGTTTTCAAATATCCCCAATAATAATTAAAAAAAAACCCAACTATGTCTTTCTTTAAAAGGGCTGAAACAATATTAAAATTCCAGTCCTCGAACTGAGGGTGCCCCAAATACAATAAACCTGGGACAATGGGTTGTGTGCATGTCTATCTTGTGTTGTCTTGCTATTCTTCCTGCTGCCTCCATTCCAGGGAGCAACAGGAGATTCAGGTTCTCAGCTATTTCAGTCCTGTGCCAATTCACAAAATGACTGGAAATTTTACTTGATTAGGGACCATAGAATATGCCATGGTCAACAAGCAGGGTAGGAGGATGATGTGAGATTCCTCTTTTCTCATCTTTTAAAAAGATTTCATACCACCCACTATGACAAGAATGTAGGACCTGTCTCTACAGCCCTCACTCACCAGAATAGTCCCTTGAGTAGTCACTGAACTCAAATGAATCTGCTGTTGGGGAGGAATGGGCTTCTATTGGTTTACTCAAGTGAGTAACAGATGTGGAACCAGGCTCTTATTTTGTAAGTTAGTCTTTGGAATAGTGGGCATTACTGGCATTATAGGTCAGGTAAAAATAAAGGACATGGAGCCAAGTCCTAAAGTCCTTACTCAGGCAAAACTCCAAATGACTGGTTTATGGATGTTACCATTTTTATGTCTGATTTGTGTCCATTTATTGGTTTGCGTAGTGACAGTCCGGTTTGGCCAATCTAACATCCATTATGGTAACATCCATAAACCTGTCGGAGAGCACGTCAGTCTCCTAGGACACTCTGTAAATGACTTGAAAGTTGCCATACTTCTACAAAAAAACTTCAAAAACAGACTTCAGAGAGAAACTGCAGAGCTGGAACTCATGCAAACTTCACACAATCAAACTGGGTCTGAATAGGGACTTGGAATGGTTATCTCATTACAAGAAGTAATTGTCACTGTTCACACATGCTCACTTTCTAATCAATGGTTGTGAATAGGCTTCATCTACTCTAACTGAGTGGACTTCCTTACACTTCCCCTCCTCGTTGTTTCTTACCCTGGGATGTATATACATATATACATATATAGATATATATACCCCCTATCTGATTTCTGTTTCTTGCATCTGAGGAAGTGGATTGCAGTCCACGAAAGCTGATGCCTGCAGAAATTAAATATGTTAGTCTTTAAAGTGCTACAGAACTCTCGTTACTACTCCTCTGAAACAGACTACAGTGAAATTTATAAATGTACCCTGGCTTCACTGATTGTCCTTCATGTGGAACAAATGATATAGCTAGATTCTTGCTGTAATGTATCAAAGGAGACTAGGCTAGGCTAGGGAGGACTCTTAAGGAAATTGAGGCTCAGTGGGATTCTGCCTGTCCCTAGAGGAGGACAACAAAGGCATGATAAGATCATGATGATCAATAGATGGCTCAGGCAGTGGTGCTATAAGGAGGGTTTTGGTATGTATGGCCACTGGGAGGCATTCGTGGACAGAAGACTGTTTTTTGGTTTTTTGGACTTCACTTGAACAGGGAGGGAAATGGTCTTCTAGGATGGAGGTTGGCACAACTGATTAAGAGAGCTTAAAACTAGGAATTTGGGAGAGATGGTTGGGAGATACCTGGGTAATCTCCACAAACCCCCTATCTGATTTCTGTTTCTTGCATTTAAACCATGATTTAGGGTCTATTACAGGAGTGGGTGGGTGAAGTTCTGTGGCCTGTGTTATGCAGGAGGACAGATGAGATGATCATATTGGTCCCTTCTAACCTTAAAGTCTATGTGAATTGCATCAGGTAAAAAGGGACATTCCATAAACTAGAATATGGAAATTTACTAAAAAACACCTTAAGTTTTCTGGGAATGTAGTCACTACATTTCAACCTGTCCATTCTCTTTCAGGCCTGTTTCTTTAGTTCAGAGGTGTCTCAACTGCTGATTCTATTATTCAGATGGAAAAAGATACAAGCAGGAAAGAAGAGGAGGTGCTCAGAATTCTTCCTTCAGAGGTTATTCAGGTCTGTCAAACTTTGGATCATTTGATTATATATTTATTTATTAAAACCTGCATAGGGTGACTTGCACAGATCAAATGTGTTGTAGAATAACATGAAATAGCAAACTTCTACAAGAAATAAAATCAATTAAAGAACAAGGAAATTGACAAAGATGGAACAGTAGTGACCATCAACACAAAAGGTACTTGAGCCTAAGACAGGAGACACCAGAAACATGACAGAGGGCCCCAGATGGTCAGGGAGAGACTAATTGAGAGAAGACCCTTGCAACATATGCTAAAGACAGCTAGTGAAGGTGCCTGGTGGACCATGCTGGAAGGGAGTTCCATAACAAAGGGGGCTCTACACCATGAGAGACTTTCCCTGGTGTGGTCCTGACATCCTATAGAGCCATCCATTGGTGTCAGGCAGAGTCACAAAGCAAAAGGCACTGAGGGCCTGAATTGCAAAGGTGCAGATTATCTACACCTCCCATTGAATTCACCATCTTCAACTTCCAGCTGAAGGTCTGAATGACCAGACTCTCTGAAAACCAGCCTCTGGGAGCGCAGTTTATGACAGGCTCAATTATAGGGTGACCATATTTTCCCCAAGAGAAAATGGGACATCACATGATGCTGACCAGAGCCACTCATCCCCACTGCCTGCCTGTGGGGGGCTGGCCCAACCTGCTGGCATGAGCCCTCCCTCCTAACCTGTCTCTGGTGTCTTCATTCAAGCCCCTGCACATTCCTCTGTGCCCTGCTAGGGGTTGAACCTCACTTTTTTTGGCAAAACCAGACATTTGTCCTGTTTGCTCTTGACAACTGCTGATCTGTTGTCCAGAGCAAATGGGACAAAGCCCAGTTTTGCCAGCAGCATGGGTCCGGCTAGCATAGGGCTTAAGAAAAGGGACTAGCTGGGCCAAAATGGGACCCACCATCGCTCTAGTCAATAGGCTGCCAGTGAGACCTTAGGCTGTGTTCTTTAGTGGACAGGTAGCAAGGGCAGGAACGTACTCAGCTGGGGCCATGACCTAGGCCAGGTTCTGCTTGCCCAGTGCTCCTGTGGTGAAAGCCACTGGCAGTCAGGGCCATTGCCCGGGGGGGAGCCTGAGCCGGGGAGCCTGCGCCGCGCGCAGGGCCCTGCGGCCGTGGGTACAGCTGAGCGGCTAGCAAGGCAGGACGCGCGCTGCTCCCACGTGACCGCTCCGCGCCAGCGGGCCCCGCCCCCCGAGTGCGACGCGAACTCCAGAGGGGGCGGCCTGCGCCGAGTTGGGTGTTTGAACCTTCTCCGCCCCCGTAGCGTCCTTGCGGAGCCGCTGCCGCAGCAGGCCGCCGGGCACGGGCGGGCGGGGCTCGGTCGGTCTCTCCATGGAGCGGGGCCCGGCGGTGGCCGTGAGGCGGCTCCGCGCTGCTGGGGGGGAGCGGGAGCGGGAGCCCCGGCCGCCGCCGCCGCCGGGGGAGAAGGACCCCGGCGGGAAGAAGCGAGGCTGCTCCCGGTGGCGGCTGCTGCCCGAGGCGCGGGGGGCGCTGCTGCTGCTGCTCTACCTGCTCGCGCTGCGCGCCCTCGTGCAGCTCTCGCTGCGGCAGCTGCTGCGCCTGCCGGGGCCAAGGGACTTCAGCGCTCCCCGGGCCAGGTACTGCCAGCGCCGCGCCGCGCCCCGCCCCCCGCTTTCCTCTCGGCGCCCCGACCCTCCCCGGCCGGCTTCCCGCCCCTTCCCTTCCCTCCCGCGCTCCAGCGCCCCTCCCCTGCCCCCCGCTTTCCTCTCGGCGCCCCTCCCCCGCTTTCCTCTCGGCGCCGCGACGCTCCCTGGCCCTGGTCCGGGCAGCGCCTGCGGACCCCACCCCCGGCCTCTCCGGCCCTCACCTCAGGGACCCCTCCCAGGCCTCCCCGGGTCAGGTAAGGCAGCACCTGCGACCCCAGCGCGCCCTATCCGTCATTGCCCCGACGCCCTCGGGGCTAGGTGGCGGCAGCACTTGCACCCCCGTCCCGTGTCCTGACGCTCCCTCGGGCTGCCCCCTCCCCAGCCTCCCAATCCCCTCCCTCACCCCAGTCCCGGACTTCCCATTCTGGCCCCATGCCTGCCCGTCCCCCTCGGGTCCGGTGCTGGTCGAGGGGGCCAGCGGTCTCTGAGGGCAGTGTGGAGATAGGCTATGGGCTGAGGGCAGAGGTGTGTCCGTACAGCGGTGCCATTGTAAGGGCTGCTGTACACTAGAGAGTATTGTCGAAAACAGTCGGCTTTTGTGGACAAAACAATAGAGTTGTACACATTCAAACGCTCCTGCCACCAATGCAAATCTCTTGATGTGCCCACATAATAAAATTACCTCAATGAGAGGTATAGGGTTTACAGTGGCATAGATAGAGTGAGGGAGCATCAACGTAGACACTGCATGTTCTTATTTCCTTTGTTATCTATCATCCTTGTCAAAGGAGCCCTGAAATTGACAAGAAAACCAGCTGGGAGCAGGGCAAAATCATAGAATATTAGAGTTGGAAGGGACCTCAGGAGGTCATCTAGTTCAACCCCCTGCTCAAAGAAGGACTATCCTCAGCTAAATCATCCCGGCGAAGTTTTGTCAAGCCTCAGCTTAAAAACCTCTACAGATGGAGATGCCACCACCTCCCTAGGTAACCCATTCCAGTGCTTCACCACCCTCCTAGTGAAAAACTTTTTCCTAATGTCCAACCTAGACCTCCCCCACTGCAACTTGAGACCATTGCTCCTTGTTCTGTCATCTGCCACCACTGAAAACAGCTTAGCTCCATCCTCCCTGGAACCCCCTTTCAGGTAGTTAAAGGCTGCTATCAAATCCCCCCTCATTCTTCTCTTCTGCAGACTAAACAGGCCTAGTTCTTTCAGCCTCTCCTCATAAGTCTTGTGCTCCAGCCCCCTAATCACTTTTGTTGCCCTCCGCTGGACTTTCACCAACTTGTCCACATCCTTTTTGTAGTGGGAGGCCCAGAACTGGATACAATACTCCAAATGCGGCCTCACCAATGCCGAATAGAGAGCAATAATCACTTCCCTCAATCTGCTGGCAATGCTCTTACTAATGCAGCCCAATATGCCATTAGCCTTCTTGGCAACCAGGGCACGCTGCTGACTCATATCAAGCTTCTTATCCACTGTAACGCCCAGATCTTTTTCTGCAGAACTGCTGCCTAGCTTGTCGGTCCCCAGTCTGTAGCTGTGCATGGGATTCTTCTGTCCTTAGTACAGGACTCTGCACTTGTCCTTGTTGAACCTCATCAGATTTCTTTTGGCCCAATCCTCCAATTTGTTTAAGTCCTTCTGTATCTTATCCCTCCCTTCCAGGGTATCTATCACTCCTCCTAGCTTAGTGTCATCTGCAAACTCGCTGAGGGTGCAATCTACCCCCTCTTCCAGATCATTAATGAAGATGTTGAACAAAACCAGCCCCAGGACCGACCCCTGGGGCACTCCACTTGTGACCAGCTGCCAGCTAGACATGGAGCCATTGATCACTATTCGTTGAGCCCTTTGCTCTAGCCAATTCTCTGTCCATTTTATAGTCCATTCATCCAACCCATACTTTTTTAACTTGCTGATAAGAGTACTTTGGGAGACCATATCAAAAGCTTTGCTAAAGTCAAGGTATATCACATCCACCGCTTTCCCCTCATCCACAGAACCAGTCACCTCTTCATAGAAAGCAATCAGGTTGGTCAGCCATGACTTTCCCTTGGTGAATCCATGCTGACTGCTCCTGATCACCTTCCTCTCTTCCAAGTGCCTTAAAATGGATTCCTTTAGGACTTGCTCCATGATTTTTTCCAGGGATTGAGGTGAGGCTGACCGGCCTATAGTTCCCTGGATCCTCTTTCTTCCCTTTCTTGAAGATGGGCACTATATTTGCCTTTTTCCAGTCATCTGGGACCTCCCCCTGTTGCCACGAGTTTCAAAGATAATAGCCAACGGCTCTGAAATCACATCAGCTAACTTCCTCAGGTGCATTGCATCTGGCCCCATGGACTTGTGTATGTCCAATCTTTCTAAATAGTCTTGGATCTGTTCCTTCAGCACTGATGGCTGGACTCCAGCTCCTGGCTGGGAGCCGGGACAGGAGAAGTCATGGGCAGCTGGACCTTAGCTCCCAGCTGCAAGTTGGGACAGGAGAAGCCAGAGGCGACTGGACCCCGGCTTTTGGCAGGGAGAAATCATGCATGGCTTCTCTGCATATTTCCTGCTGGGACTGGAAGTCAAGCAGCAGGTGCGGGGAGTGAGAAGCTGGGGAGCTGGATCCCATTCCCCAGGGACAAGAAGCCCCTCCTTCCTTCTGAGAATGGGGAGGGGGAAGCACCTGGCAATTTCTCCCATCTCCTGAAGGAACGGGGAGGGGAGAAGCCCAGGTCTGGCTCCTGGTGGGGAGTTGTAGGGGGGCAGCCTGCTGGAAGGGAGCTAAGAGCCAGATTTCTTAGCTGAGAGTCACTGCCTCTCCCCATGTGACTCCACAGAAGTAGGCACATCCCCTTCCTCCTCCGAGTCTGATGCAAAATCCAGATGGGGTCGCCCTAGCCAAGCTGGTTTTTGACCCTTCTCCATCCCTGTAGCATCTTTGCAGAGCCAATGTGCAGCAGGCCGTCCCTGGGCAGGAGCTGGCAGCTTGGTCTGCCCATGGAATGGGACCCAGTGGTGGCTGTGAGGTGGCTCGCGCCGCTGGCAGGGAGCAGGAGCTGGAGCCCTGGACTCTTCATCCGCTGCCGGGTCTCTCACCTCCCAGGACTGCCCCTCTTAGGTCAATGGAAGTGCTTCTGGTGAGGTAGTGTGGATGTCAGCCACTGCAGTAATTATTTTTCAAGTGCAAACAAGGCCTAAGAGTGCTTGTGTAGCCCCGTTATGTTGATGGAAAAGAGCTCTCCTGCCAACCTACTAAAACCATCTAATCGAGCGGAGGTAGCTATGTTGGTGGGAGAGCGTTTCCTGCCAACCTAGCACTGTCCACACAAGCGCTTATGCTGGCAAAACTTTCGTCGCTCAGGGGTGTGTTTTTTCACACCCTGGAGTGACAAAAGTTTTGCTGGTATAAGTGCTAGCATAGACAAGGTCTGTGAGTTAAACTGATCTCTCTCGCACATCATCACCACCACCATAAAGATTCTGCCCTTGCTGACTTCTCTGCAGTCCAAATGCTTACATTGAGTTTGCAGAGAGCAGCCAATTGCACATTGGGTAACAAGTCTGTTGAAACACAAGAAATAAAATCCATCTCTCTTAACTGTGTTGGCTGTAGATGGCTAATAGGACTAAAAAGCAGTAAAAATTTACTTTTTGACACTGAGCAGATTTGATTTTGAGAAAACAGGAAAATATTTAATTTTTATTTTTATCAATTTTCAGAGTGGATCTGTATGTTGAGGCCCATTCTAATGTTTGTCTCATGCTTATTTGAAAATGGGTGGGTGGGAAAACTAGTTTGGGACCAGAGACCACCTCCATTTCTAAAATACACAGCAAATGGGATCAAGCAGAGGTGGTTATTGTGTATTGTAACAGTGCCTCCAGGGCCCAATCAGTAGTTGGGTCTCATTGTGTGGTTGTATGATGCCTGGTACAGTCATGTTTGCTTCCCTGAAGAATTACAATCCCAGGAAAATGGGCAGAAGTTGCTGGAAGAGTGTTCTTCATAAAGAGCATTCAATTCTGGAACTCCCCTCTCCCCCCCCATTGGTCTATCAGAGCCTAAAATTATTAACTTTCCTGACACTCAACAAAGTCTGTCTATATCTGGCTGTTAGCCCCTGTCACAATGTCTACACAGCTGTTACCCATGTTAGCTAAATTAAAGTTAGTGTGGGCATGCTTGCCTGTACTAACACTTTCACTTGCAGTGCAGACATAACATGGGGAGAAAGTGGGCTAAATATTTAAGAGCTATGGTTTTCCTTTGGCATTCTCATTGGTTTTATTTTTCTGGTGAGTAAATATTGGGCTAATGTTTGGCTGATCAAATTGTGTATTCCTTTTAGTGTCTGGTATCTTACATTTTAATTGTTCTAATGTGTTTAGTTTTTGGGAAAGGTGCTTGACAAATATTTATTTTAGATTTATTTCAATTGTTCAGACCTGCAAGGGATGGAAAGTGGTGTGGTGCGTGGTATATGTGCATAAAAAAGCCAAGAACTAACTTGACAGTCTCCTCTCCCTTCAAGCTTTGTTTCTGTGCAGATTTTCACTGCTGATATTCTTATTTTGAAAGATAAAAGCAGTGGTTTGGCATATTGTTACACTGAAAGGAGGTGTTTAGTGCTGTCACTCTTTTCTCTGGTTCTGGTAAGCAACATGGCACTGAGCAAAGGCTGTGTACTCAGATCTCTGACCTTAATAGCATTAGGAATTTTAGCAGTATTCAGTTGCAGTATGTGCTAGTTGATTTTAAGCTTCTTCTGCTTAGTTTGTGTTAGCGAGTGGTAGAGTATCTAAAAAAGTACAAATTGTGGCCAAGTTGCATGTTGAATGCATTTGTTACAAGAGATCTGCATTATTAATTCTTCAATTTCTCTCTCTTAGGGAATATCTTGAAAATATAACGGCAGTTGGTCCCAGGACAGTTGGAAGTCCAGAAAACGAAATTCTCACAGTTAACTACCTCTTAGCGCAAATTAAGGAAATTGAAATCAAAAGCAATGATGCACACAAGATTTCTGTAGATATACAGAGGCCAACAGGCTCCTTCAGCATTGACTTTTTAGGTGGCTTTACCAGTTACTATGCAAACATAACTAATGTTGTGGTTAAACTGGAGCCCAGAAGTGGAGCTAAGCATGCCGTGCTATCCAATTGTCACTTTGACTCTGTACCAAATACCCCAGGTAGGTGCATGTATTTATCCTTCTTTGTTGAATTCTTGTTTTAATATGCCAACTTATACCTTTTGGCTTCTAAAAGCTCTTCGTGATGAAGAGTAAACATCTTCTATTTTGTTACAACTTTTGGTGCTCTTTACTCTGCTTTTTACAGCAGTATAGTAATAGAAGCTGCTTGTGCACAAAGTGATACATGTTACATGAACAGCAGAACTCTTCATGCAGGGAATTTGTTCTAATGTTGTTTACATACACTTATAAGAGGAATAGCTATATCAGAGAGCATCTCATGCTTGCAACAAATTACACAAAACATTTAGGGTGAAATTGGACCTCATTGCAGTCAGTGTGGCCAGGATTTCATGTTGGTCTCTGACATGAAACCATGAGTATTTTCCTGTCTTAATTTTGGAAAGTGCATTTACATCTCTATTTCTAGTGTTCCTCTGCATACTCCTCTGTGTTATGCATGTCTTAGTTATATGACCCAGATCCTTCAATGTTACTTTCCACTGATTCAAATTGATCCTTTTTATCCAAATCCGGCAGGGTAGTTTGATGTACTGGATATTTTTATTTTTTTTAATTAATGAAGTCTGCATGTGTAGTTTATCCAAATGTGTTAAATAGTGTCATTGATTTGGTCCTGGCAGCAGCTAAGCTTCAGTTGCAATTTAAGGCTGTAAAATTTCTAAGTGGAGGCCATTTCCCTCCTAAAATCAAATCACAGCAAACAAAACTGTTGCTTGTTTCTGGAAAAAATAGCTTGTTTTCACTTTGAGAGACCTGACTGCAGACTATAACTTCCAAGTTTTATTCAGCCTCTGATTTGATTTTAAGACTGTGTCTTGCTGCTGCTGCTAAATTTGCAAGTCTCTCCAGTGGTTGCTACACAGTCAGGCATGGCTGGACAATTAAACTACTGCATACCTTCAGACAAAGAAATATTACCTTTGAACCAGAATTCCTATCTATGGAAAAACTGCCACCCAGTCTCTTATCTTTCTAGTCACCATAGATCTCTAATTGGAGAACTGAGAGATGATGCATGCAAACTGAGGATTGGCCTCAAGCATGCTTAGCAGCATATTTCTTCCTGGCCCTCTTTCAAGTCATTGCTTATGTGGCTGTTCTCAACTAGGCCAATCACCCTTCCCACTTACTGGAAACTCATTTCCATTTGCTCTGCTTAGCTCTTTCTTATTGCCTCTTTGCTACATTCTCACTGAGCTTCCTCTTAAATTGGCAGCTCAGTGCTGCTTTGCCTGATGTCACTCAGCCTATCCAAGCCTCCTCTGTTGTCCTTATTTGATAGGCAGAAAACCTGAAGCTTTTGTGCATCCAGATAGTACTCTTGTCACAGGCTTCTAGGAAGTGAGATGATTTCCCCCAAAGCTGAGGTGAGCATGACATTATCCAGGGTACAGTCTGGACTGTTGAACAGCTGTGTTCCCTGAGTTCTCTATTCTGGGATACCTTTTACACTGCTATGCTATCAGAACATCTACTCCTGGCCAGCTCACAAAGCCTTCAGAATGCAAATTCACTCCCAGCTAAATAAATGAGCACTCTGGCCAATCACTCATGAATTAAATATAGGGCAACACTCATAAATTCCTAGTCCCAGCCTCATCCCCCCCCCAAAAATGTGCATCTTCTACTGCCCAGTACCTTTCTGAACAGTACAAGCTCATAAGAAGTCTGTCATTTCATCATAGAAAAATGATAATGCGCCCAGGCTTGTTATCAGAGATTGTGGGAAACTCCAATTCAAACACACCGGTTAAGATAAAACAATACGATTTTTGCCCCCCGTATGGGGGGGGTGGAAGACTGCGGGGGTGTGTGGCAGGGCCTGGCCAGCCCCCACGTGGGACATAGAGGGAGTACCATCCAGCACCACTTTGGCCCCCACCTTCCAGCCACACTCCTGGACCTGACTGCACTCCTCACCCTGCTCCTGGCCCCAGCTGCAGCTCTGGCTCCTCAGGGGGCACAGACTGCTTAAGGGGGGGGGGAGGGGAGCAAAAATGTTTGGGGAGCACTGCATTAATATCATGAGCAGAGAGATGGGAGGAGGAGAGGTGAGTTGGAGGCCACTTTCACATTCTTATATCCCTCTCCCTACTTTTGAGGACTACCCCCAACTGGTGTGCAAGCAAAAAGTAGTCTCTTGTGGCCAATGTAAATTTCTTATTTACACCTTCCCCCTGCCAGAGATTAGCTGCTTAAGCAGATGATACTTAAACACTTGTATGCTTAAACACTTTGTGTCTGAAAACTGGTTTTTGAGCATTACCCAGACTCACAATGTATTTCAGTAACAATCATACAGTAGAATCTTTTAATTCCATATATAGTGTTGCTACACATGTTTCAACAGGGTAGTGATATTCAGCAAGAGTATGACTTTTCAAATGATACCTCACAAGGCATACTTTGTACAAAATTTATCAGTCTTTTAAAAGTGGTTAACATAATAGTATAGACCATCACAGTGGGTGAATAATGTTGCCAGGAAAGAAACCCTATTCTGACAGACAGTCTTTGTATTATTTTCCCCATTTTCAAAATGGTGACAACACTCCCTCACTTCGCAGAGGGGTGTGTGTGTTGTAAAGATATTCATATATATGAAGAACTTAGGTATCATAGTGATGAGCGCCATAGAAAAACCTGTGAGGAAATTAATCATTCTTTGAGGAATGTCCCTGTGGGTGCTCCACTTTAAGTGTCTGAGCGCCCTGTGCATGAGATTGGAGATTTATGGTAGCAGCGTCTGGTTGGGTTACATGTGCGCTGTCGCTGTCTCATGCTATTTTCGGTGGTTACATAGCACTGTGCAACCAACCATTGCTCAATACCTTCTCTATCACCTTTGGCTTTAGTCAGAGCCCACAGCAGCCATTTTTTTTAGATATTTGATACTTAGTAGCTAGCTGTTCTCATTAGAAACCTAGTAAATTCTAATTTTTCCTTGTTTCTCCATATATTTAAAAAAAAAAAAAGTATTTTTTCCCATCCCATTTTCCCCGGAGTTTTTTTCCCTGCTTCTGCCTATAGTTATAGTTAGAAAATAGAAGACTAGGAATATACATGATGGACGTAAAACCAGGTATGCCTGCTTCCCCAGGATTCAAGAGGTGTCTGTCCTGCAGGCTTTCCATTCTGCTTTCAGATGGTCACTTGCAGTGTGTCCGTTGCTTTGAGGAATCGCATATCCATCAGAAGTGCTCTCATTGCCACAAATTGAAAGTGAGACCTTCAATTGAAACACCTCCTAACAGAGAAAACACTGCGACCCTCATCGGAACCTGAACCAGGGTTTTCTCTGAGCCAATGGTCAGCCTTGGCAGCCTCTGACACAGGGCTAGCCATAAAAATGACTATCAAGGAGTCTGGTCAAAAAAAGACCACCAAAAAGCACTCTGCAAACTCACCTGAGAGGGAATCATCAAAGAAAAAAACATCCCTCAGCCACAGAAACCACTTTGGTACTGACACCATCGAGCGCCTCAGGCTTCGGGACTTTGGTACTGTTAGGTACCGCAAGTACCCATAGAGCTACAGACCCTAAGAGGGCAAGCTCCGACAAAAGCACTAAGGGAAGGAAAAGCATACAGCCCCGGTACCTACAGAACCAAAAAGACCTCTGGCACCAACCACTTCAGTGGCACGCCAGCCTATGCTGCCGCCTATGATACCTGTGAGACCTTTGGCACCAGCGACAATAATACCTACACCAGCTGCATGAGTGCTGGTACTGACCTTCCTGCCATCACAGCAGTTTCTCAGCCAGGGTGATCTGGTAGTCACAGGAACATCAGCATCTCCCCTCTTCAGTACCGACACGACACCAACACGTTTGGTACTGAGCCACATTATTACAACAACCACAGCAGACCATTTACTGCCCAGTGTTGAGGAGGAGGAAGAAAGTCAAATACATTCACCTCACCACTCCTCTCCTGTGCATTCTCCCAAACTGGGACTGTCCCACCACCCAACATCTCAGCACCCATTGGCAGTATTGGGACCCTTGAGTCATGTACAGGACCCAACACTCAAGGACCTTTAGCCCACCAAGCTTGACACCACATTCTCCCATGAAAACAATGCCTCCACCTCTCTGAACCACATGAGGAGATAGGGGATGAATCTGATGTACCATCTGATCAGGAGGACATGGCTCTTCCAGAGCCATCGTCATCTTCTCCAGATGAAACTGTAATGCCTCACCACCCACTACTGGAGATGATTTCAAACCCTTTAGAAGAGGTCCTGGAATTGTATCGGAGGCTCTTGAAATATCTCTGGAAGAGGTACCTGAAGCACGCCACAAGTTGTGTGACATATTACAAACTGCTACATCCTCTAAGATTTTGTTACCCATTAATGACGCAATTATGGAACCTGCAAAAATGGCGTGGCAGACACCTGCCACTGCACCACCTTCATGTAAATGCTCAGATAAAAAATACTGTATCCCTTCCAAGGATAACAAGTTCCTGTTTTTCCACTCTATACCGAACTCTTTGGTAATACAGGCTTTGCATCAGAGAGGTAAACACCTTACAACAGAGATTGGAAGAGACTAGACCTCTTTGGACACAAGGCATAGGTGTCCACTATACTTCAATTCTGCATAGCTAATTATGAGGTGTTATTGTCAAAATATACTCTCACAATCTTTTCTAAACTGGCAACTTTTATTGATAATTTACCGGAGGAAAAGAGAGAGTAGTTTCTAGCCAATATCACTGAGGGCCACTTCATCACACTCACAGCATTACAGGCCTCAATTGACTTGGCCGATACTTGGCAGCTCGGTCCATGGCCACATCAGTAGTCATGCACTGGGCGTCATGGCTTCATCTTTCAGGAAACCTGAAAGAAATACAGTAGAAGACCTGCAATTTGAAGGCCTGAAGCTATTTACAGAGAAAACTGATGTCTCTTCACTCCCTCAAAGACTCCTGGACAACTCTAAAATCCTTGGGAATCGACACACCTGCAAACAAAAAGAAACAGGGCAGATTTTACGCAAAAAAATTCTGACTACCTTATGCCCAACCTCACAGACCATTTTCCCAGAGGCGTAAACAGTGTCAGACCAGAAGACGCCCAACATCAAATCAACCTTCAACAAGCCAGGAACCCACATCCAGATAACAGTTTTGACGGTCTGGTTGAGAGCACGAGACCCTCTCAGCATACTAGCACTGGCATTACTTACTATCTCCACACCATTTGGAGATTGCCTGTCACCATTTCAGAACATCTGGAGAAACTTCACATCAGACAGATGGATTCTAGAAATAGAGAATGGTTATTCCATCACATTTATGTCTATCCCATCTGCCCACCCCGATTCCCCGTCCCTCTTCAGGGACCCCGCTGATGAGAATCTGTTACAGCAGGAAGTACAATGCCTCATATAACTGGGTGCAGTAGAACTGGTACCATCACGGTTCAGAGGGAACAGTTTCTACTTACGCTATTTTCTGACACAGAAGAAACAGGTGGATCAAGACCCATCTTAGATCTACAAAAACTCAACAAATTCATCAGAACCTAACGTTTCAAGACGGTGACACTCGCAGCAATACTCCCAGTGTTAGAAAAGGGTGATTGGCTCTCTCTGCTCGACCTTCAGGATGCATATTTTCATATTACAATACACCATCTCACAGGAGATTCCTGAGATTCATTTTAGGGACCAACATTTTCAATACAAGGTGCTTCCGTTTGGCCTATCGACTGCTCTGAGGGTCCTTTCAAAGGTTTTATCAGTGGTGGCAGCACACTTACGCAAACACAGAATCATGATATTTCCATACTTAGATGACTGTCTTATAAAGGCAACAACACTAAAAGACACAATGGAGGCTACTCAAGGAACGTTAACCCTGTTCATGAAATTAGGGTTACAAATGAATGAACAGAAGACAACAATGACATATGTTCAAAAACTAGAATTTATTGGAGCCTACCTCAATATCATGGAGGCCAGAGCCATACTCCCCAACAATGATTTATCATCCTAACCAATCTCATAATGGTGATAGACCGCCCGCAGATCTCCACCAAAATGTGCCTGAAACTGTTAGGCCACATGTCCGCAACAATTTTTGTTGTCAAACATGCCAGACTTCACTTGAGAAGCCTCCAATCATGGCTTACATTTCTCAGAAGAACAATCTCAAGAGACTACTTACAGTACTATTCAAAATAAAGGAATCTCTAAAATGGTGGACTCTTCCCAAAAATATCTGTGCAGGAGTCTGTTTCTCCCAAAGAACCCTGACATTAATAATTACCACAGATGCCTCCTTAATAGGTTGGGAAGTGCACCTACTCGATTACAAGATCCAAGGCCAGCAGTCCAAATCAGAGACCAACCTCCATATAAATCTACTAGAGCTCAGAGCAGTGCAGAATGCATGCAAATGCTTCCTCCGACTGACCAAGAACCAATCAATCAGGATCCTAATAGACAATACGATATGCATGTTTTATATAAACCCCCAGGCCGGTGCAAGATCGCACTCCCTATGCATGGAGGCAGTTCATCTCTGGAACTAGTGCATCAGCCATAATGTGGGTATAATGGCATAATATCTTCCAGGCTCATTGAACACAACAGCAGATGCACTGAGCAGAGACTTTGTACAGAACTACGAATGGGAAATGGTTCCAGTAGTCAACATGATATTCAGGTGATGGGGCTTCCCTTCAATAGACTTATTTGCTACGGCACAGAACACCAAATACCTACACTTCTACTCCAGAGCAGGACTAGGTCTGAACTCGCTAGGCGATTCTCTCATCAAGTGGGAGGCACCCATAATGTATGCATTCCCACCCATACCACTACTAGCCAGGGTCATCCACAAAATCAAGAAGGATGGTGCCAAGATTATCCTCATAGCACCTACCTGGCCCAGACAATTCTGGTTCCCCTACCTTCTCTAGATGGCATTGTGCCCACCACAGCACTTCCTACAAATACCTCATCTCCTCTCCCAGGACTTGGGACGTACCAATCATCCCAACCTGACAATCCTACACCCAAAAGCATGGCTAGTCCATGGTTCACAGAAAGTAAGTTAACCTATTCAGAAGTAAAAGGCATTCTTCTAAACAGCAGAAGACTAAATACGAGAAAGATATATACCTACAAATGGAAAAGATTCTGTACCTGGTGCAACAACAAATGCCTCCCCCAACTTCATCTCAGCTTCCACAAGTACTAGATTACACATTGGAATTGAAGAAAAGCAGCCTTACCATAAACTCCATTAAAGTACATCTGGTGGCCATCACAGCATTTCATGACAAAGTAGATGGCACTGCCATATTCGCCCATCCAACAACTAAATGCTTCCTCAAGGGCATTAAAAATACTTACTTGGAGACCAGAATTCCAGTCCCTGATTGGGACCTCAGCCTGGTTCTGCACACACTTATCAGATCACCCTTTGAAACAGTCGCCATGTGCTCCCTATTGCATCTCTCTCCATGAAGGTTGCTTTTCTTATTGCCATCACATCGGCTAGATGAGTAGGTGAGCTAGGTTCATTAGTCGCTGATCCTCCATTTATGATCTTTCTTAAAGACAAGATCACCTTGAGATCGTATCCAAAATTCTTACCTAATGTAATTTCTTCTTTTCACATAAACTAACCTATTTACTTACCTGTATTCTTTCCAAAGCCACACGTGGACAAAAGGCATCACACTCTTGATGTCCAAAGAGCACTGGCCTTTTACCTAGATAGGAGAAAAAGTCTTAGAAAATCACCTGAGACTTCATTTCTACCACAGACTGATCGAAAGGACAGGCTATCTCCAAACAAAGACTCTCCAAGTGGATTTTGGGGTGTATTCACTTCTGTTACCAAAAAATGCACCAACAGGCCCCAATTGGAATCACATACTTTCTACAAGAGCACTCAACATTGATAGCCTTCTTAATAATGTATCTATTCTAGACATTTGCAAAGCAGCTATATGAGCATCGATACATACTTTCTCAAAACATTATGCAATAGAAAAATAGAATTAGCCTCAGATGCCCTATTCGGGCTAACAGTATTATCAACAGTACATAATACGGCTCTGAAGCCCTTTCCGTCCATTGAGGAGCACTGCTCAACAGTCACCTGAAGTGGTGCACCCACAGGGACACTCCTCGAAGAGAAGAGTACTCACCTTGTGCAGTAACAGGTTCTTCAAGATGGTTGTCCCTGTGAGTGCTCCACTACCCTCGCTCCTCCCCTCTACTTTGGCACATATGGATACAAATTACACTCCATGGTAGAGAAGGAGCAGAGGGACGGTTGGTCGCACAGTGCTACGTTACTGCCGAAAACAGCATGAGACAGTGACAGCACATGTGCGACCTAATGGGGCACTATTACCATAAATCTCCAATCTCATGCACAGGGTGCTTGGACACCTAAAATAGAGCACCCACAGGGACAACCATCTTGAAGGTGAGTAACCTTCTCTTCTGTTTTCAGAGCTGATTTGAATAGTATTCAATAAATAAGACATGTGGCCATATACTAAAAAATCAAGTGAAAACAAAACATTGTCTAGCTCTTCATTAAGAGGGACATAGTCCATCCTGTGCACTGAATGAGGCAGAGGGTCTTGTGGAAAAGGTAATTTGTAATAATGTCAATGCATATGCACAAGGCAGCAGAACTGATTACAGACAACCTTAATTCTGGCATTTCATAACTTTTGAGCGCTTGACATTGCAACTCTAATAATGTTCTAATGTAGGTTTTCTGTGTGTAATTTATGTAAATACATTGCAGCATAAATATGTTACAGAATTCTCTTTGGGTTACTTCTGTGAAGATGCTTTCTTATTAGAGCATGCTAATTAATATGTCCATGTTTGTTCATGTAATGATTTAAAAGATAAACAGCCCATGGATTTAAAGATTACTTTGCTTGTGCAGCATGCTGCACAAGCAAAAAGCTAACTCTCGCTAGCAGGGACTCTTAACATTTTATTTGGATTATCATACAAGTGCTTTTAAAATAACATTTGAAACCCCTTTTTATTTTAAGGGAAAAATGAATGATCCAGTATTTTAGCACCATTTTATACTATTTAGCACTACTTTTTGCACAGATTTATCTAATATCACTGGAGATACAATTAATATAATTTATTATGAAAATATCAGAAAAAAGTATTAAAGGAACACACTTGACTTGAAATCTGTTCAGTTTACTTTTAACTAATTTTTTTCATCTTGAGTACTACATCTGTCCCTGAGTTTAGTTGGCAGTTTTGTGATTTTAAATGTTTTTATTTTTTTCCCCATTTGCTGTAAGAGACTTGTCCAAATACAGGAAACTGACTCTATAAGGGAAAACTCTGAAACTTCATTTGATTGCACTTTGTGTGTAGTCACATTAAAATGGTTCAGGAAAAATACAATTTTTTAAAATGCTTGTTATAGTCATATGATATCACTTTTAATAATATTAGCTTTTTAAAAATCAGGTGGATGAGGTATTCTTTAAATATGTCGGAGTAGTTAAGGGTCAAATTGAGGGCACAGGTCTTAACCATGTCAGAAAATCTCCCATAGGGTGACTAGATGTCATGATTGTATAGGGACAGTTCCAATATTTGGAGCTTTTTTTTTATATAGGCACCTATTACCCCGCACCCTTGTCCTGATTTTTCACACTTGCTATCTGGTCACCCTAGTCTTACATTAGCTGTTCTGTTTGATTTATTAAGGTGCAAGTGATGATGCTGTTAGTTGCTCGGTGATGCTTGAAATACTGAACACTCTCTCAAAGTCATCTGATCCTTTGCAACATGCTGTCATCTTCCTCTTCAATGGCGCAGAAGAAAATATCTTGCAGGTAAGATTAATTAGCATGCCAGATTCATAAAACGTGCACAATCAGAACCTTAGATGAAAGATGTGATATGGCTGTTAAAAAAGCAAATGCAGTTTTAGGATACATCAGGCGAGGTATTTCCAGCAAGGAGAAGGAGGT
>ML675612.1:30181778-30541826 GCA_007922155.1 Mesoclemmys tuberculata | reverse complement strand
ACTAGATGATCATATTGGTCCCTTCTGACCTATGAGTCTATGAATTGACAAAGGAAATAGGAAATATAGTACAGGTATGACTTGCATTTTACAAGTCTTAAGTGTCAGTTACAGATATTAATCTGTTTTTCAATTATTTGAGGAAAAACTGCTTGCAATTTAAAGTTAACTTTGTACCTAGATTACGATTGCTCATAATGTTGCTTTAATGAGTCGTAGGCTCCTGAGAGTTGCAAGTAGGACGCAATATCAACTCAAAGGATTGAGGATCTCCACTCCTGGGTTCTTCTCCCAGCTCTCATTTGTGTGAAATTGCGTTTTTTAAAAAAATTATTTCTCTGTGCATCATTTATACCTGTTTTCAGATGACTGCAATATTGACTCAAAGACTTAATATTTGCAAGGGTTTTGATTTCCTATGACAGAGGGTACAGAAATGCAAATTGATTACTTTATTCACATGCTTTAAAGTTCCTTTCGTCATGGTTGGCAAGTCACAAACTGATGTTATAACCATTTGTTTCTTCCTTTCCCCCCTGAAAAAGTACTGTAACAGTGTGATAACATGAAATTAAATACATGCAACTTTACCTTTTAGTCAGTGAAGGTTAACAGACGTTGTAACTCTAAAGGCTCATCTGCTCTACAGGTTTTTACATCAGTCTTGAAGTGTAATGTGATCTTATTGCTCAATTTACATTTACACTACAACTCTAAACATATTAGTGTGCTGTTAGGGAAGTCTGTATTGTAATGTGGTTCTTCTTTTATAATTCGGGTGGAACAATATGGCTAGTAAGCTATGGTAAGGAACTTTGTTACATACCTGATAATCAGTAGTAATTACCTAAATGTGTGGTGTTTGTCATTATTACAGAAACATAATACACACTGTAACTGTGCTAAACAGTTGTTTGTTGTCATGTTTGCATGTAAGCTTTTTGAGACAGAGACTGTGTTCGTGTTTGTCCAGGGCCTGGTTGAATGGGGTTGCTAGTATATAATACAATATATATTAAATAATATTGTCGATCAGACATCAAACAATGAGCATGGACATAAGAGTTGTTAAGGGGGTGATATGAAAGGATTATCTGTATCTAGTTGGATCGGCCTCTGCGTGGTGGGAGTCATATTTGTTTATGCCAGTGAATCTTTGTATCATAAAGGTTACTATTGTGTATGCTTGTTCACTCCAAATGTATCAATTTATAATGATAAGTTACTATGTATAACACATGAAAGGAGCCTCTCCCTCTGTTGGCAGAGTGAGAGTGTTCTAACATATGAGAGGGGTCTTTCCCTTTGTTGCTAAAGTAAGAAGTTTCTGTTTGTAAGACGTTTCTATCTTTCCCTTTGTAAGAAGTTTCTATCTGCTAATGAAGCCCTAAAAAGATAAGAAAGGAACGTGCAGGGTCTGGGATGGGAGCCCTGGCCAGGTTCCCGTCACAGCCCCTTGCATGAGAACCAGATATCCATCAAGATGATCTGCACACAGTCACGTATACTTGTTTGTTGCACTCTATAAAAGCTGGACCCGCTTGTAGCAACTTTGGAGACCTTACCTACGGGTTTACGCACTGCGTAGGGCTTCCCAATTGCCAGGATGGGGTCTCCAAATCCTCGCTGCAACCGGGGCTCCCCAGCGACTGCGGATCTGGATGATGGTAATGTATTAATAGGGCAATTGGTGATGTATCTCTTAATCATTATAGTTAGTCTTATGGAATAATGATCAGGTGCATTACTTTACCTTTTCTTTTCCTTTCTATTGTTTAGTATTATAGTATAATAAGTTTATTTTGTTTTTTTATATATATATATATATATATATATAATATATAATTTCATTTTCTGTAATACTTAGAAAGAGATAGTAAAGAAACATTGTTCTTTCTACTGGTGTCTGTGTGCTTTTTGCCAACCCCCGTCAATTAGCAGAACGGGGCATGAAGGAAAAGGAAACATCTTGTGGTGATGTCATGTTGATGGTCCCTCTTCTCTGTGCCCTCATGTAAACTTCTGGACTAACCTGCAGTGTACCTATGATCTTTCTCTGTCAGAATCTGAATTCTAGGTGCCTCTGATGCAAAATAACTTGTAGTCTTTCTCTTTAAGATATTTGACCTATATCATCTTTTCTTCTGTAAAGGCTAGTCATGGCTTCATTACACAACACCGCTGGGCCAAGTCGATTAGAGCGTTTATTAACCTGGAGGCAGCAGGTGTAGGAGGGAAAGAACTTGTATTTCAAACAGGTATGATCATGCATTACACTTACTGCTTATATACTTGGAATGGTTGTGTTTTATTTCAAACAAACAAACAAAAAAGCTTTTCTATTAGAAACAAAAGAATATTGAAAATGGTCCATGAGGTTGACGAGAGGAAATTTTGCATCATGCAGAATCCCCATTATATCCTTACCTTACAGATAATGAATTATTGATCAAGTTTAATTGCCCTAAGGCTATGGCACAAGCAGAGAGACAAAGTAATTGTGAAGACAGTGAAGCAACATTTCTTCTTAATACCAATTTTTTGTACTTTTTTCCATAATTAATTAAAATGGAATATTGGCCTTTAATTTTGGTTTCCTGGTTCTTATCTGTCCATCATAAATGTTTAATCATAAAATAGATTTTGGGATCTTTAAAAGTTCCTGTTTTAAAAAAATAACTTTTTTATGCTGTGAAATTCACTGTGCAGACAGGAAATCCTCTGCAGCACAGCAGTGTAGTTCCATTTTGTGTTGAAGTAGCTGGTATAAAACAGATCAGTGGGGTAATTTTGCTGCTCTACTACCTGACGTTTTAAATGAGTGCATTTTGTTTTTTCTGTTGGAAGGACAGGCCTGGTTCTTTCCAGAGCTTTGTGCTGACAAGAACTCAGCAGAAAGATAAATAGCTTCTGTTGAGTCTGGTTGGGCTGCAGATTCCCCACAGTTGATTTTATTGCTTCTACAGAAAACTTCAGAGGGGAGCTTTTCAAAACAGTGAATTTGATACACTGCTGGAGTAATAATGTGGGAGCTAATGATTCTCCCAGGCATGTCCTTAGGTAGCAGGGAGGAGGGGTCCCAAAGCATGGGAAAGGAGACAGTCCAAAACCAAATTATTGCACTAACACTTATTTTCCTAAAATTTACTTGATCTCTGCCTAAGGCACAATAGATGCCACAATAGATGAGCGCATTAACATGTTGTCATGTTAACGACTATACACATTGTAAATGACTCCTGTATAGCCAGTTTTTACATTAAAGGAGCTGTTGAATTAAGTTTTGGGTAGAGTAATGAACCTGCGACAGGAAGTCAGGAATGTCTGAGTACTGTTCCCACTTTATCAGTGACTTGATATGTCGCCATCACCATATTATTTATTTTATTTCCCAGTCGGTGAAATGGGGGACTAATACTGCTAATACGCCCGCAAGAGGTTTGGGGATTTGGTAGAAGTTTATACATTGCTTTAAAGACATAAAGTGCTTAAATCAAGGCTAAATATTACTGCCCTTGGGATGAATTAAGAAATACTACAGTCATGTCTCTTATTTCCTTTCCAGGTGTTAAACTGTTAAATTCAATCTGTTATGTTACCTTCTATGGAGAATGAAGTGCTCCTGTTGCTGTAGATATTCAAATGTGAAATTGGTTCTCAGTCCTCCCATGGAATGTAATGATAAAACTCTCACTGACTTCAGTGGCAGCGAGATATGGCTCTTTTGACTGTTCTATAGGGAACAGTACAGTTTGGAAATGAAAAGAGATGGACTGAACAATCTGACAGGGCTCTTCCACTAGCAGTGACATGGCATTTCAATAAGTGGTGACTATTTATGAGGGTATGAATGGTTTCCAGTAGATGTTGCCATGGTGCAAACTGTTTGTAACACTATGTCAGTGTGCAGATTTAAAAATTAAAAAAAAAAAAATCAAACTTGCAACTGCTTTAAACAGCTGACTGACAGGATGAGTAGAAAAAGCATGTCTATTTCCATGAATTCTTAAACTTTTAAGCTCTTCTGTCTCCCTTTATTTCTTTATTACACAACCATCTTTCTCTGTCTCTGAAGCCTTTAATCTTGGCAGCTTCTTTGCCTCAGCCCTCTCCTTTGACTCTGACTTGTCTAAACCTTGCTGTTTCCAAGATCTCACATTTCCTCATTGCTCACAGTGCTAAAACTCTGGTTCACACCTTGATCATCTGATGCTGTGAATATTGTTAACACTCCTTTTCTGGCAATGAAGCATGCAGCTTCCTCCATTCAAGTATATTCAGAGTATGGCTGCTAAAATACCCTTCCTGGCTCTGTCAGGCCCCTCTGAAGTCCCTTCATTGGCATCTCCTCTTCCAGTGCATCAAGCAAAGATGTATTGTTCTTACTTTCAAAGTCCTCCACAATTTTCCCCCAACCTATTTAGTCAGGCTGTTATTGCAGGGTTATCTCTTGGCACCACCCACAATGCCACCTGATCACCTGACTCTGAGCATTTTCACGCTTTCTCTCATGCTTCACCTTATGAGTGCGTTTGCGGGGGGGAAGCTTAGAGTCAAAATCCATAAAGGTGCTTGCCATCTTATCTTCCTCAAAACTTGCCTCTTATGTAATGCATACAATAAACTACAATCTGATAATGAAGGTGGTGACCTGTGGTCACTACTAAATGGCTAAGAATTGTGTGCACATCCTATATATATATATCTGCTATTGTCTTTTTCCCATCCTAGCCTGCTTATGTGTTTCATCTGCCTATGTTGTCTTTTTTTAAAAAATGTAAGCTTATTGGGGTGGGAACTGCCATTTTTGTACAGTGACTAGTGCCCTGGAGCCCAAATTCATTGAGGCTTCAAAGTGCTACAGCTAAATAAATGTTTATTGATGAACAGTATGTTCTAAAGAGTTATTTAAAAAGAGACTGAAGTTTTAGGAAGGATTTTGATTTGGGGGCAGGAGAGAGGTTTTGTAAAACTTTAATCAAACCAGCCTTTCATCTTGGATTAAAATCTCTTCAGAAGAATTTGCAGCTCAAACACTGCATCACTGTGCTATTGCACAAGAGCCAGAAAGTGAAACTGATTATAATCACATGAGATAGGGTCCACAGAGAGAAATTTCCCAGTACTGCTGTCTGCTCTGTGCTGTTCTGATGGTGTGAAGAATCCATAAACCTGCCATTTGCCTATGGGAAACTGCAGGTGATATACAGCCATGATATCTGTGGAGCCAGCACCTGAGGTAGCACAAATCCATGTTGGGATTGGTATGGTACAGAACTGGCATCAAGATCGGGGTGGGGTGCAAAGATGGTTTCAAGCAACTTTTGCTGGTCTTCCTTCCTAGACTGTGCTCGGTGCTAGGTGCTTTGCTAAAACATAGGACACCATGCTAGTTTATTTTCAGTGTACAAACTGAACAAAGTATAAAAAGTAAAAATGGCTTAAATAGTGAAAAATAAATCAAACATGCAATTCTTTCCGTTTTAAAAATCCATGTTAATAATAATGACACAGGTGAAGACTTGTGTACTACTTTAATCTTTTGTGTGGTAGTGTTTTAAGGGATTTACTGAATTACAGCAACAATCTTACATTAAATCTTCACAGTTTTCAAACAGTTTGAGATTGACTTTAATCTCTCACAACAAAGGTGGTTTTAACGTATTTTTAAACACTGAGATTAGTGTTTGTTGTGTGGCAAAATGGGATTGAGTGTTGAGAGTGCAATAAACCAAACAAAATCTACCTTACTGTTTTATGTTGAACCTATGACTATAGTATCTAATCACTGGTACAGATGTGATTAAGACTGGTTGCCTGCTAGTCATGGGAAACATTTTGGTTTAAAAATGAGGGTCATAATGGCATATAAATTTTCCTTAGGAAATTATGCGATAAGAAAAATATTTACCATACACCCCCCAACACTAGAAATTTTTTGTGTGCGCAGAATTTTTGTACAGGATATTCTTAATTGAGATGTTTTCCATGGATCAGATATTGAAGTCCAGTGATGCCTCTTCTTAAGTCTTCACTCCATTAATTTTGATCGTGTATATGATTTTTTTGGTGTTTGTAAATCATCTGCTCTCTATTGGCAGGACCTGAAAATCCTTGGTTGGTACAAGCATATGTCTTTGCAGCCAAGCATCCCTTTGCCTCTGTGGTGGCACAGGAAGTGTTTCAGAGTGGAATTATCCCTGCAGATACAGACTTCCGTATCTACAGGGACTTTGGGAATATTCCAGGTATGTTATCAGAAGGTCTGTCAAGGGAGGCATAATTTAACCCTTATGTAGATTTATTACAAGGGGCCAATCCTGCAAATGCTCATTCATGTAAGGATTTTAGGGTTTGAGCTCTAGGCCATGAACTCCAAACTGGAACTTGACTTGGTGTCTCCTTAAACTTAGGAGGAGCTTCATGTGTTTCTACTCTGGGAAAATAACCCTCATAGTTTTAGTGCCCCCACAGACTAGATGCATATACTCAGGGTCCTGAATGTTCTCTGCTTCAGTGAGTTCATTCTCTGTCAGTTCCCTGACTTCTAGCACATTTGTGCCAAATGCTGTGGCACACTGAAAATTCCCTGACTGTGAAATTGTGTATTAATATTGCAAACTACAGTTGATCTTAATTAAACTGAAAAGGTATCTCATTGTCGAAGTACATCATGTTGGAAAGTATTAAATGCTTTCCTCTATGAAAGCATTGACCACAGTATTACGTTATAGTTGAGATTAACACCACCTCACATTTATAGGTTATGTAAAGCTGCTACTATCGTTGTCTCTTAGTCCAGGTATATGGGTAACAGAAACATGCTCATTTCTGGAATATGAGTTGGCAATGGCAGTTTTTGCAGCCAGTGTGTATAAAACCAATGGGTACCCCCTAGAGAAAGATATCCTATTACATGGGGCAACAACATGAGAAAAACTATTTACTTAAAAATCAGGATGATCTCTTGGAAATCAGATATATAATAGAGCACAGTTAAAACATTTAAACTCAAGTGGGAGAGAGAACTCACTTACAGCCAAAAGTTAAAAGAAGAATTATGTATGTAAGGAATAGGGGGGAAAGGCATCACTTTTAGATTGGTAAATGTAATGGCTGTAGTCTTACTACTTTCACAGCAGTAGTCACGCTTAGGAATGGGGACTTTTGAATCCTTAGTTTACAATTCACACTGATCCATTTTTCATAAGTACTTAAATAGTGGGTGATTTAATTGGAGATGACATGGAGCACAAAATGACATCTGAATTGGTGCAAATGCTAAAGGAAAATAGAGGAGGATATAAAGTATTTTAAAGGTCTAGCTTTGAATGAACACTGAGGTATTTTGTTCTTCAGAAGAAAGTGGTGTTTCCAGAGTGACACTTTAGGACATGGCTAAAGGAAAGTATTGTACTGCATGCTCTGAACTCTTGTAAAGCACACTTTTAATCTCAAAATTGATAGTGTAAACATAGTACTTTCTGATGCAGCTAATCTGGGTCCATGTGTATTTGGAAACATATCTGCTCTGTAAGGTGGCAAATGAGCTTTTACTGTCTTTCTTCTATTAGCCGTGCAGAGCAGAAATAGCTGTGTTTGAGAAATAGATTCTGTTCCTCCTTGCGCACCAAAACTTGTTCGTTTTCATCTGCTAAACCTGTACAAAATCACTGATAGTGCTAGAAGCATGCAGGCACTACTGGTGAGCATACCCACTGAGAGTTGCACAAGGGTAGACTGAAGGCATCATTTGGCTCGCAGAACCTTTACTAGTGGTGATTCATGGGAAGGGAAGAACTCAACTTGATTCTTGAAGCCCAGGCAGACTTATGCAGGACTGGCAATTACAAATAACTTCTTTTACTTGTAAACTGACCACATGCAGAGTTGTTGAGCGATGGCAATCATGCAGCCTCTAGGAGAGGTAAACCTGTAGCTTTTCCATATATAATCTCACTGAATCTTTAGTGGTGATGCTGGGAAAGCACAAAATCTGGGAATAGGGCTGTTGGCTGGTAAGAGGTGATACTTCATTGCTTCAGGCAGACAACCAGTCACTTGATAAATGATGGAAGGTGATGGGGCTCATGCTGTCCTTGGAGAGGAGAGGATAAGGTGATCAGTAATTACTGGCATAAGCATGAGTTTCTACAGCAGAGGAAATTGTATGTACAAACACGAGGCATGTCAGTAAAATACAGAAGGACCAAATATTTTTCAATACCTTTAAGTCCATGTTCTGTTATAAAATTCCAGAGGGGTAGCTGTGTTAGTCTGTATACAGCAAAAACAGCAAGAGTCCTGTAACACCTTAAAGACTAACAAATTTCTGTAGGCATAAGCTTTCATGGGCTGCGACTCATTGCATCTGACAAAGTGGGTTGTAGCCCACAGAAGCTTATGGCTGCAGAAATTTGTTAGTCTTTAAGGTGCTACAGGACTCTCGTTTTTGTTATAAAATTGTTTTTTAAGCAATCTTACTACATGTGGTAAGCTGTTCAAGTCATAGTCAAAAGCGATTGCTGGCTCACATTGGTAGAAAAACTATTTTTTGTTTTGTAAAACGTTCTGAAAGCTTTCAAGTGTTTGCTTAGGCTTAGGTAACTTTAATCATAGTTCTTTTCTATCTTCATAGGAATAGACTTGGCCTTTATTGAAAATGGCTACATTTATCATACAAAATATGACACACCAGACAGAATTCTAACAGATTCAATTCAGAGAGCAGGTGAGTATTCAGACATTCATCAAAAATTTGACAAAGAATATGGCAAAATGGAAATTGCTTCCTTTTCTCTCCAACCCTTATCATAGCCCCTATGCATTGGACATTTCTTTACTATTAGTGATGCATAATCTAGAGAGAAGGAATTATACACACACGATATTAGTAAACCCCAAAAGAAATAAAACTTCTCAGGATTCAATGGCTCGTGAAGCTATGGAGCCTCTTTAAGATTGAAATCTGGCCAGGCCAGTGGTGATCAAATTCATCACTATTTGATGGCTGCTCATAGATCTATCTCTGGCCATGTTCTTATGATCAGATAGGCACAATATCTTGCATTTTTGTTTAACATTCTCCACAAGGAGACTGAGGGTTAAATGGATGGCATGGAGACTGATCCATGTCTAGAAGTGGTCCTTCCTGAACCAGGGCTAAAGCAAAATAGTAGGGCAGCCTGGGCAAGCTGCTTCTGCTGCCATCACCCATATTTTATTATTTCTGTAGATAAAAAGGAGAATTCAATATTTTACCTTTTTTACAAGTGTTAAATTTACTCTTAAGAAAAGAGAATGTATAAAAGTAATCAATAAATTCTTATTTTGATAATTTGTTACAGCAAGAGCATTTCGCTGCTTAGAGCTTGTTTCCCAAGGATTTTTATATCAAGGGCCACTATGTAGGTTTAGAGGAATACTTTGCGTTGTGTCTAGTTAAACATGAAATGACAGCTAAAAGATCTTAAACACATTTATGATGTGATGTAGAAGTATAATTTTAAGATGTAATATTTTCCTTTTTTATAACGTCTGTATATATAGAACTATGTGCTTATCTTTCCTACCTTCATGTCATGTATGTTGTCTCTTTTTTTTAAACAGGCGACAACATTTTAGGAATGCTAAAATATTTAGCAACATCAGATAAATTGGCCAAATCGTTTGAGTATCGGCATGGAAATGTGGTCTTCTTTGATGTGTTTGGTCTATTTGTCCTGGCCTACCCTGCTCGTGTTGGCACCATCATGAACTATATAATAACTGCAGTTACTGTCCTTTATCTAGGCAAAAAAATATTACAGCCCAGACACAGGGGTAAGTCCAGTTAAGAACAATGTGATTTTTCTGAAGAGGAGGCACTTTGTAAGTTTCTAAATAAACAGGAGTTAATATGATAGGAAATTATCAGCAGGTTATGTAATTACATACATGGATGAACTTTAAAATGGATATTGTATACTCTGTGGCATGTGTCAATTGTTTTGGAACTCATTGTATTAAGTCATTCAAGCATGGAATGACCACAGTGATAAAGGGATATCATCGCAGCCCCAAAATCAAGAACGCATTGTAGCCCAAGTTTTCATGAAACTTTCAATGGCATTTTTTAAGTTAAAGTTAAAAGCAGCCATCTGAAATTATTTCAAAATTACTCAATGTCCAGTTTAAATTATGTTATTTTTAATAACATGCGTAGGGATCTTTTTTAAAAAAGGGCCCATCTTTTTACGTACAAGTTTGTTAATATATAGCAGAAAAAAATTAGTCTTTAAAAGGAAAAAGGTACTGAAGCTTACCTAAAGGATCTTGTCCATGTAGACTAAATGCCCTGCAGTTAAGCCTCTTTTAGTTATTGGGAGAGGAGCAAGAGCATAAAACTAATAATTATATAATAATACAACTTAACAAAGAAATACTTTCATCAAAACTTGATAAAACAAAACCCAAGGAAACTACCTTCTTTCTGTGGGGAAATCATAAATTGGAATCCTTAAAAAACAAAATCTTTCCTGAGCTATTCTAAGCTGTAGAATAATCTCTCAAAGGAAGTGCCCTGAACAAATCACTAGTTCAATAAGAGAGAGTCTTGTCATAACAAGGATGTGGGCTGGATGACTTAAGCCCTGATTCTGCAAAAGAATCAACAGCAGACCCCTAAATCTACACTGCATCATATTTAATTGCCTTAATAACCAAGGTGGTCTTTGTTGTAATTTTCTTGTAATATAGCACCCCAACTGCAGGATGTAAGTAATAAAATGGCCCATTGAATTAAGGTTTACTAATTTTTTTTCTCTCTTCCTTAGCTATTAACTATATGAAGAAGCTCTCCATTGCATTTGGCTTCACATTGTTAAGTTGGTTTTCTACATTAGTGACTGTCCTTATTGTGGCAGTATTTATCTCTCTCATTGGACGGTCTCTTTCTTGGTATAACCACTTCTATGTCTCCGTCTTACTATATGGAACTGCAGCTGCAGCTAAACTAATATTTGTGCACACATTAGCCAAAAAGTTCTATTTTAAGGTAAGTGCTGGTTCTTTACAGTTTACTACTTGCTGATGTGGAGGGGAAAATTAGATCATTACTTACGATGGACAGGGATTTAAAAACCTCAACTGTGATTTAGTATTAACTTCTTGAAAGCTTATCAGTTCAGTTGCCTCATAAGATACATGAAGATTTGTATTTCTGTCCAACATATTTAAAGGAAATCTCTTACGGGTGTTAACTTTAATACTTTTTTAAGCATAGGAATTGTCACATTGCGTCAGTCCTGAGACCCATCTAGTTTAGAATATTGTCTCTGACCGTGACAAGTACCAGATGCTTAAGAAGGAATGGCAAGAACAACCCCATGGTAGGCTGCTTTAGGATAATTCTTCCACACTAGGTCTCATCCTGATCTCTAATTGTTAAATTGATTTAACCCTGAAGCATGAGGTTTCAGCATTCTTTTTATCACTAATTATGATAAATGCATATTTTTATCTATAGAGTTGTTCTTTCATTTTTTAAATCTTGTTCAGTTTTTGGTTTCAGAAAACTCCCTGTGGCAATGAGTTCCACCAATTAATCTCACACTGTGTGGAAAAGTGATTCCTTTTATTTGTTTTTTATTTTCTGTCTTTTTAATGTATTGAATTATTCTTCTGTTATGAAGCCAAGAGAACATACATTTCCAGTCTACCTTCTCTATATCATTCATTATTTTATATATTTGTATAATTTGACCTCTTATTTGTCTCCTTTCTGAGGTAACAATCTGAGTCTCTTCATATTGAGATTTTTCTATGGCTTTGATCATTCTCTTGTTCTTCTGTGAATTTCTAGTTGAGCACTTTCCATTTTGAAATACAGTAACCAATACTGCGCACACTATTCTAGGTGAGGCCATACCATTAATTTATATAATGGCACTATGATTTCCATATTGTTTATTCCATTCCTTATGCATCCTAACTTCTTGTTTGCTTTTTTGACCACAGCTGCCCATTGAGCAGAGGTCTTCATTGAGCTACCAGTGATGTCCAGGTCCCTTTCTTGAGTTAAATTAGTTAATTTAGAAACCTGTAAAGTGTATCAGTAGTTTAAACGTATCCCTCCTGTGTGCATTACTTTGCATTATTGACATTGAATTTCATTTGCCATCATGTTGCTGTGACATATCAGGGTGCAAGCCAGACCAGTGAGTAGCTGTGACATCCTTGCCCTTCAATTTGGGATGCAGGGCAATGCTTTGCTTCTGTAGCTCCCAATATTGCTTCTCATAAACAGCATGCAGGTCACACCCTGAATATTTGTGTATAGCTGCAGCTTGCCAGCATGCTTCAGTCACATTCTAGTTTCCAGTAGCTTTGGTTATCACTTGCAGGGTGACCGCAACACTCTCCCAGTCCCAAATTTTCCCCCACAACATGAGAGCTGCACTGTCCAATCATCTCCTGAATATTGCAGATATTTTAGGTCCATTGCCCCTCTAAGGGGATCAATATCTAACAGTCCTGCTACTTTAAATGGAGTTACCCCACAGTCCAGTTTAACCACAACACTGGATTTAGTTTTGATTAAAGAATAAAACAAGTTTATTCAACTACAAAAAGATAGGTTTTAAGTGAGGACAAGCAAAAGACATTAAAGTCAGAAATGGTTGAGAGAGAAATAAAGATGAAATGCTTTCTAGTACTAAAACTTAACAAACTAGACTTGATCAAGGTGAAATCCCTTACCACGTGTTTCAGTAACATTGCTGACCAAATTTTCATGCCAGGATCTGCTCCCAAAGTCCAACGGCTTCTTTTGTCATCTTAGGTGAAAGAGAGAGAGATGGATATGGAGAGAGAACTGGAGGTGGTGTTGTCCCTCACTTTTATCGTTCAGTTTGAAATGCATTTTCTTGAGGGGTTACCCCTTAGTTACATTCCCACTGTGAGGACAGAGATGAGTCTGGTGATGAGAGGTTTCCAGCTGTTTGCTAAAGTGTAGATTGATCTGTACATACCCTGCTGCCTTGCCAAAGGATGGCCGCTTGACAAGTGCTTGCCCATCGGCTTTGTTGACACCTGGATGGGGCAGCAACTGTCCTTTGTCTTTGAGAAACAGGTTTACCCACTCTCTGGACTTGTCTAGTAAATTAACTTCAGTTGTAATTTCAGCTTATGTTAATAACTTCACATACAATGTTGATATACACCTTTTATCATGATACTATTGACCAGCAAGTTATTAATTTTCAAATGATATGTTACAAGGTGTATTTTATACAAAGATTATTACAGTAGCATTTAGGGTATGAATACATGGGTACATTCTGTCACAGTTGTGCATTCACCTAGCTTGTTTAGGTCTTGCTGAAGTTCCTCATATTTCTCTACAGTCCTAACTAACTTAAATGTCATCTGTAGACTTTGTTACATCCATTACGTGTTCCCCTTTCTAGATTATTAATAAATGTATTAAACAACACAGGACCTAGTATGAAACCTTGAGGCATGGCACTGTTAACTTTTTGCTATGATGAAAATTGACCATTTGCTGTCTCATACACCTTTTTTTACCCATAACAATATTTTGCCTCTCACACTAGGACTGTCTAGCTTCCTTAGTAGCCTCTTGTCAGAGGACTTTTGGAAGCACAAATGTTAATTGGTTCTTCTTCGAGTTCTTGCTCATGTCAGTTCCATTCTAGGTGTGTGCACACCTCTGTGCATGGTTACTGGAAATTTTTCTTCCTCTAGCAGTACCCACAGGGCCAGCTCTGGCACCCCCTGGAGCACCGTGCACATTCTGTGGTATATGAGACACTGCTGGCCCTACATCCCCACAGTTCCTTCTTTCTGCCACTGACAGTTACTGTATAGTTGGTTAGTCAGTTAGTGTTAAGTATTAGTCCTGTTGGGGACATCTGCTTGGGAGTGAGGTATACTCCGCTCTCCGGACTTCAAGCACTGCACAATTTGTGGCAAACCCTTCCCACTCAGCAACCCCCCACAAAAGTTGTTTAAAGTGGTTGGGGGAATCGCACAGGAAGGATAAGTGCAGGATTTGCTAGGGCTTCAGGCCAAGGACTCAGAAGGAAAGGGAGATCTGCCTGAAAACCCTTCTCATGGAAGTGGTGTTGACTGGCCTCGAAGCTTTCACATTCCACATTGGTGCTGAGCATGTCATCGGTGCAGAGTGCTCCACCAGCACTGGAAACATTGCGGCACGACCTTCTCCTCCATGGAAGAGGCAGAAGAATCAGTGCCTGGACAAGGACCTCTCGCCTGCACCGAAGAAGAGCAGGGAGTGGGGTCGAGTGAGGAGGCCCTACATTGTCCCAGCCAGGGCACCCAGAACTGGACTCGTCTTTCAGGGCTCTGAGCCCTCTGAGGCAGCCTCAGCAGTACTGAAAGGGGCCCGGGACTCGGGATCAGAGGTGGACTTAGAAACCCTGGAGGGGATGTCAGCATTGGTGGCCCCATGGGAAGAGATGCCACCACCCCCTGTGCTGGTGCTGTCATCTTCCCCATCTCCGGAAGAGGCAACTGCTTTCAGCCTGTCCATCCCATTGGATGATTTTAAATCACACCAGGACCTCCTTAAAAATGTGGCCTCTAATCTGGGATTGTCAGAGGAGCTCAAAGAGACCACAGACAACCTGTTTGATGTCCTGGGAGCCATGGCACCAGCCCAGGTCGCCCTACCAGTTCACGAGGGGGTTCTCAAGCTCGTTAAGGAAAACCCCATCACTGCTGCCACCAACCTTTAAAATAGCAGAGAAGAAATATGTCCTAGCAAAGGAATTTGAGTATCTCTTCACGCACTCATCACTGGGTTCCTTAGTGGTAGCAGCTGCAAATGAGGGGGACAGGCAAGACCGGTCCAGTTCCACAATGAAAAACAAAGATTTTAAAAAGCTGGACTTATTCGTCAGGAAGGTTTATTCCACGACTAGCCTTCAGTGTAGAATTGCCAATCAGCAAGTGCTGTTAGGGAGATACAGTTTAAAATCTCTGGGGCTCCCTTAGGTGCTTTGGTGCGGCATTAGCCCAAGGGCAGGCAATGGATGCAGGACGGTGGTCATGGCTGCACTGCAGGCAATCTCAGATGTAGCGGACTATGCAGCGAGAGCTGTGGCTTCGGCTGTGGTCATGTGCCAGTGCTTGTGGCTGCAGTCATCCGGTCTGTCCCAAGAAGTGCAGTGATCCATCCAGGTCCTTCCATTTGATGGCAGTGCACTTTTTTTGGATTAGACAGATGCCAAACTTCATGGGTTGAAGGACTCTAGGGCCACCCTGTGTTCGCTGGACCGCTATACCTCAGGCCTCAAGAAGGCAGTTTTGCCCTCAGCAGCAGCAGAAGCCCAGATACTAGACCTCACATTTCGATGCCTACAGGAGGAGAGACAGGGACAGGAACTTCAGAAGGCGCTGACCAGCCCTATCCTTATCAGCCCAACAACCAGGCCCTTCCTGGCGCTCTGATGGACAGTGCTAGACGTTTTGATGGTGCGCCCAAGGATGGCTTACTAGCTTCCAACCAGGATCTTCCTTCCCTGCAGTTCCTGAACGAGCAGCTCCTTGAGCAAGAAGTGGAGAGCCTTCTCAAAATGATGGTGGTGGAGGAAGTTCCACCAGATAGGAGGGGAAAAGGATTCTACTCCCAATACTTCCTCATTCCCAAGTCAAAGGGGGACCTCAGGGTCCATTCTAGACCTGTGCAGCTTGAACAAGTACCTCAGAAGGCTCAAGTTTCGCATGGTCTCCCTATCCATCATTATTCCCTCCCCGGAGACTGGTATGCTGCTCTCGCTTTGAAGGATGCGTATTTTCTTATTGCAATATTTTCCAGGCACAGACAGTTTCTCTGATTTGTAGTGGATCATTCACATTTCCAATTTACAGCTTTCCTGTTGAGCCTGTCTTTCACCCCACGGGTATTCACAAAGTGGATGGTGGTCATAGCTGCACATCTCAGTCGGCAGGGTGTGCAAATTTATCCCTATCTGGACAACTGGCTGATTAGGGGCATGTCCCAGTCTCAGATCCAGCTCAGTCTCAGCCTGCTGCGGGCCGCCTGTCATCGCCTAGGCCTAATGGTGAATGAGCCAAAGTCCACAGTAGTACCAGTGCAGAGAATAGAGTTAATTGGGGCCATTCTTGACTCCACACAAGCGAGAGCTTTGCTGCCGCAGCCTCAGTTCAAAACCATGTCAGGTCTGATCAGGAGCCTTCATGGCTATCCCCTTACAATGGCCTGAATCTGTTTGCAGCTGCTGATATGCCATGCATGGCTAAGACTCAAACCTCTCCAGGCACGGCTGGCCTTGGTGTACTCCCTGAGGAGACACTCCCTGAACAGGGTGGTCACAGTGCCCCTGCAAGTCCTTTCCTCCCTAGATCGAAGGGCATTCCCCACGTGGGTCTGACCATCAAGGAACTGGTTCCCTTGGTCACCCTGATATCAGAGGCTTCGGACCTGGGGTGGGTGGCACATGTCAGCTCCAACCACGGTACCCAGGGGACCTGGTCGGAGAAGGATTGGGGGTTGCACATAAACAGGGAGCTCAGGGTGGTATGGCTGGCATGCGGGAGGTTCCTCCCCTTTCTGAAGGGTAAGCTGGTCCAGAATTTGATGGACAACACAGTCACAATGTATTACATCAACAAGCAGGGTGGGGCCCGCTCTTCAGCCCTATGCCAGGAGGCAATGTGCCAATGGGACTTTGCAATACAACACAATACGCACCTGGTGCACCTGGTGGCTTCCCACCTTCCTGATATCAAGAACGCTGCAGTGGACGGCCTTAGCAGGTCCTTCTTACCCTGCCACAAATGGTCACTTCACCCAAAGGTGGTCAACATGCTCTTCCAGAGGTGGGGGTTTCCCCAAGTGGACCTCTTCGCTTACGAGCTGAACAGGAAGTGCTGGCAGTTTTGCTCCATGCCTTCCTTCCTTCCTTCCGTGGTCTGGGGCTCTTATATATGCCTTTCCACCCATACCGCTGATTTACAAAGTCCTGTTAAAGATAGAGGGACAAGGCAGGTAGCGTTCTGATATTATGCCTGGCTGCGGCAGCATTGGTTCACAGCACTGCTGGAGCTTTCTGTCTGTCATTCCCCCTCTTCCCCCCCCCCCCCCCCGCGCACGCTAGAATTACTCCGTTGGCACAATCTCTCTCAGGGTGGGCAGCGGTTGCTGCATCCAAACCTGGAGTCTGCATTTGATGGCATGGAGGCTGAGTGGCTAAACCCAAAGGAACAAGCCTGTTCCTCACAGTGCAACAGGTTCTAACGCGTAGCAGGAAATCCTCCATTAGAACATCAGACCTAGCCAAGTGGAGGCAATTTACTTGCTGGGTGACATTCGGGGGGAGGGAAGGGGGTCGTGGCCCAGCAGGAATCCATCCAAGCTGTTTTGAACTACCTTTTACACTTTAAGCTGCAAGGTCTCGCTATCGCCTCACTGAGGGTGCATCTGGCGGCTATTTCCGCTTTTCACTCCCCAATGCATGGGAAGTCGGTGTTTTTCCATGACATGGCAATCAGGTTCCTGAAGGACATAGAGAGACTCTATCCTCGGGTTAGGGATCATTACCTCTTGGGGACCTGAATCTGGTTCTTTCCAGGCTCACAGGGGGGCCTTGTTTTTGCCAACCAGACCTTAGTTGTTGCTTTCCTGGAAAGTGGCTTTCCTGTTACCCTCCTAGCCAAGGTGATTGCTATCTGAGATTAGGCACTTAGTTCAGAGCCTCCTTTATAAATTTTTTTTTATAAGGATAAGGTCCAATTGTGGCCTCACCCGGCCTTCTTGCCCAAGGTTCCCAATTTCATTTTAATCAGGATATTTTCCTGCACATTTTCTTTCTGAAGCCCCATGCTTCAGAGGAGGAACGATGTTGGCATACGCTCAATGTCTGAAGGGCCCTAGTGTTTTACATACAAAGTCGTTCCTTAAGTCCACACTGCTCTTTGTCGCAGCTGTTGATAGGATGAAAGACTCTCCTGTTTCAACACAGTGGATCTCTTCATGGATGACCTCCTGTATTAGGTTCTACTATGAGCAGGCGAAGGTCCCGCTTCCAGGGGTGGTTGCAGCCCATTCCACCAGAGCGCAGGCTTTGTTGTTGACGTTTCTGGCACAGGTGCCCTTTCAGGACATGTACAAAACTGCTAGTTGGTCCTTGGTGCACACTTTCACCTCCCATTACACCATCATCCAAAAGGCACATGATGATGCCAACTTCAGCATGGGAGTGCTGCAGTTGGCTTACCAATGATCTCTGACCCCACCTCCAAGGTATTGCTTGCAAGTCACCTAGAATAGAATCGACATGAGCAAGACAGTTACTTGCCTTGTAACGGTTGTTCTTTGAGATGTGTTGCTCATGTCCATTCCATGATCCACCCTCCCATCCCTGCCGTCGGAGTAGACGGCGAGAAGGAACTGAGGCGGCGTAGGGCTGGCGGCGCCTTAGATACCATGGCTTGTGTGTGAGGCTCTAGGGGTGCTGCAGCTAGCCATAGGGTACTGCTAAGGGGAAAAAATTTCCAGTAAATGCATGGAGGAGTGCACACACCTAGAATGGAATGGACATGAGCAGCACATCTCGAAGAACAACAGTTACAAGGCAAGTAACTGTCTTTTCTTCTTTATGCACACATTCAGATAATTTTAAGAGATTGAGAATTTTTTTTTACAGAAACTGCTGGTTAAATCCTATCATATCATGAGCTTCCACGTGTTTTGTTCTGTTTTTTAATGATCATTTCAACCAGTTTGCCAGGTGCAGATTTAAGGCTTACTGATCTGTATTTCCCTAGATCCTTTTTTAAATATAAGTACAATATTTGCTACCCTCAATCCTCTGCAGTAATGCCTGTTTTATGAGAGTGCATATTTTTTAGCAACTGAACTGCTTCATATTGAAGTTACTTCAGAACTCTTGGATCAGTTTGCTGTACCTTCTCTTCTGACATCGCAATCTCTGAGAGTACCTCATCTTCCAGAAAAGAGCAGGCCTTGGGTAGGTATTTCCCCAGCGTTCTCAGTAGTGGAGACTGATGCAAAGAAGTCATTTAGCTTCTTGGTAGGGTGTTTATCTTCAAGTGCTCCTTCCAACCCCTGGTGATCCAGTGCACCCACTGATTTTCTCATGGGCTCCCTGCTTGTGGTATCCTTCCCCCCCATATAACTTATACTCCTTTTTATTGGAATCAGAGTTCCAAATTTTGAGGCATTTCTGTTTTGGCTCAAATAGCGTCCTCAGCCTTTTAAATATTAGTTGGGGCAGGGACTTGAACCTATTGTCCAGTTTCCCAGTTGAATGTCTTTACAACCAAGCTATATGCTTATTCTCTTTCTGTCTTTAGCCCAATGAATATTTAATTAGTTATACAAAGTGGAACAGCATCAACAGGAGAGATTGAGAGAGACCTGCTGCAGACTACCCGATAGCCCAGTGGTTAGGTCACTTGCAATATGGGACCCACGTTCAAGTCCACACTGCCTGATTCAGAGCAGGGTCTTGAACTGGAGTCTCCCATGTTGCAGCTGAGTGCTCTAACCACTGAACTATAGGGTATTTCGGGGTTGGGTTTCTATCCTGTTGAAGCTGTTCCACTTTGTATAAGTGATTAAGTATTCATTGGGCTCAATTAAGTATTAATTCAGACATGAATACCCTAATCATTGGGCTATGGAGTCAATCTCTTTATCTCTGGTCCAATGACTATTATATTATTTATACCATCTCCTGTTGTTGTTTTTTGGGGAGATAAAAGGACAAAACTGCTGGATGAGTTTGTCAAACTTATAAACAGCTTCAGTCAACCCGAACTGCATTTTTGCAAATAAAGAATTCATCCAAAAACTTCAACCAGCTCTAGTTAAAATCTGTAAATGGCTGTAGTAGTTCGTCAAATCCTATTTCATTTGAATTTGTTTTACGCCATCAGTTTACTCAGTTAGTGTCCCAAATAGTGCAAGTTGGCAATCTTTTAATTGAAGATTTGAAGCTATGTATCAGGATCATTAAATTTGACTACATGCATGGCTTTTAGAATAAGTGTGAGGAATGAGAGAGAAGGGTGGTCAGGAACCGTCACCATGGATTCACCAAGGGCAAGTCATGCCTGACCAACCTGATTGCTTTCTGTGAAGAGATGACTGTCTCTGTGGAGGTGGGGAAAGCAGTGGACATGATATACCTTGACTTTAGCAAAGCTTTTGATATAGTCTCCCACAGTATTCTTATCAGCAAGTTAAAGAAGTATGGGTTGGATGAATGGACTGTAAAATGGATAGCGAACTGGCTAGATCATAGGGCTCAATGGGAAATGATCAATGGCTCCATGTCTAGTTGACAGCCGGTGACAAGCAGAGTGCCCCAGGGGTTGGTCCTGGGGCCAGTTTTGTTCAACGTCTTCATTAATCATCTGGAGAATGGGGTAGATTGCACCCTCAGCGAGTTTGCAGATGACACTAAGCTAAGGGGAGTGGTAGATACCCTGGAAGGTAGGGATAGGATACAGAGTGACCTAGACAAACTGGAGAATTGGGCCAAAAGAAATCTGATGAGGTTCAACAAGGAGAGGTGCAGAGTCCTGCACTTAGGATGGAAGAATTCCATGCACAGCTACAGACTGGGGACCGACTACCTAGGCAGCAGTTCTGCAGGAAAGAACCTAGGAGTTACAGTAGATAAGCTGTTTGAGTTAGCAGTGTGCCCTAGTAGCCAAGAAGGCTAATAGCATATTGGGCTGCATTAGTAAAATCATTGCCAGCAGATCAAGGGAAGTGATTATTCCCCTCTATTCGGCATTGGTGAGGCCGCATTTGGAATATTGTGTCTAGTTTTGGGCCCTGCACTACAGAAAGGATGTGGACAAGTTGGAGAGAGTCCAGTGGAGGGCAATAAAAATGATTAGGGGGCTGGAGCACAAGACTTATGAGGAGAGACTGAGGGAACTAGACTTGTTTAGTCTGCAGAAGAGAAGAATGAGGGGGAATTTGATAGCAGCCTTTAAGTACCTGAAAGGGGGTTCCAGGGAGGATGGAGCTAAGATGTTCTCCGTGGTAGTAGATGACAGAACAAGGAGCAATGGTTTCAAGTTGCAGTGGGGGAGGTCTACGTTAGACATTAGGAAAAAAATTTCACTAGGAGGGTGGTAAAGCACTGGAATGGGTTACCTAGGGAGGTGATGGAATCTCCATCTTTAGAGGTTTTTAAGCTGTGGCTTGACAAAACCCTAACTGGGATGATTTAGCTGAAGTGAGTCCTGCTTTGAGCAGGGAGTTGGACTAGATGACCTCCTGAGGTCCCTTCCAACTCTAATGTTTTATGATTCTGATTAGACTGAGTTTTTCAGTCTTGTCCCTCACATATCTTTTTCTGGCTTATGCTGTCTTCTGTGAGTATAGTAGAGTTGCATGAAAATTCCTGGAAGCTGATCTTTCCCTTGACTATCATAGACATCTAGGTGTTGATGATATAGTGCATTTTTAAGAATAGTGGCTTTAGTAACTCTTAAATTTAGTGACATTAGTTTGTTCAGAAATAGATTGGGTCTTGGCATCTTAATGCTTCCTTGTCCAGTCCAGCGTGAAACAGGTTTCTGTAAATTGAATTGACTGTGCAGACTGGAAATAGGGTGTACATTTTTAATAGCAAGGGTAATTAACCATTAGAAACCTTTAGCAAGGGTTGTAGTGGGTTGTCCATCACTTATCATTTTTAAATCAAGATTGGATGTTTTTCTGAAAGGTATGCCCTAGGAATTATTTTGGGGAAGTTCTATGGCCTGTGTTTTATACAGGAGGTCAGACTAAATGGTCACAATAGTCTCTTCTGGCCTTGGAATCTATGAATGTATAAACTGCTCCACTGAATAAAACTACTACTTGTAAGATTTGTCAGTTATATGTCTCCTACACAACTAATTCTGTAACACTGCATATATGCAATTTATTATGGGTCAGATTTTTAAAGGGAGGGCTTGTGGTTAATGGGTAAAATATGTGCCTGATCTTTGTGGGTTATATATGTGCCTGTTGGTTTGTGGGTTAAATATATGCCTCATCTTGCCTGTGGACCTTGGTGCTTCATTTGAAAAAATAAAATAATCCCCCTCTTTGGACCGTATAGAATATTATATGCCACAAAAGGCTTTAATGTAATCATATATACAGCAATAACGCTTTGTATACAGAAAGAGGCATAGTTACAGCAACTGATGAAACTGTAACTAGGAATCTTCTGAGATATGTGAGAAGTATTTCCATGTGATTACAAACAAACCATTTTGCTACATGTGAAAGTAATACTCCTGAGGGAGCTCTGTGCTAAAAAATAAAGGTTCTGCTCACAATATTTTAAAACTCTGCAAAATTCTGCATATTTATGTCAAAATAACACAATCATGCCACTTTGAATTATGTTGGTAATTTATTTCAAAATACCCATCAGTAGGTATGTTTATAACAATACAGATAACAAAAAAGATTCAGGACACGTTTTTTTGACTGATAGATTCCTTACCAGGCATGTTAATACAGAACTTTGAGTAATAATTAATTTAAACTACAATACAGAAACGTTATTTCCCACACCTCTCAGAAGCAGTGCAAAGGTTTGGGGGAATCGGGTAACAGAGGAGCTATAGGAGAGGGAAGTAATTTCAGGGAAGGAGCCTGGGAATGAATTTGTAGGGTTGTTGAGTGTACATGGGCTAAGTATGGAAAAAAAGTATGCTTTTTTGGCAGGGAGGAAGGGGGAGATTGATAGGGAGTAAGGAACCCTACCCCGTGCAGACCCTTGCTGACCCTTAGCCTTTCCCATTCAGTCACACACATCTGCCCTAGTCACTGTGTGTCCCTGCACCCCCACTCAGCCACTCTCCTGCCCCCCATGTGACCCTGCACTCCCCTCCTTCCTTCATCCCCATGTGTCCCTGCATCCCCCTCCCATTCAGCCTCTGGCTTAATGTTGTCACCCCATCAGCTCCTATGCCCCTGCCCCAGTCTGTCCCCCCACTAGCTCTTCTGAACCCTACTCTGACCCTCCCCCAGCAGCCCCAAGTGCTCCTCTCTGTCTTTCCGCCCCGTATCTTGTGCCTCTTCTCCTGACCTCTGCCCCCTCTCTCTCTGCAGCTGGCTTCTGGCCATCAGAGGAGTGAAGTTTTGGAACAGCCTTCCAAGGGGAGCAGTGGGAGTAAAGACCTAGTTGGCTTCAAGACTGAGCTTGATAAGTTTATGGAGGGGATGGTGTGATGGGACAGCCTAATTTGGCAATTAACTGATCTTTGACTACTAGCAGTAAATATGCCCAATGGCCTGTGATGGGATGTTGGATGCATTGGGTTCTGAGTTACTTCAGAGAATTCTTTCCTGAGTGTCTGGCTAGTGAGTCTTGCCCTCATGCTCAGGGTTTAGCTGATCACCATATTTGGGGTTGGCAAGAAATTTTCCCCTAGAGCAGATTGGTGGAGGCCCTGGGTTTTTTTTGCCTTCTTCTGTAGCATGGGGTACGGATCACTTGCTGGTAGATTCTCTGTACCTTGAAGTCGTTAAACCATGATTTGAGGACTCCAAAACTCAGTCATAGGCTAGGAGTCCATTCCAGGAGTGGGTAGGTGAGGTTCTGTGGCCTGCATTGTCCAGGTGGTCAGTCAGACTAGATTATCATAATGGTTCCTTCTGACTTCAAAGTCTATAAGATGGCTGCCCTCTCTTCTGGTGCCATAGCATTCCCTGGTGGGCAAAAGGTGTAGTTGCACCTCTGGGACAAAATGTATTTTCGTTGGGGGGGAGAAGGGAATCTGCAGGGGACGTAAATTCTGCATGCGTGCAGTGGCACTGAATTCCCCCAAGAGTAAAGTAAAAAGCAATGTGCATAAAATATACATCTAGAAAATGTTGCCTTTCTTTTCTTTAATTCTCCCTTTCTTCTAACTTCCAAACTAATTTGTCAAACTACTTTTTTTAATCCAATCTGTAGTATCATAGTGGATAACTCCATAAAGGGAAAGAAATTGGTGTGGCAGTGTTTATAAAAGCATAGATGGCCAAACAAAACCTTAGCGGTGTATAAGCAACAGAAATTCGCTTAAGAGACTTGATATGCTGATAACTGAGCAGGAAAATTCTGTATATTTTCTTTTTTTTTTATTTACAGAATACAAATGAGCTGTACTTGGGGGAGATGTTCTTTGATGTCTCACTTCTTGTTTGGTCAATTGCATTGGTTCTAATAACTCAACTAGGCCTTTGCTCTGCATTCATTTGTGCAATGTGGGTAGCGTTTCCTTTACTCACAAAGCTATTGATCCATAAAGAATTCAAACAAAAAGGTAAATATGTATTTTATCATTTGACAACTTGGAGCTCAATTATTATATGGGAGAGCATGATTATAGCCAGCTTGAACTAAACTAAAGAAAATTCTCATATGTAACCATGAGTGTGGTGGGTTTTTTTTTTTTTTTTTTTTTAAATAAAAATAACACCACTTCTCTGAGCTCTAAATTATTCTGACTTCAGAACGCCAGTAACACTTGTCAGGAATACCTTTATGTCAAGATTATAGTTATCTTTTAACTATAGATGTATAGGAGATGGCTTGAGTCATCTATATAATATTCCAGTATTGTCACTCTGAACCTTAGAATATTTGAGTCGGTGTGAAGCAATGGAAACAGCAACAAGCATGTGTCTTTGGTCAGAATATCACTAGGTTCAATCATCACTAGATTTTGAGGTCTGTTACCATCCACTTTTTAAGTTCTCAGCCATTTTGACTTTATGAATTATACCTGTGCATTGAATGGCTACAGTAAAGCACATATCTATGCCATACCAAAAGTCCTAGACCATTGTGATATCAGAGGTAATTCAACTTGTCACCACTCTTACTTTACAGCTAATTTGCATGAAACAATTTCTATGGCCATTTGAGGGAGGTTGCACAGATATGGATTATTTGGCCCAAATGCCAAACCCATGTGAGAGAACCTGGGCTTTCAGCTACGTGTGTGTCAAAAATAAGTAGAGACTCAGTGGGGCAGATTATCAGTGTGTTCAGTTATGTCATTATTCAGATATTTAGATGGAAGATGGGACCTAAACCACTGTTATAATTAGACATAGATATTGAGGCAAAAGTCTATTTAGCGTTTTTCACAACGTAAGTATACTATTACGTGGCTTTAAAATGTTGTATTGGCATGGTCTGTACCAGATGCTAATGGAGCCTTCTGTCCACATAGATGGACCTCACCTTTGGAAATAACTTGTGTTTTGTGCCTTGATATTGTATATGGTAGCTAATTAAAACTGTAAATTCTGGATCTTACAGGCTACAGACTATCATGCTTGGTTTTTTTCCCTTCTCTCCTTTAGGTGCCACAATAAGATTTGTCCTGATTTACATGCTGGGAATGTTTATTCCATACCTCTATATAATGTACCTCACCTGGACGATATTTGAAATGTTCATTCCCATCATGGGTCGAAGTGGTACAGAAATTCCACCTGATGTAGTGTTAGCAGCCTTTATCGTTGGTAGCACTATAATTCTATCTTCCTATTTCGTAAGGAGATTCTTTTTAACCTGTAATATATATAGAACTACTTTTTAAAGAAATATTTCAAATTAATGGTGTTTAAACTGTAAGTTAAAAAGCAATCTTATCACATGAGACTCCCATAAAACTAGCTAATCACTACATTAAAATGAAATCAGACTCTTTAGAGCTGCTGTTTTTGGATACTTGAAGGCCAAGTTTCACCGTCATAGGAGTGTGCTCCTTTCAGTGAAGTTGGTTGGAGTTGTGCATGTTACAGGATTGAATTTTGCCCAGTATCTGGCTAGAAAATTGAATTTATATATGATGTGTATGAAGATGAAGGTTCATCCCATCGTAGACTTCCCTTCCTGTATTCAGGATGATTGTTTTGCTTCATGATGAGATTAAACTGAGTGATTGTAGATGAGAGAGTTTAAATGCAGTAAATGATACATTGTTAGTTGAAGCAAATCTGTTTAGGCGGAACATAAGAATATATCTGCTGCAGGATAGAGGTACAGAGATCAGTGCAAGGGAACAGTATCCTGCTCTGAAAAAAGAAATTAACTTTCTTGAAGTATTTTAATACTGGAGGCTAATTAGGACTTTAGTATAATTCAGGAAGAATATGGAATTAAGTATAAAATAACCTGAAGAATATATAAAATACATCATGTTACAGCACTGTTTTTAAAAATGTGCTCTCACACAAAGTACACTAATTACAAATGATCGGATATTTGCTAATGAATTTTTTTTTTAAACGTGTGCTTTCTTAGAACTCTACAAAATTTGCACATAGTTCTAGCGTATTGGCCATTTAAGATTGCAAGTGACATGAAGTTTTGCATCAGATTAAATAACACTTGTGAAGATAAGCACATTTTAAAATGTCCTCTGAATTCCGTAAATTAGTTCTTTAGAAATACACTGACACTGTCTTTTGCTGCTCAATGCATTATTGTCATAACTAGTGTCTTGTATTTTTATTCTCTAGCTTAACTTCATCTATCTTGCCAAAAGTACAAAGAAGACATTAATTACTTTAACTACAGTGTTTGGAGTTACACTAATTCTTGTTTGCAGTGGAGTATTCTTCCCGTACAGTTCTGATTCAGCTAATCCAAAACCTAAGCGGGTCTTTCTCCAGGTAAGAAAAGTGTTACATAATACATAGCCTTTTTTTAAAGTGGTGTTTCTCTCTCCAGCCTTCCTCACCCTGTCAAAGAAGGGCATTTTGGTCTTGGATACAGGATAACTCTTAAGAGGATTGCTTGTTCCCAGGCTATTAAAAAAACTTTAGCTGTTTGAGGTCACTATAACTTTTTTTGTTTTCATTGGTCACGATGGACTACATTTTTCCCTGACTTCTGTTCAGTTACACTAGGAATGCTTTTGGCTCAATAAACATGTTTAAATACTTACATGTTTGTTCTAATAAACAATGTTCATGGAAGAAGTATGCAGAAAGCTAGGCAGACTGTCTCTTTTGTTCTTTGTGTAGTGGTCCATCTGCTTTCTGTGGAGGGTGGTGCTGAGCAGCTTGTTCAGCTACACTTGGTATACATTGATTTTGATGCAGTGTAATAGTAAACTAGAATGTTTAGCAGTTAAATGATTTGCCTTTCCCAGTTATTTTTAAAATGTGTATCTATGTAGGTATGTGCAAAGTGTGGGTGGAGTGACAAGTGTAATTTTGCAATCGTTAAGTCTTGCCAGACTTTGGAACAACACAAAGTGAAAAGACAAGATGTGTATAAAATAAAGATAAATTGTCATGTTGTAATTGGCTTGGAGCCTCTTTCTCTGCTCATCTCCAGTTGAGAGATCTGACTTCAAGAGAACTTGTTAATAATTTAAAAGACAAGGAGTCCTGTTTATCAATTATATATATCCTGGTATTATGTACTGAAATTTCTGTCTTAGTAGATCGGTGGGCAGTAGCAGTAATTTAGAAATGGGCGTTATTGATTTTGTACCTGACAACTTGTTCTTCTTTGAGTGATGGTCCCTATGTGTATCCCACACATGGGACAAATATGTGCACCATGCGTCTGAGTCTGGAATTTCTTGCAAGCAATGTCCATTAGCCTGCTCATGTGCCATAGCTCTCCTCATGCTCCCAACCAACAGCTTAAAGAGAAGTGTGGGCTCATGCCTCTCCAGTTCCTTCTGACCCCCAAGTGTCTGAGTTGGAATCTTCAGTGTCTTCAGCATCTTTTTTTTACTGCATCATGCCTGTACGAGTTGTATATAGCTATTTTTTTAGTAGTTTTTGTAGTTATAGTATAGTGGGTTTTTCCCCCTGCCAGACTTTTCCCTTGAGAAATGTTATGCTCAGCGTTCTGGGATTAAAAAAAACCTATGCTTCCTGTCCTTGTTCCTTTTCTGTGAGTGACGAACATCAACGCTGCCTCTACTGCCTGGGTGAGCTAACATTTCTGCCAGGTGCAGCATCTAGTTCTTTTCCCCCCTCAAGCTTGTGAGGCTCAGGAACTGAGACTCAAAAAACACCTTATGTAGAAGGCAATGAAACCCCAATCGGATCCACTTCATAGATCCCCGCACTTCCCCCACCCCCAGTATATTAGTCTCAACAAGCAGATAGTGCCCCTCAGAGCATGAGCTCGGGAATGGAGGCTAAGTCTGTTAAGCCTAAAGAAAAGGCTTCACAAGAGAGTAAGGGGCATTGTGATAGGGTGCTGGGGGATGAACCCCCTTGTCAGCCCCATTAGTGTAGCTAGCAGAAGGACAGCAGAGCAGGTAGCTGGGTTGGGGTTGATTGCCTGAAGGGGGGCAGGTGGGCAGGAGCACAGATTGAGCAGCTTCCCAGGGGAGTAATTAGCCCATGAGCGGCAGCTGTCCCTGAAGCTCTAGAAGGTTTATAAGCCAGGCCAGAGGGTTTGGGAAGGGAAATTGGGGAAAGGAGTCAGGAGGGACAGAGGGATTGCCTGTCTCCCTGGCCCTGAGCAGTCCCTGTGAGGACTGACTCAGGCAGGGCACTGTATGGTGGTGGGTACTTCAGACGCATGCTGTAATAAACCATGGGTGACTGTAAGTTTGTAGGTCCTCACCTCCTTTTTGGTCGAGAGGGGAAAGGTGGCAGCACCGGACCTGTTACAGGCACTCTCATAGACATAAGGACAAGTCATCTGTGTCTAAGACTGACCTGAAAAAAGGGATCCCTCCATGGCCCTGTCAAAGATAGGCGAGCCAGAGTCCATGGGCATTAAGTATTAGGCCCAAGTAAATCTTCAGAAGAGAAGGCGGTGGTGCACAAGGGTGTGGACCCTATGGTTCTGACACCAGCTTTAATGTTGAAAAATTGGGTGAGACAGCTGCTAGTGCTTCCATCCACTTTGTGACCAAGGCAGTACCTATTAGCAATGCAGCCCCGGGAGACCTGACTGTCACGGTGACCAGAGAGGCACCAGCTCCACCAGTGTACTGTCCTCTTCTTATGAGATGGTTGGAGGTATACATCTCCACAGAAGACATCTTCACCATCTTGCCATCCACATTCATCTCTCCTGTAGGGTCCATCTATATTCTGGGAATGTTGTTTTGCCAGAGGAGGAGATTGAGTCATTCCCCTATTCCACCCATCAGGTTTGAAGTGCAGCCATTGGTACCATTGGTCCACCTGGTGGTCAGGAACCTGACTTTCTCTTCCAGTGAGTCAGATGCTCTGCAGGAATTTCTGTGGCACAGAGAAGAGGTGGTTCTGGACAGAAGCCCTATGAGATCAGGGTTCTGACTTCCAACCAGACACAGTTGGCCAAGGGGAAGTGATACCCTATACCATGGGGTTCCCATCTAATGGTGGATCTGTCTTATTGCCACTATTGGGGACCATGGAAGCCCTACTCCAGACACCCAGATCAGTGCAGTAGTCCTACTTGCCCCATCAGAGTATTTGGAAGAGGAAGGTGAGCTGTTTACTCCCAGGATCTCAGTGTATTCATCAGATGAGGCAGTCACTCCATCTTCATCTCTGCCGGATGATTTTAAACAATACCAGCAGTTCATGCACAGGTGGTAGCAGAGCTGCAAATTCAGCTGGAGGAAATTCAGGAGCCTCACCACCAGAGACATTCTGCAGCCTTCTAGTCTCAGTAAAATGGCCCTCCCAATCAACAAGGCCATCATGGACCCAGCAAAGATGGTTTGGCACACTGTTGCTGCTCATAAGCATCCCCTAAGAGGGCTGAGATGCACTACTTTCTCCCATCCAAGGGGTAAGAATCCTTTTTCTCTCATCCTCTGTCAAACTGTCTGGGAAAGCAGGCAGACACAGAGTGGTCGAGCAACAGCACTCAAAGGCTACTCCTTCTGATAAGGGACAAAAGAATGGCAAACTTCTGGGAAGAAAGGACTTTTCTTCCACTTGTCTCAAGTTCAGCATCCTAATTAGCAGCCCCTCTTGGCCAAATATAATTTAATCAATAATGCTAGATTTCTAGAGTTAAAGGGCAAACTTCCTGAAAAGGATAGAGCCCATCTCCAGCCCTTAATGGATGAGGGTGAATTGGTGACGAAAACTTCACTTCAAGTTGTGATGGATTCAGCAGATACTGCATTGAGGGGGATGGTTACGGCCATTGTTATGAGGAGAGACTCATGGTTGAAACCCTCAGGTTTCCCTAGAGAGAAGCTGAGTACCAAGATCTGCCCTTCAATATTATCCACCTATTCCATGAGAAAACAGATGAATCTCTCTACTCCTTCAAAGACAATGAGAACAGTGTTTTGCTCAGTAGGCATTTATACCGCTGCCCCCTGAGAGAAAACATTGCAGACAGGGATATAGGATAAGGTCACCATCTCAGCCTTTTTATCATCAGCATCCTCAGGAGCGACACACAAGAGCCAGAAGGTGTATAGACCCAGGAACCCAGCCTCTGCAACATCCACTGTCACTTTATATTCTAACTACCAGGTGAAGTTTCTTTTGACATGACTGTCAAGGCGTGTCTCTTGAATGATGCCTCTTTATTCCCCTTTTCTGATGTTTGGAGGCTACCTTACACAAGTTGTCAAAGACAGGACGGTCCTAACAATAAATAAATGGGTTTTAGAGGTTACAGCTATCTAACTGAGTTTCTCACAACTCTGTCCCACAAACCTTGCAGTACCTCATTAGAGACCACTCTCATGAGGACATTTTACGACAGGAGGTGAACTCCCCGATACTTCAGGGAGCCATAGAAAAGGTTCCAGTTCAACACCACAGGAAAGGTTTCTATTCTCTTTACTTCTTGATCTCCACGAAGAACAGAGGATGTAGGCCAGTTCTCAGTCTGTCAATTAAACAAGAATATTCAAAAACTAAGATTCTGCATGAAATCCTTGGCATCAATAATTCCTTCATTAGCGGAGGGCACCTGGTTTTTCAAATGAAAGATGCATATTTTCATATAGATATCCATCCAGCCTACAGGTGGTTCCTCAGGTTACTCTTTGGGCAAAGCCATTACCAGTTCAGAGTCCTCTCCTTTAGTCTGGCCACAGGACCAATGATGTTTACAAAAGTTTTTTCATGCTTAGCTGAAAAGAGGATTTATAATTTTCCCATACCTTGATGACTGTCTTCTCAAAGGCAACTTCTACAAGGACGTCCATTGAACAGCCCATGTTCTGCTCAGCCTTTCACCTTCCCTAGGTGTCTGTCAATCATGAAAACCCCATTTTGACCCTCCGCAAAGTGCATAGATTTCATAGGGGAACATTAGATGTGACTACAGCAAGAGTGTATCTGCCTCGCAAAAGATTTCAGGCCATGAGCACTCATACACCAAGTCACTATCAGAGCTAGGATATCAGTAAGAAGGCACTTTTTTATACTAGAATAAGAATGTCCATGGGGAGATGAGGAGGGGGGAGGTGTTTCAGTACAAGTTTAAATGAGTACAAAGTGGTAATAGGTTCTTGTTTAGACAAGGCCTAAAGCCAGGTTGATGCAGCACTTCAAACTTTAGAAGGAGATTAAATGAGTTTCATGGAGCTTTAACTTCCTGTAAACTCATCCTAGATTCCTGCTCTCCAAAGTCTATTGCTGCCTTTTCCCTTCCTGAGCTGGAGGCATCTGTTTACTGTCAGTAGAGCTAAAAACTGCTTAGGTGTCCATAACAGTCAGTTCGGTATAATCCTCTTCCTTCTGCCATACTTTCTGTTCTTAGAAACTTAGTCTCACTTTAGAAGTCCCAGTACAGCCTTTCTGGTCATTGTGGACAAGCTCAAAGTATCTCCCCTCTAAGGGTATGTCTACACAACAACTAGACACCCACAGCTGGTAGGCCAGCTGACTCAGACTTGTGGGGCTCAGCCTGTGGGGCTGTTTCATTGCTGTGTAGACTTCTGAGCTTGGGCTGGAGCATGGGCTCTGGGGCCTTCCCACCATGCAGAGTCCTAGAGCTCACATTCCGGTCTGAGCCCAGAAGTCTACACAGCAATGAAACAGCCCCTTAGCCTGAGCCCCACTAGCTGGAGTCAGCTGGTATGGGCTAGCCTTAGGTTTTCCTTTGCTGTATAGACATACCATAAATACTTCAGTCAGGCAAACTGTACATTACATCTCTGGGGCTATTGCCAGTGTCACTGAACTACACTGACCTTACTCACTCAGTGCCTCTTGTAGAACATTTTGAAAGTGCAACCTTGGGGCAGTCTGTCTTTCTTCCCTGCGTGGGTGGGGCTCAGTTCCTCTTTGAATGCTTGCTCATGTCCATTCCATGCTAGGTGTGTGTGTGCTGAGTGCACAATTACCAGAGATGTTTACCTCAATGGTATCTGTAGGACCAGCCCTAGCACCCCTGGAGCCACGTGCGTATGTGCCAGTATAAGGGATTCCTCCAGTTCCGCACCCTCTCAGTTCCTTCTTGATGCCCATGATGGCTGCTTGGAGTGATCCTTCTTGCTCTTTCCAAGCTAATTTCCCAGGTGTTTGGACTTTTGTAGATGTTGTATAGTTATTGTAGTTAGTGTATATAGTTCTTTGTATTAGTGTATAGTGAATAGTTGTTTCTGTAATCAAGGGACTTTTGCCCCAGGGGCTGGGCATGCCACAGTCCCCAGGCTTCAAGCTGTGTGCCTACACAGTGCCTTGGAGAAACTCATGTTAAAGAGAAGTGCCAGATTTTCAGGGGCTTCAGACTGTGCACTCAAAAAGATAGAAACATTCATCTGAGGGCCTTATTCATAGAGGCAGCCCTCAGACCAGCCTTGGGGCCAAGCTGCTCTGAACTGGCAACAAGCATTTCAGTTTCTGTGTGAAGTGCTCCACTGGCACGGTTTCCTTCCCGGCACGGTTTCTCCATCCCCGGTGCCAAAGAAGAAGCATAAGAAACAACACACCAAGAGAGGGCGCTCTCGGATGCAAAAAAGGACTAGTGTGGAGTGGCTGGTGTAGTGTGACCCATGCAGGGCCACTCATCCTCCCCAGATCCACTGTCAGCCCCAGTAGTTCCATCTACAGCGCTAAGTCCAGTACTGGACCCGCCTCTGACTTCCAGGAGCAGTCATGGGACCTTGTGCCTGCAGGCCTCTTCAACTCCGGAAGTTTGCTTAGCAGCAAAGGATCTGATGTCCCTTCAGATCTTGCTGACCCCTGCCACCAAAGGTGATCAGGGATCAAGGGGTGATGAACTCCATCATTGCACCATCCAGAGGAAAACCATTCATGGTCCCACTGCGGCAGTCTCTGACCCATTGTCGGGCACTAGTTCCACAGCACCGCCTGAAGGCAGAAGTGTGTAGAGTGCTGCCATGGTCTCTGAGGGAAGAATCCTTTTCGTAGTCTGAGGAGAATCCTTTGCCCCACTGAGGACATACCGGTACCAGCCCCCATGAGAATCAGGTCTGTGAACTGGAAACTTTCCCTAGTTCACTGAAGAAAGCCTCATCTACCGTGTCCTCCTGGTTTGGTGGTCTATGACAGACACCCACCATGACATCACCCTTATTGTTCTTGCTTCTAAGCTTAACCCAGAGACTCTCAACTGGCTTATTTCTAGTCTCATACTGGAGCTCAGAGCAATCATGGTGCTCTTACATACAGTGCCACTCCTCCACCCTTTCGCCCCTGCCTGTCCTTCCTGAACAGTTTATACCCATCCACGACAGTGCTCCAGTTGTGTGAGTTACCCCACCAAGTCTTGGTTATTCAAATCATATCATAGTTCCTTGACTGTGCCAGGACTTCCAATTCCTCCTGCTTGTTTCCAAGGCTTCTTGCGTTTATTTATAGGCACTTGAGATAACTGGCCGATTGCCCTGCTTTTTCAGTACGAATCAGGAGGCCTCCCCTGTTGCATCCTCCTTCTGCTTCCTTCTGGTGTCCCACTTCCCCACTTGCCTTCAGGCTTCACCCTCCAGTTTTCATTTATTCCTCCATCCCACCCCTGCCCTCTTCAGGGATCCTTCTTATGAGTAGCTTCTTGTATAGGAGGTGTGGGAGCCATAGAAGAGGTTCCTGGAGACTTGAGAGGGAAAGGGCTTTACTCCTGATATTTCCTAATCTCCCCCCAGCCTGAACAATATTGGCAGATTGTGTCATCAGATACTTTTCATCTCAACCACCAGGTGTCTTCACCTGGAGGTTGTCAGTGTCATCTTCCAGAAGTGGAGGCCTAGCCAGGTGGACCTCTTTGCCACCACACAGAACAGGAAATGCCAACAGTACTGTACGCTGCGTGGGTATAGCAGTAGCTCCCTCTCCAATGACTTCCAACTCTTGTGGGCAGACCACCTACAGAACGCCTTCCCACTGATCCCCTTGGTTCACAAGGTCCTCCTAAAGGTCAAACGTGACAAGGCAAAGGTTATACTGATAGCTCTGGAGTAACCACGCCCGCATTTTTTTGGTATGCTTCTGGACCTCTCAGTAGCAGCTCCACCCTATCTGAATTTGATTTCACAAGACCGCAGCTGATTGCTTCACCCGAACCGAACCTCCCTGCACTTGACAGCATGATTGCTGCATGGTTGAACCCTGAAAAGCAGGCCTGTTCAGAACAGGTCTGGCAAGTCTTGCTCGACAGCAGAAAGTCTTCCACCAGGGTTACTTATGTGGCCAAATTGAAATATTTCACTTGTTGGGCCTCCAGATGTAATCTCTCTCCATCCTGGTCTTCTCTGCAGTCTATCCTGAACTATCTGCTCCATCATGGTTTGGTTCTTTCATCTGTTAAGGTTCCCTTGGCTGCCATCTCAGCCTTCCACCCTCCTGTGTAGAGCAGATCAATGTTCTCTCACGACAAGTCAGGTTTTTAAAGACTCTACCCTCAGGTTCATGACCCGATTTCCACCATTGGTCTTAAAACTGATCCTGTTAAGGCTTACAGGGTCCCCCCTTAGAGCCATTAGCATCTTGTCCGATACTGCTTCTCTCTCACCTTCCTGGTGGTAATCACCTTGGCCAGAAGGGTCTCCAAGATCAAAGCCGTAACATCAGAACCCCCTTATACGGTATTCTTCAGAAGACAAGGTCCAGCTGTGCCCCCATCTGACCATTTTTTACCAAAGGTTATGTCGCAATTCCACAACAACCAGAATGTTTTTCTTCTGATCTTCTTTTTTTCGGAACCTCAGAAGACCGCTCAGGAATGTTGTCTCCGTACACTGGATATTAAGCAGGCCCTCATCTTCTATAATGAGAGGACCAAGCCCGTCCACAAGTCCATGCAACTCTTTGTAGCAGTAGAGGAGAGAATGCGAGGGCTATCGGTGTCATCCCAAAGAATCTTATCCTGGATAACCACCTGTATCCAAGCTTGTTATGAGCAGGCAAAAGTCCCTTCTCTGGCCTTCATGACCACCGATTCCACGAGAGCCCAGACTTTATCAGCAGCATCCTTGCACAAGTACCAATCCAGGATATTTGCAGAGCTGCAACATGGTCGTTGGTTCATACCTTTGTGTCCCACTACACCATCATCTAGCAGGCCTGTGATAAGTCCAGTTTTTGGAGAGCAATGTTGTGGTCAGCATGTCCATAAACTCTGAGCCCACCTCCAGGGGTACTGCTTTTTAGTCACCCAGCATGGAATGGAGATGAGCAAGCACGCGAAGAAGAAAAAACAGTTACTAACTTTTCATAACTCTTGTTCCTTGAGATGTGTTGCTCATGTACATTCCATGACCAATCCTCCTATCCCTCTGTTGGCATTACCAGCAAAAAGAAACTGAGAGGGCCTGAAGCTGGTGGCACCCCTTTATACCAGCCCATTTGCACGCAGCTCCAGGGGTTTCTAGGGCCAGTCCTACAGATACCACTGAGGGAAAAATCTCTAGGAACTGCGCATGCAGGGCGCACACACCTAGCATGGAAAGGACTTGATCAACACATCTCAAAGAGCAACAGTTATGAAAGGTTAGTACCCATTTTTCCTTTACTTGGGTCAAATAAACACTGATGTTTAAGAATGGTTTATTTGTGTCCTACAGAAATACCTAGTGGTAAAATCTGTGTATGTGATTAGATACCACCATGATGTGGACCATATAAGTACCTAGATAAAAACACGTTTTCTAACATACCAGAGAGAACCTTATGCTGTGCCAAAAGTGTGTGGGTGGTAGTGGTGGGCATTTCAGAATCAGTTCTGACTTTATCAGGTTGCACAAGATATTCCAAATGCCTGATTTGCTTCTTCTAGCATGTGAGCAGAAGATTTTATGGACTAGATGGAAACTTGATGAAAAGTGATTCTGGCATATGGATTAATGGATTGGACTACTCTGGAATATCTCACATCACTCCTCACATACCTGAACTCAATGACACTATCAGAGCTAATTGTGAGGAGAAGGCCCCTCTCTGTGGCTTTCCTTGGATTCTTCCTGTGCACTTTCTTCTCAGGTTAGTAGTAATGCCGCCGCCCGTTAAGGCCACTTGGAACTTAGTTTCCAAGACATAGCAGACACTTTTGCTAAAGATCCATAGAAGGATGAAGAATAAAACTCATTTTGAAATGTTTTTGTCTGTTGCTGCAAAAGGCAAACATATTCATCAAACTTTCATTGTATAATGTCCCTGTCAGCAAGGGTTTTGTCAAGAAACTTTGAGAAAACATTTGACAACTCATGGTCTCATTGTGGCTGCTTCCCTTAATCACTTGCATATCTCCCGTCAGCTTTTCAGCGTCTCCTCCGTGCGGCGTCCATACTGCACTGCGTCGAAGGGAACCGCACTCCGTTCGACACAGCGCTACTCCACTTACGGGGGTGGGTTTCCTGTGTCGCTTCCTGGATCGATGTGATGGCGGCGAATTTGCCGCGTCAGTGTAGACCAGCCTAAGGTGTTGTGTTAAGCGTAAAAAAATGCTTTTTATTGTAGAAAGAACTGGTATCTTCCTGCTTCAGGAATTTCTCCCACAAACCCTGTTCATTTTAAACTTCTGGCCAAAGAGCAAATGCCCTGGGATTCTACTAAATTAATGTTTGAAGTATCAGGTGAGTGGCTATATGTCTATCAGCATCTGATTTGTGATTTCTACGCTACTTCTAGGCTTAAATTCTGGTATTGAAAGTGGCTGTGCTATGCCTAGGATAGCGAAGGGATTGGTAATTGGGAACTTTGCATCACCTAATTCAACTTCCCAGGCACTCAAAAAATTTTGGTCATATTGCAGTTGGAAACTTAAAGGCTCATTGGAACAGTTGACTTTTGTTATCTGGTAATGTTTAAAGCCCATTTTACAACGCTGTCCCTCTATCTCATCACCCCTTTTATTTGTCTTGCTGTACAGGATTCACTATGGCTTCTGCTACAGACAAGGGATCTGCTTAGTTATATATATTGAGACTCACAACCGGCAGCATGCAGGCTAAATCTCTCAAGAACAAAATGAAATTAAACAGTTGATTGGGGTACAGAAGTAGATAGAATGCAGTAGAAATTTGTTTCTCTTCACCACCTTCTGCTAAAACATCCAAATACATTTGCCTGTCTGATGTTGTAGGTCCCAGTCACATGTCTCTGTACATTCGACCACATGAAGGGTCAACACTGTCCAGGTGGTCTCTTGGAGATGGAACTCCTGTTGCTAATATAGGAGGAGATTACTTCGTGTTTTATGCTCATGGTCTGCAGGCTGTGGCATGGCGCTTCTGGATGGAGTTGAAGGTGAGGATGAAAATTGAGTGAATTTTAAAAATAAACCCAACTTGTTTTATTTCATAGATTAATAGAAGCTAGAGGTGAGCTTTGATTGGTCTTTTAATCTGCTCTCTGTGGGCTGATACAACGTTGTTCCTTGTATTTTTAGTGCTTTCTCCAGTCAAATTTTAAATGACCCAGAAGATGTGGCTTCCATTACTTCCTTTGACAGCCTCTTCTACAATCTTGTGTCTTGACATTAGGATATTTTTGATATTTTACTCAAATTTACCTTTTCTTAATAGTATCTCACTGCTCCTGATTAGAGCTGTTTTGTTGTAGTCTAAATAATTCCTCCCCATGTACTACGTTTACTTTTTTTGGAAAACTAGGACTCATTTTTTAAGTTGTAAATCCATCTGCTTAGAAAGAGAGGGAGTTACAGGCTTGGTCTTACCAACTTCCAGCGGATGCTTTTATCCTGATAAGGTGACCTTTTTCAGCAGTTCCCAGTTTCTCTCCCAAGATGAATATTAATGAGAACAGAGTATTCACCTCCCATTGTGTTACCTAAAGTTTCCCAGAAATAATTTACAGCATTCCTGGAAGCTTTTATTGCAATAGAATTTAAGATGTCTGATTCCCTGGAAAAATTTTATAGGGCCACAAAGGTTCAGAAAGGGTTTGTTCCTGGAAGAAGTATTCTGATCAGTTACCAAATGATCTTCCATCAGCGGCCTGGTACCCTGTTGAGCCAAGCGGGAATCTGTTTTGTACTGAGAGAGCTCTGCCAGACAGATGAAGAAATTTTATTTCTTTCTTGAACACGAGATTGAGTTGTTGGGAAGAGCCCAAAACTTGTAGCCCTGCTTTGATCATTATGATCAAGGGGCTGAACTCCTGTGTATAGTAAACTAAAGGTGAGTTAATTTCGTTTAGTTGCTAGGGAAAGTAAATCTGGTGCTGGTGATGAGTGAGCCTGCTGCAGGGCCTACCAAAATCTTAACAAGTGGATTGTTCCAACAGGAAAAGGAGTAGCCTCATTCATTCCAGACTTTGGAAGCTTTTCACGTTCACGCAGGACAATTCACATCATTGTGTGTATTGGAGATTTTGTCATACTGCCCTCTTCAAGGATACATGAGGCTAAGTTCTGAGCACGGTTGAATGTGTACAGTCTTAAGTAAATGGCATTGTACATGTGTAACAGAATTTTAACTCAGCAGGTCAATACCAATGTTCTATTGATTCTTTCTTCTATCAGGTATCTCCTGCCCGCAAAGTCTCTTCTGGGTAAATGGATTTTTTTTTCACATTAGACAATGATGCTGGTATATTTTAACAGAAATTGAGGGCTTTTATCTTTACAAATATTGACTCATGGGGCTGAAGTTTTATAGAAGACACTAGCTGGCTTGTAGGAAGACTCAGAAAGGGGTACCTGGAATGAACAGTATCTAGAAGCTATAAAGAGGCCAAGGTAAAAAGTAATCTTGGTAAATTTTCTCATTTTCAGGTTGCAGAAAAGCACTCTGATGGAATGGTTTCCCTTGCCATAGCAGCACATTATTTCTTTGGGGAAGATCAAAAGTCGCCTCAGCTATATGCCTTAATGGAGAGATTTCCAAACTGGACGTTTCCTTCTGGTTGGGTTTGCACATATGACCTTTTTGTCTTTTAGTCTTGCAGCAATGCAAAGATAACAGATTAGTTTCACAATGTCAGAGGATTCAACTCATATTCATAGTGAGGTCATTCTGGCAAGATGCACAAGGCTGTTTTCACAAATTGATGAAAAACATTTTGGGCACAGATGTGTTTCTGTGGTAGTTTGAGTGCTTAAAGGATGAGCAGGGTTCCTTTTCTCCTTCTTTTGAAGTGGTTGGTCCTGACACCTGGGGATAAGGGAGAAAAAATGCCTCCATATTTATGCAACTATAAATCAGCTGTTTCTCCCACTGATATGGCAGTTTGACTAGTGTAGTGCTAACATGAAGACTGCATTTGAAGAGGTATTATCGAGTAGCCCACTGGGCATTGTAAATGAGAGGGTCTTTGTAAAGTTATTCACACAATATTGTAAAATACTTCCTGGGTTTTAAGTAGATGTGGATGCTATCATCTTCAAACACTTAGTTCTACCTGTTCTACTAAAATAAAATAAGTCTTTGGCTGAAAGATTTTTGATCATGTACATCATGGAGTGAAAGTCCTTTTCTGAGTAAGAATTACTGTGATCTCTGAATGAAACCAGTTGGGAAGTAGTTGTGCCCACTTAGGCTATGCAGCATACTTCTAGTCCTTGAAGACTGTAAATTTCATGCCATGGAACTTGATGATCAATCTGCTACTAAGATCATTAACAACTTTATTTTTCCTCTCCTGCACTGTTGTGTTAAAAGATTGTTTTTTATTGGTTATTTCCTTCCTCTGTCCTTGTGCTAATTGTGACTTTCGAGTGGAGGACATTTGACCAAATCATACAGTCTTCTACTTACTTTGCTGATGGGATCTTACACCCTGTTTCAGTATCAACATGAAGATTAGACTTGTACAGGAGACGCAAATATGTGGCATTGTTGTGTAGGTCAGAGCACAGAGCCTTTTGTTTGAGTGGGCATCTTGTAACTGCTTGATTACTAGTTTCTAAATTGATTATAAATCTCTATCATCCTGGATTATTTTTAGCTGTATATTTTTTATCAGTACCTTTGTGTAGGTATTCTTGGTTGGTTAAGTGAAACTCCTTTCACTTCGTTAATATATTGGTTCTGTGTTCACTTTTTTTAAAAGTACTTTTCTTAAGCACCTGTGAGAGTAACTATTGTGAAAAGAGACGTTTAAAGCATGACTCTTCTGGTATTTGTGGAAAACTGTTCTTAATTTAAGCTTATAGGGTAGTATTTTCAAAAGAACATAAGTGATTTAGGAACACAGCTCCCATTTAAAGACTTGTGCTCTTCAGTTAGCTGTTTTTTTGAAAATCCCACCCCATCCTCCCCAGAAAAACAGTCACCAACAAAAAATGGAATCTTTGACTTTGTTTTTCCTAAACTGTGTGTGTAAACTGGGGAAATCTTTAGACTTTCTTGGGAAGCTTCTCCAAATTGATGCCAGTGCTTTGCGCTGACCATTCTCTAGCACAGTGGTGAAAACTTAGTGCTTTGTTTATCTGATTAAAAATTGCCAAATTGTATGCACAGGAGTTGTCTTTGTGCATGCATCAGTTAAAGCAAAAAAGCTGTAGTATTATGGATAGCTACATAGTATGGGAGAAATTAATGCTTAAGATAAAATTTCTCGTGATTTGCTGTTGGCCCTGAGGGATGAGGGTTCTTATGATTAAGTTTATTGGCTCTAAATTAACTTTTTTTAGTAATTATGTACATGACCAGCATGGAACAATGCAGTATATTATGAGCACACGTTTGTAGGGTATTGCATGACAGATTCTCAGAGATCAATTAAAATATTTAATTGCTTTGGTTTGTGTGTTGCATAAAGTAAACAAAACGAACAGACTGTCACTGTTGGCTCAATAGCACCTGGTCTTTCATGTACAGTGCTTATCCCTGTTGGTTTAGAATATTTACCTATAAAGAAAGGTGTCTTATTAATGGTCCTAATGGTTTTGAAGAAATCTGTCTTAACTTCAGCATATTTTCATGTCTCAGTTAATGCACTATCTTGTACTGCACTTACACTTTGAGTTGGCACAGTTAAGCCTCAGATGAAGAATTAAGACTGTACAAGAATCATTCACAATGTCTTCACTAAAATTCGTATTTTTCAGTGTGCCTCTAATTTGTAAACTTAAAAAAATTAATGGAAGAAGAGTCTGGAGACAGGGAAAATGTTGATGTGCACCATGTTAACTTCTGGAACTTCAGCGAAGCAATAACTGTATTTTGTTACTGTAAGAAAAAGTAAAATAACTTTGCTAGCTCAGGATCACCTTTTATTTAAATTGCAGAATTAAATTGTTTAGGATTTCTGGTTATTGTGAATTCCTACCTTATTAAAATACTAAACTTAAGTGGGCTGTGTAACTGTTACTGGGAGATTGTGCTTGTTTCTAGCATTGCATTAGAAGCCCAAAGCTCTTACTTGTCTGGAATGACAAAACTGCTGTTGAGACTTGGGGAATTACAATTACGGGTAAGACATGGCATGAGTAAAGTGTGGACATGGAATGAGGCTGATGTTGTGTCTTGGTGTACCTGAGTTGGCGAGCCTGCCTAATTCAGTATAGGTACAGTTTGAACTGTTTAGCAGGTGTCAGGGTAACAGGCTTCTAAAAACCTGTAACTGGGCACAGGTAATCAGATGCCCAAATGACAGGGGGATTCAGGTATATTAGTTATTGATTGGTTGTATATGCAGTTTGTGTTAAGTTTGTATGAACTGTACTAGTTTTTTCTTTTAACCATCTGAATATTAGAAATAAGAATTCTGTAATTCACTCATTTTTCAATATAAACAGTGCAGCCTGACATGCATTGAGTTGAAAGGCAGAGGTGCACAGTGATGGAAATCTTTCTTTACTTTTAGTAAAGATGCAGCCGACTAAATGGGTTTCTGCCCACAAAAGAGTATACCCAAATAAATTTGTTAGTCTTTAAAGGTGCCACGGGACTCTTAGTCTGTTTTTAGTAGTGATGCAGTAAGCAAGTAGTGAATTAATTGTTCCATTTGAAGTGGTAAATGTGTCTAGGTGTTCTTTTGAAAATTGCTTTAGTTTAGGTTAGAACTCACAGATATTTATGAAAAGTCTCATGTGGTAAGTCTTAATTTAGACCTGTACTGTGGTGTGTCTGTATAAATAGAAACTATATAGTTGTTTTAAAAGGCAAGAACATTTACCTTACAGTAACTGAGGTCTGGTTGTTCTGTACATGTGGATCCCACTCTTTTAGGCAAAAATTATCTTTTAAGCCACAGATGTGCTCTGCATGCCCTCACATCACCCCTATTTACATATAGAACAGCTTGAAGAACTACTCATTGTCTGGTAAGTAACCATTCTTCCTTTTAGTATGTGCACATAGATTTTCACCCCTCCTGTGCAAGAGAGGGGGATCCACATCTAAGTAAAGACTAATACTGGGCATCACATATGGAGGCTGATGATACCTGCTCAGCAATTTCCAGCTTAGGTTAGAAACTACTGTGATCTCCTGTGTAAAACAAGCTCTTGGAGTGCCCTAAATTAATTCCTGCTTCAATTCTAAAAGCTATGGTTGACTAGAGTAATGGTTCTCAGATCCCAGGGGGGCCACAACCACTAAGACTTCCAGCATGGGGTTTCCTTTGCAACTTGTGGTAAATTGTTCCTCATAGTTTAGTCTGAAATGCTGTAGCTATTGGATAATATTTCTCTGCTAAATGGAAGAGCTATAAAATTTGTTTACCAAAAACAAAGTTGTGACACATCACTTGCCTTGAAGAAGTCTACGCATTTATGAATTTGTTCAAGATACATATAAAACATATAAAACAGCAGTGGAAAGCCGCACCAACAACAACAGGGTCGGTTCAGTACCCATTTGAGGGCTTTACCAACTAAAAACTTTAGGAGGCTTAGGGTGAAGGAACATCTACAGCACAATGTTCTAATTCTAGCAGTAGCTGTCATTTTCCTACAATTTAAATTAGGAAAGGACCTTGGATGTTGTTTTTTAGCTTCAGGGGACTTTTGGTCAAATCTTAATTGGCAAAATAACTGCTTTAAGCTAACTTTGGTTATCACAGCTTCCTTTAATGCCTGAAAAAGTTATACTTCTGTAATGAATCTAATCTGAACTTTTGTTCATACTTTTTAAAATCCATTGTTGTACTACACTTACCATGTTAAACAAATTTTTAATACTGCCAGTTATTAAATGAAAAATAATTGCACAAAAACCAGTCCCCCAGATGCTAATACAACTTTTATTGTTCAAGCCCCCTAATCGGGATGGAAGAAAACTAACAGTATGCTTTACTAGGCAGATATGTCCCCCACTGCTTATACTACTGTAGAGAAGTTTCAGTCAAAACAAGATTTGCTGCATGTAAGAAATTAAAGCAACAAAAGTATACCCACAGGAGAGAATATTAAGCTCTCTTTAAAACATAAATAAGCAAGAAGTGCAAACAGCCACTTATTTCACCCTTGTGAAACACTTGCGAGGTCAGATTTTATTTTCAGAATACAAATGGAATCTGCATTTGTTTAGTAACAGCAGTGGGAGACAGGTAGAAGATGCTGTCACTAGTCCATGGTGATATACTGATGGTATAAAAATAAGTAAAGTTGCACAATACAAGCTAATAGCTAAATGTTAATACTGTTACTGGTATTTATTATTACATTAAGGGACAGTCGCTATTAGACTTCTGGAGCCAGCTTTTCATAATGTTGTACAAAAGTTAAAATAGTCTTATTTAGTTACAGGTATACACATTATAAAATGTGAGTATGTACTGCTTTCATATTACTAAAGTTTAGTAACAGTACATAAGTTTACATAAAAAATCCATTCTTGAGAAAGGAATTTACAAGTGAAATAAATAAGACCCTTCAGTAGTCTGCTTAAAATTAATTGTAGGTCGGAGTGGCCAGGGGTAAAAATCAAGCCTCTGTTAAAATGTACTTTAATGATAGGTTAGAGTAAAAGTATGCCACATCCAGAACGAAGTGCAACTTAGCTTTTAATTTTACCAGCTAGCTATAACCATGCACAATACACTTCAAATATGGTACAACCACAAGAGCAGCGACAGTACTCTTGAATATTTACACAATGTATTTTACAATTCTTTGATACAAAATATTTAGTGATATCAAACTGCATAATCTATGAAATACAGATGCCAGTTGAATCAGGCCATAACTTACTTTAGGCACAGCAAGTGTACAACCACAAAAGCTGTTTTTCTAACTAGCTTCATCTCACAATTCATATTTAAGTCTGACAGGAAAAATAGGCAAGGTGGAAATGATTACAGAACTACTGAGTTATCGCTTTGCTTTCTCTCTATGTACTCCAGTCGAAGACAGTGACAGTTCTCTGACTTCAGTGACATGGGGTAATAGGACCCAGGAAGTTATGTTAAAATAAACTGTGCATTGCTTAATTCATATCCTCCTGCAATCAATTATCCAGTACCAAACTGCAAGAAGTTGCAAGTCCAGGAACAGCAAGCTCAATTTAGAGGAGGACAGAGGAAGAACAAGTCTTATTCACATCTAGGTATCCACAAAAAACCCAAATATTTTCACACAGAAGTACTCTGTTGCTGTCAATTGTAGTTGTTTTAAAACTATGAAAGGTTATACTCCATGGGTATGGAGCAGACGTTCTCTATTCAATGCTTGTAAAATCAAACATTAAAAGCTAACCCAGAGAAGCATGTCTGAAAGCTGGTTTGCTTCCTTCCAAGGAAGAGTTCTATGTACTTATCTGCCAGTGGTGGTATCATTGCCCTCTCTCCACCAATTAAAGTCACATTAGGACACAGTGCAGTCATAACTGCCCTCCTGGAGAGGATCATCCTCCTCAACCCCAGACATGTCCTCTTCATGTCGACTCACACTGCTACTTGCAGTATCACTCTGAGGGCTAGTGTTATGGCTAGCTGAACTCCGGCTGTCCTCTGCCCTTGGGAGGGCTTGTTCAGTAACCTTGCAAGGATTCGCCGGTTGAAAAGCTTCAGGCTGCACTTGCTGTTCTGATATCTCACTTAGTTTCTGGAGATGTGGCTTGATGACATTTAAAAATGGCTTATACCCAGGGCTAAAAAACAAAGAAAGGGGTAACTGCAGTGAACTAAAATAGCATTTCATTCACACATTCTGCCCTCTCCTCTTCAGCATTAAAACATTACTTTAGACACATTTACATCTATTCTTAATAGCAGCTTGACCTTATGCTTTATGCAAGAGTTGTATCAAACAGTGACAGCAACTCAGATATACATGGACTATTTTTGCAGGAGCCTGTGCATTATAACAGGCTGTCAGTCTTCCCTGTGGCTCTCTACAGGAAAGTTGCTAAGGAAAATTCTCTTCTGAGCACCTAAATTCTTATTGAAGTCAATGTAAACAGAGACCCAAATAGTGCAATAGTGTCAAAATACTAAATTATATATTGTTAGGGGAAGTTACCTTCATTTATTCAAAATAATTTAAGTTACAAAATAACAGTGGAAGTCATAGCACTGTGTTCTGTAATTTGAAAATTTATCGTTTTCCATTCTTACTAGAAAAACTAAATCAATAGAGTGGCACCCAAAAGCCTCAAACAGGATCAAGGCCCCATTGGTACAGCTCTTGTACAAACATTTTTTTACAATTAAAAAAATGAAAAACACATTATAGTAAATGCAAACCCCACATTGAAATACCTGCAAATTCTGTATTCAGCCATCTATCAGAGACTATTATGGGAAAACTCTCTGCTACAATGACACTTACCAGTCTGTAGAAGCCCATCTGTCTACAGCATGTAGGCCAGTCTTAATACTCTGCCAGATCTCTCCATCAGCATCAGAGGACTGCATTACAATAAAAACCTGGTTGATTATTGAAGATTCTCTGAGAATAAGGCCTATGATAAGGCACCAGTCCAGACATCCTGCTTCCATGAAGATATGTAGCAAATACCTACGTGAGAACAAAATAGTTCATGCATTACATGCTTTTTCCCCTCCCTAGGACAAAATCCAAACAGCACTAGATCACCATAGACAAATACTTTCTCTTCCTCACACACATGCTAAAAGCAGGACTTAATAGACATTGTCCCTTAAATAGCATGATGATATAACTTACCGTAGTTGGACCTGTGACTTGTGTGGGCCTTTACTGGCCAATTCCAGAGAGATATGTTCCAGCTCTGACTGTGTTAAACTTAGAGTGGAGATGTTTTCATCCACCATGGTCCAGTCCCCATCCACGATAGAACTTGTTTCAGTCAGGTCTGTTGCTGAACCAATGCTGCATTCATCCCCTACCAAAATATATTCAACAGGGTATTTGGAAAACCATCTATTCATTTATTGGGTGTCAATGTTTTCTTTTGTGTTGCTTCCTCTAGAAACTGACTGGGAACATTTAATAGTTAAAACCTTTGCATACCAAGGTAACCAGCTTTGGGATTCTGCAAGGGTGTGACTGGGCACTGAACAGCTTAGCCAGGAGGAATTTGAATGTAGGTAGATTGTCCTTTTAAGGGTTTAAGGTTCTTGTTGATGCACTGCATTTATATATGTTTAATGATAGACATGCTTTTCTTGCTGCAAGCTGTTTCTTCAGTAGCATTTTGTATTTGTACCAGGTAAAGAGAATCCTGCAGGGTAAACTGGGTAGGAAGAGTAATATGTATACAACAGGTCCCCCAGGCACTAACACAGAACATGTGGACAATAGTGAAGTATTGTTGAGTTCTTGGCCAGATGTAGAAATCTCCCAAAACTCTATTAGCAATCAAATTACTAGGGTGAACATCTTAACCAATGCCAAAAACAAAAGAATCAGTGGAAATAGGTTACAAGGCATTTAAAAGGTATTTTCAACAGTCCTAAAAGCCAAGTGTCCCTTTGATTCCTCCTCGTCGTAGTGTACAGATTTGATGATCAGTACTGTGTGTCTGTTTGAGCATAAACTGAGTGAAATGGGCATGAAGCATACACGTACGTTTGCAGAGCAGAAGTAGATTGGGAAGCATGAAACTGATTTTAAATTGACTAGTCTTTCTCCAAACCAAGCAAGATACAGAAAGGAAATGGTATAAACTGTCAGTCAAATGTGATTATTAAAATCGTCAGTTTTAATAGTTTTACGTGCTACCAGCACAGGTAAGGTGGTTATATTTTGTTTGTTTTTAAAGAAATACTGTGAACTTTTACATATAGCTGTAGCTGCATGGTTGTAATGTTTAATTTTGACACAGCCACAAAGGTCTCACTGCATTTTTAAACATTTTTAGTATGCTTTTCACTGACTCAGAATCAATCTTTTCTGCATTATGGTATCACCAGATAACAGGAGAGCATTGTAGAGCAGTGATGTGCATTCACACGAGAAGATGACTATCTAGGTGCAATTTTCTGAGGGTGATGCAGAAAAAGATACGAAAGAATGAGATACAACCTACCTTTATTTAATAAAGGGGAGAGGAATGCATCTTGCAGGTGAGGTCCATGGGATGATGCTGTGTCCATCTCTCTCCGGGAGGAATTGATGGTGCTAAGCCAGCTGTGACTCTGAGGTGTGCTTGAGACTCCTGTGTCTATTTCCACATTTAAAAAGCTGTCTGCAGATTGGGACTTTAGCAGCTGCTCCCCAACAGCTAGAAATGAGGCATTTTTAAAAAGAGACCCACAATTCAGGTAACGATAATTATATATTTTTAAAATGCAACACTTTGGTTAGAGGAAAGCCCAAACTCCTCTTTACTATTATATCCAACTCAAAATTCAAGTAACTATGTTGTTGACAAACTAACTAATTCAAGGGAATGCAGAGCTTATCGCTACTGCAAGATCCTTTGATCAGTTTCTCTGTACCTTGGCATACAGTAAAACAGCCAACAAATATTTTGCTGGCATAGCTGTGCTATCACAAAAAATCTCTGCTCTTCCATTCTTGAACAAAAGAAACTCAGTCTAGTTTCTAGAATTTAAAAAATGCTTTAAGATTGCAATGAGATCCATCTGGTAATATCACAAAATAATATACTGAAAGTTGTAACAATGTAATACAGGTTTGAAAACTACAGCAAATTCTCACAATTTTAACTCTTCCACCTCCACTATCATGTGGATAGAAAATTTCATCAGGTCACATGAAAACCAAGGTATATCTTTAAAAAAAAAAAATCAGATTAAAGCTGGTCAAATGCCCATCTAAAACCACAATGTACTGATTGTAGTCACTTTCTTTGGCTGAAATTGTATAAAAAATTGTGTCCAGACTGATCAGCAATAGAGATCTTGTTCTCTGATTTAATACAGCTAAAATAACTCTTGAGAAAAAAAGAACTCTCCACAGAAGCTACAGCATAACATAACTACAAAGATGTGAGGTCTATGTTAAACAGAACCCCTTCTAAAAACACCCAAAGTAAGGAAGCTATAGAGGTGATAAACCTCAACCTGTTCTTTGTTTGGCTGAACTGAGATGAGAGATTCAAACTGATGGAGGCAGGACTGCAAAAGAGAAATCTACACCAAAGTAACTCAGATGGTACAGCACCTGTCTTGTACTTTCCATTCTTGAAAGGTGAATTAACAGAGGAAGCCGGTATGACTGGAAATGGCCAGAGGAAATCCTTGTGTAGCCTCTTCAAGGCAACCACAAAATCTTCCACTCGGGCAGCTCTGGCTCGCTCCTTACACAGCCAGCCAATTAGCTCAAAACCTAACTGTGCAGCAAAGCAGCCAAGGTCTTTAAGCCTGATTTCTTCCAGCAGGCGCCGAGCATGACGCCAGAGCATCATATCAATGTACATGTTCTCAGCACAGTCACTGTCTTTACTCCACCTGTGGACCAACCCAAGAGAAGATGTGACATTAAAAGTGCAGCTTAAAAGTCCTACCATTCAGTTATAGATCAACTGTATAGCACAGAGATGAAATTGCAATGTAAGCTAAATAATAATCTTCATGGTGAAAACCACATGCATGCTGATAAAAAACTAATGCTGCATTACCTGATGTTCATTCACCCAAGTGCCTCTACTGCCACGATCTATGTGACAGTGGGACATGGCACAGAGAGACTAGATAGGGAGCACCACCAGCAGGGGCTCAATGTCTCAACAGGGAAGGCAGAGCCACATGCACTAGGGAAGCAAGGAGCAGCAACATTCCAAACTGACCTCTGAGAAAGCAGACAAACACCAGAAGACTGACACTAGCAGTTGCTCTCACAGACAATCACTTCTGCCATTCTCTAAAAGAAGTTTTCCTTACACAACCTGACAGAGCAGTTCAGGATGCTCAGACTTGCTATGTAACTGCATGCAAATCATTAGAGACACAAGGACTCTGTGCTGGGATTATTTTGGATTATTCTGGATGCTCTTATTAAATGCCCACTGTCCACTTTTTAATCATTATCAATGCTTAACATAACCTCAGTTTCCAGCAGCTATGCCTTTGAGGGCAGGGGGATCTGTCTTCGGCCATAGCCATAACATGTCTTCCCAGCACAATATTGGATCAGAATCTATCGTATTGTGAGGTCACACGCAATGTCACAGTGCTGTGGTACCAGAAGTCAATTCAGGACAACCAGCTGTCCAGCAAATGACTCTTCAGGTGAGGGACATGAAAAAGCATGGCAGTCTTGCAAGAGGTGAGGTTTTCACTGGTCAAGGTTTCATACAGGTACTGAGTGTCTAACATGAAACTCAAATACTGATCCAGGCAGTGGACTTGTGCTGGTGGTGGAACAGTAGCCATCTTCAAAATAGTAGAGGCCTGTATAGTCCCAAGAACCCAACTGAAGGGTATGACAGAGAAAATATGATTCATATTAATCATTGCTCAGATATCCACCGCATTCCTTCATACGAGCACCATATCTGAGTGGGAGGGGAACACTGCCTTTAAAAGAAAACGTGCAGTACTCTGGAACGCACAAATGTCTTTACTGGATCAGTCCAGGGGTTCATCTAGGCCAGTACCAGGTCTCTAAATGGCCAGTGCCAGCTCCTTTTCTTTTGTACCATTTGAAATTAAGATATTGCTAATAGATGGATCTAAGTTACTAGAAAATTATAGTAGAAATAGAAAAAAGAAATAGCCTTAAAATAGCTTAATATTGGGGAAAGTTCTCCTAAGAACTCAGTTTAGAGGACATGAATCTGACTTCAACTAAAACTGATTTAGTGCTGACTTAAACTTGTAATTGCCAGAATTATTGTTCACACTAGCTATTATACTGCTTAAAAGAACTAAACTTGAAATCTTTGGTTCTATGAGTAAATAACTAAATCTCAACTGTACTTACTGTGTTGTTATATCTTTGTGGAAACTGATGGTTAATTTTGTTTTATTTCAACTCAATTCCTCCCTTTAAGTGCTCTTGAGAACTTGCAACTTAATTAAATCATTCTTGTGCTCTGCCCTGTATCTCACATTCACTCCCTGAAGCTGTATGGTCTTTGCATGTGTGAAAGTTACCTGCCAGGCAGAGAAGCATCCTTAGATCTTTCCCCCTTGTAACATTATACTGTGCGCATGAGAGAGAAAAGATACCTTCTTACTTCAAAATCTCACCTCGATTTTTATGGGTGTGTATTATAAACTTTGCAATACTTTCATACTAACTTTAATTGTGTTATGTTTCTAACTACAGTTACCTAACCTGTTAATACTGTATGCTCCCAAACAATGCTCATTTACATTTTTGTGTGGTTATTTCAACCATTATAGGTTACCTTTTGTTTATTCCAATTACTAAGACCATTTTACTCTTTTGATTACTTTGCTGAATTTCAGTCTTGCTAGTGTTTGTATTTTACATGTATGCTTTTTCTGTGACCCTTTTCCTAAAAATCCCTTATGTAAATTAACTAAAACTAAAAGAACTTCCCTCACACCTAATTCAACTTTTCTAAACTGTTCACCCTCCCTAGAATTCAAAAACTCTTCCTTACACACTATTTACCGAAACTGTTATCTTTCATCATTTCCAAACTTTAGCCTATTAATTCCACCAAATCAGAGCTAATCCTATCTGCTCTGTATTACTGTTAAGAATGAGATTTTGTCAGAGGTCACGGATTCTGTGACTTCTAGAGACTTCTGTGAAATTATCCTTTTCAGCTTCTTCCCCGCTGCCATGGGGCAGCAGGGAAAAAGCTGTCAGTTTCTGGGGCTGCAGGGACCAGCGCTCTCAGCTACAGGCAGCTAGGGTCCCAGAGCTTGGGGGGGGGGGAAGAAAGGGGCCAGCAGTTCTCAGACAGAGGGGACCCCTCCCCAGCTCTGAGCCACCATGGGCTGCAGGGACCCTGCTGCTGTCTGCCCGAGCAAGCAGTGGGGATCCTCAGCAACATGGGCAGCGGAGACCATGCAGGTCCATGCCATCACAGGTGGCAGGGATCCCTGCTGCTGTCTGCCAGGACAGGCAACCACAATGGGACCTCTGGCTTTGAGCCACCAGCAGCAGCAAAGACCCCATGGCTCTGAGCTGCAGGATCCCCCTGCCACCTGCAGTGATGGACAGCAGAGGGCCCTGGCACTCTGACAGGTCCAACCACCATGGGGGGAGTAGAAGCAGGACCCACTGCACCCCCTCTACCCTCCAAGTGGCCTGTTTTTTTTTTTTTTTTAGTAAAAGTCAAACAGATCATGGGCTTCCATGAATTTTTGTGCATTGCCCGTGACCTGTCTAACTTTTACTAAAAAGAACAGTGACAAAATCTTAACTTTAATTACTATGTAATAATCTGACTGGACGTATCTTGTACCCCAGCTTTTGTTGCGTGTTACTATAATCATTTCTGGGTAGGTACATGTATCAAAACACTTACTTTTGAGCTGTAGTGCTCATACGACTATAAATTTGCTTAAACATCATGCTTAGCCTCAGAATACTATTTTCTTAGGACAGAAGAAAAAGTAGAAGTAATGGTTTTGGTAAGTCTTGTTTCTGTCAACACTATTTTCTATTATATTGACCTATCCAACGTATTTAGTTTCATTGTAATACATCTTTAGTTTAAAAGAGGTGATGATAAATTCAATTATAGTTGTTGCAATCCATCTACTTCATTAAGTTTATACTGGATTATTTGATATGATGTCTTAAGTTTAGCTGTTGAATTATGTTAAAAATGCTGCGTTACTAGTTAGTTAGTACTGATACTATTAGTATCTTAAGTAATCAAGTGAATACCATTGTGGTTAATACTCATGGGTTTTCTAAGTTTATACTCAGTTTTATAACTAGTCCAGTCAATATAGTTAACCAACCTTATTTTAAATTTCATTAGGAGGTTAACATAAGGGTAGCTCTTTTGTATCATTCATTTTACTAACTTATTTATCTGGTGTATATCATTTACATAATAACCCTTGTTGATTTAATTGTTTATTGGTCTTGTTTATCATTTTTATTTCCGTAAACATTTTATTTATTTCGGGGCAGCAATGTAGAAGGGAGAGAAATCTGTGGTAAGTTTTTAATGTGATGCACCCCCCTGGTGCAGTTTCATTAATAACCATAATCAATAAGTCCTCCTTTTGATTTAGTTTTCCTGAACTAGTCACTTAGTCTATCTAATTAATTGTTTCTCCAAAGTATGAATTTTGCTAATTGCTTGTTTCTTTTGGTAATTTTATTGGCATACAACCCCTTCTACCCAATGCCTTTGAAAGCTTTTGTTTCTTAATTATATAACATTTATTATATAATTCTGGATATTCTTGTTACCCAGGTAAATGTCTAACCCTTTTATTTTACCTTCTAAATTCTTGACCTTAATGATATCTTGTAGCATTTTTTGTGTACAAGATACAACATCATAGTCCAAAAGGTCATTTTTCTCAAATTTAAAAAAAATAAAATATTGGACAATAATTTCTTGTGGACAATTATGGTGTCTGCTCACTGCATCTTATTTTGTTTACCACTTGTAGGCAGAACAAAGAGTAACTTCAGTATTAAAGTTACAGCCTATGTGCCTAAAAAGCTATGATAGATAGATAGAAATTGAAGTAGCCAATATCTGCAGTAAAAACAAGGAGAAATACAGCAGAAGAAATATTAGGTAAGATACTCTATTGCAGTTAATGGATATGGCATGCTCACTATATTCTGCTCCATCAGACCCTCCAGGGATCTGTGGAAACTCATAGCACACAGAACACCTCTGAGGTTGTTGTCAGGGCCAAATTAAGATAATCCAGGGGCCTGGGCACATTCCACAGGGGCCCTCCATACTCATGCTGTGGCCCAGATCCTTTCAGGTCTAACAGGTTTTACAGTTAAGATGAATGGCCCAGCTCACAAATCCCAGAGCTATTGTTTCAGGTAGGCATCAATTACACTTAATTCACACTTTTCAACTTGTGACTGCATCTGTAAGAGCTAGAAACCATTTTTATTAAATGGAAGCTGAAATCCTGATCTCAGGAGTTGGGGCTCGAGTCATGATCCTATAATGCCTATGCTTTAATACAGCCCCATTATATAATTTGTTACAATGTAAAGTATTTAGATGAGTGGGGCAGGGACTATTACCTCTGTACAGTGGCGTAGTACAGTAGAGACCAATCATGAACTGTACTATGATGTAAATGTTACCTTTTTCCAGAGGGGCCAGAAGGCATGCTCAGTGTTTTCTGTAGGTTAAATTTGTTAGCAGGAAGATTCTCTGCTGATTGGGATAAACTAATGCTGCGATGTCTGAAGAACTCGAAGCCACCACCTGAGCTGGGTTCCTACAAGAAACAAGCATAGGACCCACTTAAAGTAAAAACGTTATACTGGGTAGAAATCAGATTCATAGTATTTAGTAAATGATGTACAAGATGTATGATTTTCCTAACAAACCTGAGTTGTAGGTGTAGGTGGCGGAGTCTCTGATTCACCAGAACCAATGGCTTTAAGAAATCTGATCATGTGACGACAAAGGTCCCACTTCCCCTGCTCCAGGGCAGTGTTGAACAGAAGAGTGGCATGCTGCCTACTAACTGCTGGAACCTCCATGTTCTGCAAGTGACAAAGCACAATATAAAAGTTATTTGCTTGTGAAATCCAATAATACATTTGGAAAGTCAAGCCCCTCCCCCAGCAGTAGGCTAAAAAATGAGTTGTAGGTAATGGCATATTTCATGTTGTAGTTTTCCATTTTGTTAAGTGCCATTTTAGGGACCTATTCATATTTAATTTGACCCCTAAGCAGATATAATTGGGGTCAGTTGCCCAACAAATTATATTTATCATTAAAACAGTTATGGCCAAACATGCAAAAAATCGTTTAAACAAAAAAAATGGACACTTAATGGTAATGTCACTTTCTTTTTGTAATAAAGAAGTAGATGCTATTACCTGTAGGATAATAAGGTAAGAGGCAGCTGTGTCTAAGTCCTGGGCCATTAAGCACTCCTCAAATAAGTCTTTCGGGTTTCCAACAGCAGCAAAAAGGTAATTCCACAGGGCATATTCTGTCTTCCTAGCACAATGAACAACTGTCTGCAGGAAAAGGGGGAACTCTGTAATGAACTTAGCCACAGTGGGAAGCAGAGGGTCGGGAATGGGCTCCCGTGAGGTAGCTTCTTCTTCCAGCACTTCATGAAGCATCAGTTCTAGCACATGAGGAAAGTACGGTAATGTGGCACAGGAGTGGGCCAAAAGCAAGGCTTGCTCTCCTAGATTCCTAACCAAAAGCTGGCGCAAAATGTGATGGAGGTAGATCTGAGAGGTTCTCTCAACAATACAGAAAGGAAAGAGGACCTCCAAATGTTGTCTAGCACTGCTGTGAGTATATAAACAGTCATAGAGCACAGTGTCATTGACAGCACCAAGAACCAAGGCATCTTCAAACAGAACAGCCAAGGGGTATATGTTGATATGGAAAGGCAGCATGATCCGTCTTGACAGAAAGGAATGTGGTTTACGGTGATCCCTGGGAAACAAAGGAAGCCAGACTTTCATACCTGACCCACCACAGCTGAGCCAGAGTGCCTCCAGTAAGTGGCGTTTTTGTTTGTTGGCCCTGGAGGTAGTCCAAACATTTTCAACTGACTGGGCTAGCACAACAGGAGCACAAAAAGGCAGCTGGGGAGGAAAAAAAAAAAAAAAAGGTCTTAATACTTTTTTTTTTATGCCTAGTCTTACTAGCATCCTGCTGTCAGCTGAGAGGGGCCACAGCAGTGCCCTACAAAAGCACATTTCACTTCCATTTAATAGATTTGTCAGTGAGGGGAGCTGTAGGATAGGAGTTCACTATTGTAAAAATATGTAATTCTCTAGGCATTTCTAAAGCTAGTTAGTGCAAGTATTTAATTCAAGCAAGCAATTCAAAGGGCTGTTTCCACCCCCACAAGCCTAAAACTGACAAAGTACTGTATGGCAGAGACATTTATCAAATACTCCACCCGCTCATTTTAAAGGCTCTTTCATGAACACAGCTTGCTATCAGCCCTGGGGTTGACGCTTTTCTAAAAGTGAGGACTGCAATTCTATGCAACTTAGTGTAGCTGCATTTTGGGCACCCAGAAAAAGCTCCAATGACGACCAGTATTAACCCACCAAAATGGATCTCTTTCATTCCTCACCTACCAGCTGATGCCACTGACTATTCCTGTTTTTCTTACTTAGCACAGGGTATAGGCTAGAGCTGATGGATTACTGCAAACATGATGTTTGCAAGTATTCACTTGAATCCAACCATGCTCATACTCACACCTCTCCGTAATTTCTGAAGATTCAGACAGACAGATCATTAGCATGGATGTTTGTGCAATTGCTGCTCTTCATGTGAATATCCACATTGTCATTAAAAACAAGGATAGTCATATGCTGAAGAGCTTGTTCATCTTTTTAAGAAGTTTGTCAAAAATGCCAGTATATGCCTGAACGTGACAACGAACCACAAGTAATCAAAGTAAACATTTTAGGAGTAGCCCACAAGTCGAAAATTGTTTGCCCAAACTGTACTTGCAAAAATAAAAATGGGCTTGTGAATGATTTGTAAAGAGAAAAGAGGGCTACATTTATCAGGTAATTTATTCACAACAAATAATTCAACTAGTTTTAGCACAAACTTTGAAGTGCTCACACTCTTTTCTAGGCCAGGGTCAATCATGTTCACAACCTGCTGAATCCTCATGCACCTTTGAAAAGTGTTGTGTAATCCCAAATATGTTTACTCACAAGTTTCCTTTGGTTAGAACTGCTGTCCTTCTCTCGTATCTGCGGGCCAGACCGATCCCTTTGCAGCATGATGAGCTGTCCTGCTAAGTTTAACATAATGCTTTCTGCCTCACAGGCCTGAGGAAAAAAAGTGAGACTTACTTATCGCTAAACTTTTCTGAACACGCTATTTTTGATTTGATCTGTATAGTACAATCTCTGCATAAACTCAGAGTCAAACTAGTAAATTCAGATTACTGGCCCTCCCCTAAGCATATCTTTACTGGTGGCTTGTAAATACTAGCTTATGAACTCAGGGTACTTTGTACCCTAACTTCCAAACCAGCTTGCAAATAATGCTTTGATCTGTTTCTTAGGCAGCACCTGCCCTATATGCTCCCTAAACCCTTTGCTTGCCTTAGAGAAAAGTGGGTAAACTGTGGATGTTGGATGGCAGTGCTGGCTTTCCCTGCTCTTCATTTTAATCAAACAGTTTAATTGTAAGCAGCTGTTTCAATGTGAAACTTTCCTCACCAAGGCTCTAAGGGTATGTCTACATGGCAATTTAACACTTTGCAGCTGGCCCAAATTAGCTGACTTGGGTTGCAGGGCTGTAAAATTGTAGTGTAAGCCTCCTGGGCTCTAGGACCCTCCCCCCTCATGGGGTTCCAGAGCTTGGGCTTCAACACTAGCCTAAACATCTACACTGCAATTTTACAGTCCCATAGCCTAGCCTGAGCCCCGCATGCCTGAGTCAGCTGATGGGGGCCAGCCAGAGGTGTGTAATTGCAGTTTAGACAAACCCTAAAACTGCATTGCATAATGCCGTGGTTTTAAAAATGGTATTTAAACAGAAACAGCTCTTTTACCACAGTCAGTATGTAATGCACTCCCACTGACCTCTATGCAAATCTCAGTTAAAGGGTTGACGAGGCTGGTTACTGTATCTACTACTGCTGTGGCTAAATAAATTACTAGCAGCTCACTCTCAGTTCACCAGAGAACAGCAGCACACAAAGACAGCCATTTTAAACACTTATCTTTTAAAAAGACTAAGATATGATGGTTGTGGAGTACTTCCCATTTCAAAAAGGAAAAAAACACAAAAGAAAAAATGTTATTTACCAGTAACTGCTGTTCTTCAAGATGTGTTGCTCATGTCCATTCCAGTATAGGTGAGTGCACATTCTGTGCACTGTTCCCGGAACTTTTTTCCCCCTTAGCAGGTCCCATAGGACCAGCTCCGACACCCCCTCGAGTCCCATGGACATGCTGAGGTATATGAGGCGCTGCCAGCCCCTATGCTCCCTCTGTCCCTTCTTTCTGCCAACTCCAGCAGCGGGGGGTGGTGTGGGGGGTGTTGTGGAATGGACATGAGCAACACATCTCGAAGAACAGCAGTTACCGGCAAGTAACCTTGTTTTCTTCTTCAAGTGCTTGCTCATGTCCATTCCACTATAGATGACTAACAAGCAATATCTTTGGAGGTAGGTCAGAGTTACTGGTGAGCTGCCCTCAGCACGGCTCTGCCGAATCCCACATCCTCTCTCGCCTGCTGGACAATGGCATAGTGGGACATGAAGGTCTGCATCAATGACCAGTGGCAGCTTTGCAGATGTCCTGCAGGGGCACTCTCTTCAGGAAGGCTGTAGACGACGCTTGAGCTCTGGTTCAGTGCGCTGTGATGGTTCCTAGAAGCGGCACCCTTGCCTACTCGTAACAGAACTTGATACATGATGTAATCCACGAGGAGATGCGCTGGTTGGAGACAGAGGATCCTTTCATCAGGTTGGCCACTGTGACGAAGAGCTCTGTCGATTTCCGGAATGGCTTTGTATGCTCGATGTAGGAGGACAGGGCTCATCTCACGTCCAGTGAATGCCATCTCTTCTCCTCCTCCGAACCGTGTGGTTTGGGAAGAAACACAGGGAAAAAAATATCTTGGTTACAATGAAATTGGGAAACCACCTTCGGCAGGAAGGCTGGATGTGGCCTCAATTGCACCTTATCTTGGCCCTAATCTCAGAGACCCTCCTAGCTGAGGTAATAGCCATCAGGAAGGTTACCTTCCCTGAAGGCATGAGCAGGGAGCATGAAGCCATGGGTTCAAGGGGGGGGCCCAGTGAGTTTCGAGAGGACAAGTTTGAGATCCCAAGGAGGTACCGGGTCACAGATCTGCGGATAAAGCCTCTCTACCCCCTTGAGGAACCTGACCGACATGGGGTCGGAGAAGAGCCATCTCCCCTCTAGCAGCTGATGGAAGGCCAAAATGGCTGCCAGCTGAACCTTCAGTGAGGCCAGTGCCAGACCCTAGAGCTTTAGCTGGAGCAGGTACTCCAGGATCGCCTGTTGAGGTGAAGCTGGGCGGAATGCCCTGGGACTCTGCCCAAGAGGTAAACCATATCCACTTAGCCTGATACACGGCCTGTTTGGAAGGTTTCCTGCAGACAAGCAGGCCTTGTTGGACCTGCACCGAGCAGGCTCTCTGTCCCTTCGTCAGCCACAGAGCCTCCAGGCCATGAGGTGCAGGGAGTCCAGGTCCGGGTGCAACAGGTGACCATGGTCCTGGGATAGAAGGTCGTGCCGCCTTGGGAGCTCCAGGGGTGGGGCAATCAAAAGGTCCAGCAGCATGCTGAACCAGCGCTGTCTCAGCCAGGCTGGAGCAAGAAGTGTAACATCTGCCCTGTCCCTCTTATTTTCAGCAGGACCTTGGGCAGAAGCAGAATGGGTGGAAACACATCATGTCCCAGTCTTGCAACCCTGGAGCGAGCAGAACCTTGGGCATTTAGTGTTCCAGGTCAATGTGAATAGGTCCAGTTGGGGAATGCCCCACTTCTGGAAGATCATAGCCGCCACCTCTGGGTGCAGTCAACAGTCGTGGTGTGGTAGAAACGACCTGCTGAGGCGATCTGCCTCATCGTTCCTCACTCCCAGGAGGTGAGAGGCAGTCAAGTGGAAATCGTTCTTCATGGCAAAGTCCCACAGATGGATAGCTTCCTTGCAGAGGGCCAAGGAGCACAATCCCCCATGCCTGTTTATGTAAAACATGGCTGTGGTGTTGTCAGTCAGCACCTGGACCACTCTGCCTATCAGGAATTGGAGGAACACCTTGCATGTAAGCGAATGGCCCTCAGCTTCTTCGTGATGATGTGCAGGTGCCTCTCCTGCTCTGACTAGAACCCGAGTGTCTAGGTTGATGCTGATGTGGGCTCCCCATCCTGCATCCGAAGTGTTGGAAATTAGGGTGGCTGATGGGACCAGTTCCCTGAACAGAACGCCCTTCATCACTGCCCTGAGAGTCTGCCACCAGTTTAGGGAGGCTAAGACGGACAGGGGAACTGTGACCACCCAGTCCAAAGCGTGTCCATGCCTGAAGTGGTCTGAGCCTCAGGTGAGCTAGTCTCACTACATACACGCAGGCCACCATGTGGTCTAACAGCTGAAGGCAGTGCCTGGCTGTTGTCCTGGGGCATCAGTGCAGCTGGGAGATGATAGAGACCATCGCCTTGAAACGTGGCTGAGGCAGGAAGGCTCTGGCCTGGGAAGTGTCCAGGGTGGCCCCAATGAATTCTATGCATTGCACTGGGGTTAGTGTGGACTTATGCCTGCTGCACGTGGAGCAAGTGAGGGTCATGCTCTCCTGCGCTTCGGACCTGGACCTGCCCCTGATTAACCAATCATTCAGGCAAGGAAACATTGGCACACCCTTTTGTCTCAGGTGGGCAGCCACTACCACCATGCACTTGGTGAACACCCTTGGAGTCAAAGATAGCCCAAAGAGCAGGGCTGTGAACTGGTAGTGGGAGCCAGCCATCGTGAAACAGAGAAAACGCCTGTGGCTGGGGAGGATAGACACATGAAAGTATGTGTCCTTAAGGTCAAGGGCGGCATACCAGTCTCCCGGATCCAGGGAAGGGAATAAGTTTGCATGGTCTCTCTAGCCTCCATGAGTCATTTGACATACTTGTTTAGATGATGCAGGTCTAATATGGGTCTAAGACCCCCCCCTTCGCCTTGGGGATGAGGAAGTACCTCAAATTGAACCCCTTCCACTTTGAGGGACAATTTCCACCGCTCCTATGTTGAGGAGGGTGTCCACCTCCGGCAAGAGGAGTTGCTCATGAGAGGGGTCCCTGAAGAGGGAGAAGGGTAAGAGGTAAGCTGTAGGGCATAGCCCCCTGAGACTATCCCACGGACCCAACAGTCCGAAGTGATCTTTGCCCATTCAGGATAGAAGGGCCTTAACCTGTTTAGGAAGGGGCGGATCAAGGAGAGCAGTCGGAGCACCACCCTCAGAAGCACCATCAAAATTATCTCTTCTGGTTGCCCAACCTCCTGGGGGGCCCCTGCTGGGGAGTTCAGGGACTTATTTCTCCTTCTAAACACCCTATTCCTATAGGATTGGAACGGTCTGGGCCTGGGCTGTTGTTGTGCCTGGGGCCATGACTGACACCTGGAAAACTGGGGCATGTACAGGCCCAGGGAGCGAAGCGTGGCTCTGGAGTCCTTCAGAACATGCAGCTTCGCATCAGTCTGGTCAGAGAATAGGGCTGACCCATCAAAGAGTAGGTCCTGAATTGACTGCTACAGCTCCTGAGACAGGCCCAAGGATTGCAGCCACAAGCACCTTCTCATACAGATGGCAGAGGCTATGACCCGGCCCTCTGAGTCAGCAGCATCACAGGATGGCTGGAGCGCTGCCCTAGCTACCGTAGTTAATTCCTCCACAATGTTGCTGAAGTCTGCAGCCTGGTCCTGGGGCAGAGCCTCAGCAAATGGCCTGAGGGAATCCCACAGGTTGAAATTATATCTACCCAGGAGGGCCTGATGGTTGGCAATCCTGAACTGCAGACTTGCTGTGGAATAAACCTTTCACCCAAACAAATCCAGCTTTTTATTGTCTTTGTTCTTGGGAGTGGACCCTGGCTGACCTTGCCTGTCTCACTGATCAGCCACCCTCTTGAGCAGCTCCTGGTGTGCCCTGAAATCCTCCAGTAGTGCCTAGTGGTCCTGGGAGACTGCCTCATCCAGTGAGGAGGAAGACAACTGCTGAGGTGCATCCTGCAGGAGCACCCCTCCTGGTGAAGGGTTGCACCTGTTGAGGGTCCCTCCATGGGGTCCAACTCCTCATCCAAGCAGTGGTGTCTATGGGCCTTCTCCTGTGCCAGAGACATGGACTGCACCCCTGATGACAGGATGGATTGAGGCCCCAGCACCATCTGGATACCCCATGGGGCCAAATAAGGCCATTGTTGTGGCCATTGACCCTGGGGCCAATCTGGGGCTGACTGCACCACAGGCTGTGGCACTTTGTGGGGGCATCAACTCTCCCAATGACTGTCCCGCCAGGAGACCCTGAGTCACTGGACTGGTGGTGCCATGCACATCCTTGGTCCCGGACACCCTTCCGTGCCAGGGAACGCCCTCTCGATGCCTCCAACCTGGAGGACAACGAGGACTGCTTCTGTCACCACAAGCAGTGTCGATGAACAAAGTTGCATTTCAAAGAGCTAGAGGTACCGGAGTGTCATCTCGGGACCAATGATTTCCAGTGCCGCTTGCCGTGCGGCCCTGCAGACACTTTCGGTGACCAAGGTCAGCACCGCTCCAAGCTCCTTGGTGCCAAGCCGGACTCCAGTGACCAGGTTCCACATTGTGGACTGCGCAGTGCTGGGTCCTCCGATGGTGACTAGGTTCTGCGCCACTTCAGTGTGAGCGAACTCCTCGGTGCTGGGTCCACAAATGGCAACCAGCTTCTGCTCTGTCCAGGGACAGGCAAACTCTTTGGTGCCGGGTCCTCCAACAGCGACTGGCTTCTGCTCCGTCTAGGTACAGGAGAACTCCTCAGTGCCAGGGATCTGGAATGGGGGCTGTCCGAACACCGCCTGGCAGATCTTGACCCGTGCTGCCTCTGGTGCCGGGGATCGACGTCAGCACCAAGAGGGAGACTCCACATCCTTTGTCGAAGCAGGTTAGCTTGACACCACCGACTTGGAGTGACTGCTGGGGGATTATCTCAGCTCTACCACTGGAGGCCATCCAGCAGATCTTCCTCCCCATACCGGGGATCTCCACTGCCCTTCAGGGGGACACAGTGGGCTTTCCCCCATGACACCGGCCCCTTCTCCCTCAGCAGAGTGGGGGGCAAGGCCAGCAAGGCTCTTGCCACCTGAAAATCTCTAGTTTTGACAGCATCTGCAGGGGCACTCTCCCACTCCCAGGAGTAAGGGGAAGCTCCCTGACTGGAGATGCAGGCACTGGAGAAGACTCAACTGGCCGGGTTCGGTGCATCTCCTTACTCACTGCTTCTTCCTCTTCGATGCTGGAGATATTGCACAGTGTCGAGTCGAATCTGGTGCCGGTGGTGCACTCTGCACTGAGACAACACTCGGTGTCGAGGTGGAATGGGCTGGCTCAGACGCCGGGCAGAGCACTGCCTCTATCAGCAGGGTTTTCAACCAGATTTCTTGGTCTTTTTGAGTCCTCAGTTTAAAAGCCCTGCAGATCTTACTCTTTTCTTTTCTGTGTGCTTCCCCACAAGCATTTACGGCACCGATCGTGGGGGTCGCTAAGCAGGAAAGATTTCCCGCAGGAGGCTTGAATCCTGGCAACCGGGGCATAGCCTGGCTGCTCAAAGTCCCTGCAGGGACTTGCATTATCTCTAATTACTTTTAACAACACTTAATAACTACTTAACTAACTAAAACTAACTTAGAATATCAAACAAGTTTAAACAAGGGGAATAGTAATTGGGGAGAGCAAGGCTAGTTCCAGCAACCGTCACAGGCAGAAAGAAGGAACTGAGGGGCCGTAGGGCCGGCAGCGCCTTATGTACCATGGCATGTGTGTGAGGCTCCAGGGGGTGCCAGAGCCAGCCCTACAGGATCTGCTAAGGGGAAAAGTTCTGGGAACCATGCACTCACCTGTAGTGGAATGGACATGAGCAAGCACTCGAAGAACTTAAATATATATATAATTATATGTATACAATATTTTAGTTCTTTTATTTTACCCAGATACATGAACCTCAATCTTTTAAGTGCCCTTTGCTTTTAAATCTTCTAATTTTAGCGAGCATTGCTGCCAATCTGCAATGCTATGCAGTGGAATTGGTTATGCCAGGGTCAAATCTTCCTAATACACAGAGGCAAGCCTCTTAAAGAACCAGTTTAATACAGGAAGCAATCAGGAGAAACAAGCTGGGCTGGGCACCTATGGAACAAAACATTTAAATGGTTCTACTATAAAAGTGACTAAAAATGCCACCTTGTTCAACTGAACTGCTCCATGTCTATTTATAGTTTTACCTCAAAACTGGTCTACAACTTGGGAGACCTGGGTCCAATTCCCTGCTCCACCACAGAATACTTGTGCAACCCTAGGCAAGACACTGTGCCACTCTGAGTACATCTACGCTGCAGCTGACAGCATGCCTCCCAGCTGGAGTAGGCAGACTTGCACTAGCCCCAAGAGATCATGCACACTAAAAATAGCAATGTGGATGTTGCAGCACAGGCTAGCCACTCAAGTAAAAACCCACCTGATCCCTTAAGGCCAAACGCTGGTGGCTAGTCAATGCTGCAACATCTCCATCGCTACATTTAGTGCACTAGCTCAAGCAAAGCTAGTGTGTGTCAGTCTACCTGAGCTGAGAGGAAGCTGCAGAGTAGACACCTTCTGTGCCTCAGTTTCCCAGCTGTATAAAGGGGATAATAGCTTTCCTACCTCACAGAAAGTTGTGATAAAAAAATGCATTAAAATTTGAGAGAGACTTCGGTACTATGGTAACAGGACAGTAAGTACATAAAATAGAAAAGCTGTTCTAGGCCCAGTGCCACATACACAAGCATTGCTCCTTTAGATGGATTCACTGCCTGATTGACTTTGATGGGTAATAGATGCACCTTATGCGCATCCAGGGTTCTACATTATAGAAAATAGTTCCAAGCTGTTCTAGGACATGCAAAGAATTCTATGAACATTGATTCAGAAGATGTATATTTCATACCCACAGCTATATAAATAGTTTTTGTTTGCTTGTTTGTTTTGATTCCTTTGGGATTTGGCTCACATACTAAACAATAGAAGCACTTGATAAATATTTGAAAAGCATCTTCAAAAGAACTCTCCTTATTGCTGATGTCTGATACCATCACTCAGACAGCATTCTTAAGACTAACCTACCAACTTCAAGACTGTCAACAGTTATTTGTTATTAAACTTCAACTGCTCTAAAACCCTGGATAGACTCATACCTGCTGTGGCATTTTCAAGTTGATACCAGTCTCTGTTCTCACCGATGTCAGAGTTACAGAAATTACAAGAAAAGGATGAGGAATGTAACGAGACATGGATACCTCCTGAAGAACCTGAATACTGGCAGTAGGGTTAGGACTGTAAGGGGAAAAAAAACAGTTGCTAAACATTTCTCCTCCAACAGCAGTAATTAATGTTTCTAAGAACTTAATGATGGAAAGTACTAATTTAACCATGGTAAGCAGAGCTCTTTCAATAAACCAGAACCATTTCTCTTTAACTGTGAAACTTTATCCAAGCCAATCCTCTCAACTGCATAATGTTATAATTAATAAATCCATTAGCCTGATTTGTTGAATCTTAATCATTTATGGAAAGACAGGAGGAAAGAGCAAAGTGCTCAGGAATGTAGCTCATCTCTCCAGTCAGCTCTCAATAGTGATCATTTCAATCTGGGTTTCTCTGAACAATGCATGAACTACTCTCCAAGTTAAGACAACAGCCTTCTCTCTATTGATGACGATTCCTTCTTGTTGATTTCAGTGCAGGCTACAATATTGTGAACAATTCCATCTATCTAGGCTGCTTCAATAAATTATGTAGCAGTCTCTTTACATCCTGTCTTGTTCCAATCTTCCCCACCAAATGGCTCTTGACTTCTGTGCTGGATCCTCCTCTACACTAAGACTCCTCCTACATGAAATGTTAAGGTTTACTTTTCAGCCCTTTGCTCTTTTCTACTTCGCTCCTCTCTTTCAGTCATCCTATCCTTCCTCTTGCTTTAATCTTAGCTTCCAATTTTATTGTGATGATACTCAAGCATGCATATATTTTAGTGCCTTTGATGACTCGTCTGCACTAATAAGACGTGGCATTATTTCAAGTTTGTTCAGCTAAGTATCAGAAGTTTTTATCAGCAGGAAGGGCATTTTCAGACATTTCACTCTTCAATTTAAAACATACTATCACTATTCACTTTCTGTAACCTTATCACCCTTGATTCATAACTCACCTATTCATGTTTACTATGCTGCAAATCTGTCTACAGTATGATAACATCTGTAACACTGACCATATTTGTTACCACTTTGATGCTATCTCCTCTGAAATCTTCACTGCCTTTTTTCTCGCCGTGAAAGCTACCTTCTTTATGGCCTCCCATTTCTAGCTTCAAATGTGGGCATATAATGAGTAATTCTCAACTTTATTCTCCAGCAACTCCACCAGCTCCCACGTGTTATCAGAATCTTAAAACACTTAGTTGTTTTCGAAGTCTCCATGGCACTGTTTTTAACCTGTCACTCATTATGCTGTGAGTGCCCCATGCTCCTGCTATCCTATACCTCCTTTGTCCCTTCACATAATCATCTCTCTTCAGCTCCTCCCAACAGTGGAAATGCCTCACATACCACCTGGGACAGTCTTCTTGTATCCCTGAGCTTCAGCCCCTCCCAGTTTATAGAACAAATCTCTGGCAAGGCTGTAGCTGGAGATTTTTGTTTCAAACTATTTGAATCTGCTAGGAAGAATAGTCAGACAAAAGGAATTGCAGAAAAGCCTGAGAAGGGGTTTAAAATTGTAACAAAAATAACAGTAATCAATTGGATTGATAGAGTGGTATCCCTGGTTGGACACTCTGTGGTATTTAAAATATCACTAGGTTTTAGGAAAAGGATTGTTAGGATTAAAGTTAGTAAGTGAATCTGGCGTTGGCAAGTGGAAAATAACTCTCCTTTCTGTTGGCTCCTAACTCCCTCCTCACTTCTAGCCTTTCCCCTATTCATCCTAGACGATCTCATGCCTCACATAACCCCCCCACTTCTTGCCCCACCTTCAAATTCACATGAAGGTGAAGCTAGTTAGTATAATTAGCATGGAAGGTGAAGCTAATTAGCATATTAGGTACTGATTGGCTTAAGAGCCTTTTGACATCAGAACCGAATTAACATGGTAGGTACGACCTAATCAGCATATTGGGTGGCCTTCAAGCTGATTGGCTAAGCATGGGTGATCTTTGAATGAACTCCCTCCTACAATCCCCTACCCACTCTGACTTCTGACAAGCTATAGACAGACAACTGTCAGTAGGCTAAGCTTTGTAGAGACCTGAAATCAACAGGGGAGAGAGAAAGGGAGGGAGACCATCAGAGAGAAGGGGAGAGAAGAAGATCAAGAGAACTGAGAGAAAAAGAAGGAGCTTTACATCGGGACCAACTTAAACAATGGTGAGCATCACTGAAGCAAAGGTGCACCTTAGGCTTTAGACAACCAGGCTAACTGGTCCCTGCTTTATGTCCAAGCCAGGGAATCCTTCTACCAGGAAACCACACAAGTGATCCTAGGTTCACAGGCAGCCCGGCTAACTGAGTCCCCGCTCTGTATCTGAGCCTGAGTTAGCAATTCTTGGACAGAACAGAGGGACCTTCCCTGGCGAACAGAGGGGTGTTTTAAAGGTTTTGTAACTAAAGACCACCTGAGTTTGCATATTAATAAAGTTGGATGCTTGTGGTCTGAGTGAAATTCTCCCTCTCTACGCATCCAGCAAGCACCTAATAGCATCTTCTAATAGTTGTATATGGTTACACGTAATGTTTGATTTCACTTCTAAATACATTTGGTATCTGTTTTTGAAGTATCACAGCTTATGTGTTCTATCTTGATCGGAGGGCTGTATCCGAGTCCTTTCAAGGGAGGATTGCCTTCCTGGAAATTCCAATAGAGCAAACTACTGTACCAGTAGCTTTTGGGGGCTGGCCTCCCTAAATTCATCCTGGTAACAGGGCTGGAAAAAGGAGCTAGTAGTCAGGACCTCTACTCCTCTGTAGACATCTGTTACACACAAGGCTGCATACGGAAGGTGAGAAGTTAGAGGGGAAAGAAAGTAATAATGAACTGGAGCCCAGAGAATTAGAAAAAACTCTTCTCTATGGAAATCTGTTGGTGCCTTAAATACTCTAAGCTAATCTTTTTCTGGATCCACTTTTAGGTCATGAATCCTGTATCTGTTGCAGAAACTACAGCTCCAGCTGAGCATTCAAAAACAGGACAAGTTTTTCTCCTTTACTTTTATTTATTGACTCAAGAGGGTGGTTCAAGTATCTTCAAGCTTCTGAATAAAAAAGTCTGCACTGAAAAGAGAGGGATTCCATATTATAGGTTTTCTGAAAAACTGCACATAGGCTAAAATAGCAGCTACATATACTCTACAGTCTAGACAAGGCCACCACTTAAAGCAACCCAGTACAGTACCCTAAGGGACAAACTGTAGAATTTAGAGTTCACTGCAAAAAGTAAGAAAAACTCAATCTGTCTGAAGCCTGCTCTTATTAACAGCATATATCCATTCACAAATGACATTTCATATCCTTCCTTGAGAAACATTTAGAACCCTTAGAATTCTCTTTTTATAGACAGCACCAGTCCCATTAAGCAAAGTAATATTGTGAATGTAGATACTCACTCACTTAGGTAGAGCAGGGTGCCAGTTGCTGCTAGGCAGTGCAGAAGAAATTTCCATTCTGACAAACTATTAAATACTAGCATTTAGAACAGGGGTGTCAAACTCATTTCCTATGGTGGGCCACATTTAAATTAAATTTAGTTCAAGGGGGCCACACGTACCATACACTGAAACACCTCATACTCTACTCTACTCTACATACTCTGCTCTCCACCGTGAAATCTCCCGGCAGGGTGAAATTCGGCAGCAGAGTAGGAGAGTCCAACTGACAGCTGACGCTACAACCCGCAGCCTTTTCCTTTTTGACACGAGATCTCGCGGTACCATGCGCTGACGCGAGATCTCCCAGACTTTTACTGAGCTCAGCTTAGAAAAAACTGCCAGGCCGATGACACAAGCCGGCAGGCCGGATTCGGCCGGCGGGCCTTGTGTTTGACACCTGTGATTCAGAATCTCTGAAAAGGTCTGTAATCTTGAATTTATGAAGTCATTATTACCTTACCTAAATATATCTTTCTAAAGTAACAAAAAGCAAGACAAAAACATTCCTCTGACTGATCTTTACCAATTAGTCTACCAATTAGTGACCAACTCTTCCTTCTGCAGCAGCTTACAAATCATAATCTATAGACTTCTGGCCCTGACCATTTCCTCCAACTTTCCAATGTTAACAGAATGTAAAAACTAAACAGGCAGAATTAACTGGTGGGTATAGTTAGATTGTTCAAATTCTCTATGTAAAAGAACTTTACAGATTTTGTAAAGTTACTGATAATTTATATAATCACAGGTCTGTATGCAGGTGTTATAAATTATTAAATTTGTACACAGTTTTCATATGCATGTTTTTGCTAAAATACAAGGAAATTTAAAAGCTACAACTTCAAACACTAAGGAGTGGACTGGAACCCAACATTTTAGAGATACAGATAATTAGAATCAGCTAAGCAGTAGTCATGAGTTTAACCAGTCCATCTACCATCTTCCTCTATTGTCATCTCCTCAATGTATGATATAAGTCTCAAGAGAAGAGACCAGAAATCCAGGTTACTTTCTTTACCAGCTAGCATGGGCCAGGTTTTCAAAGGTGCTTCAACTATGACTCCATTTGCACAAGGATAAGTTTGTAGGTGCACTTTTCAGGCACTGTTATATGCACACAAATTCTCTGTGCAAGTGACAGTGCTCAAAAAGTTTCTTTGGGTAAGGATGTGTGCATGCAAAGCTCCACATATGCAAACCCCTGCATCCACATTTTGAACATTATCACTTGCACACACAGGTAATAGAATTGCTACACATGAATGCCATATTTTGAAAAGTTGTCTCAATAAATTATTATAGGCTTAAGATTAATCAGGCTAACAGTTTATCAAAGGAAATTACTCATGTAGAAAAGATAATTATTACAAAAATGTGATAAAATAATTGTATAGACTTGCTTCAGTTGTACTCACCCATCAGGTTGTCTTTCAATACTATAAAGGCAAATAGAACAATCTGCTCTAAATAATATTACTATGTCCCGAAAGACACTGAGAAGTAATGTTTCTGCCTGCACTTTGGTGATATGTGCAAATGCATTGTCCAGATTGGATGTTCGCAGGTAGATTCTTAGCTGTAAGGACAATTAATGGTTTAAATGAGTTCTCTTAATGCAACCAACATCAACATAATGTAAATTCTTCAACAACAGATCCATTAATGCCTCGTATGTATTTTATAGTATGGCTGTCTGGGACTCCTAGCAAGACATTTTTAGGATGCAATTTTAAATTGTATACTAAACTAACTGAGTGCTATGGTAGTTGTATCAAAAGCAAGAAGTTAAAAAAAAACCTGAGAGCCAATTCTAAAACTGCAGACCTTGAACAAAGGAAAGCTCTCTTTTACCTTCCTCAAATATTTTTTAAAATGAGGAAAGTCATTCATCCAAATTCCTATTCACACTGAGCCCTCCCAACTGAAGAGCAATACAAACTCCCCCCAACATTCCTTTATATTTAGAATACTCAAAAACCTTTTTGCCAGCATTCAAAACTGTGTCACATTATAAGGACAATGAACACGCGCTTATGTTGTCATAACATGAAAATGGCTTTTTATTGTCAACGGACAACTTTTCCACGAGGGATTAGTTAAGTAGTATTGACACAGGCAGAATCTAAATGCTTCAAATATTGAGGGCTGAAAGAAAGGAACCTACATTAGCTGAGATTCCTAAAAGTTCCATGTTTGTTTTTTCCTGTTCATAAAATTAATTCTGAACATGCCTAGTATTTAAAAATAAGATCGCAACTGAATAGCTTACTTGAAGAAACAAATGCCTTACCTCTTCTTGGCGGTCACTTAAATTGTAACATGCAAGAACAATGAAATCATTCCACCAGGCTATGCCACCTGTTACGATCATGTTTTGCTCCTTAAAATACAATGAGAAAGACCAAGCAAATCAGAAAGGTTATAACTGCTTACAAGTTTCCACAAATCACTTAACATATATACAAAAACAAATGGATACATAGAGAATTATACACACACTTTATACATCTATAAACCTCCTGTAGACCACATAAAAAACTGAAAACCTCCTCTAGACGATATAAAACAATATTGCTACTGATGGGACAATCTTATTTAGGTATGATATATTCAGAAGTAATTAATTTTTAAAAAAGTCTTCAAGTGTTGTCAGAAGGATGTGTAATAATCAAAAACTATGCAATAAAGCAAAGTTCTAGGCATGGTTTGTCAGTTTACTAGTATCCCTCAGCCAACCTACATCTTGTTAAAACATAGTTACTTTTCTACTATAGGCCAAGATTCGCAATTGTGAGTGCCTAAACTTAGGTTCAATACTTGATTTTTCAGAGGTGCTGAGCATCTACAACTCCCATGTAAAAGTTTAGACATGGATTTATAAGTCTCACTTTAGGCACCGAGGTTTGAAAATTTTTGCTATAATTCATATCTTTTACTGTCAAGGATGTTCCAAATACTTTTAGTGTGTTTTATGTCAAGCCATGCAAAATAAGCTTCCTAATCTCAGTCTTCAAGAGATTCATTTTAAAAAATATCATTTGTTAGAAAACTAAAAATAGGTTCAAAACAGATCTGTTTAATCTGCACGCAGGCTTATAAAACTAGTCCACACTCACCTGGGTAATGTTCCCAAACAACTTCCATTTTTTGGTGAGTAAAGAATAATGTGCAAAACCAAACTTGCCAACAACAGCTACATTCTGCCCCAGCTTGTCAATGGCTGAAAACTGTTCACAGACGAAACAAAATTTAAAAAATAAAGCTATTGCTCAGAAATCTTTCAAAAATTGCATACTTCTATTCAAGTAGAACAATACTTCAAAGCAACATTAAAATACTCAACTTATAACTTGCAAATTGTCTGAGTACTAACGTTTTCTATCATACATTTTTTAAACTTGGCATTCTTTTAAAAACAAATTGCTTTGATTGAATACGGTGAAAATCTTATCCTATTACAAGAACAATTTAAATCTAATGTTTGCATTTTTCATCAAGATATTTTTAAGTAACTCACCCTTATAGGCCAGTTGCTCTCTAGATATGTACTGTGGATCTAAAAAAAGATTTATAATACAGATCACTGTACTAAAAACAAACTGAAATGATAAAAATTCACACACTTTAAGGGACCTGCACACAGTCAACATTGGTTTTTGTATCTATTTTTAGTTCCACTCTTTCCAATACACTTTAGAATTATGCAGATATGTTTCAATTGACTGGATTTGCTACATATACTATAATTTATTCAACGTGCATTTCACTTGGAGCAGTACTCTCTAATATTCAGAAACTTGCATTCGAAGTCTGAGGCTGGGTCTATGCTGATCCATGTCTCTGGATCGACTGAGCTGTCTGTGTAGATCCACTCAGTCGATCCAGAAATCGACGTAGGAAAGCCACCCCCCATAAGTGGCGCACCGCAGTGTGGATGGTGCGCGGAACAGACACAGCGAAGTCAACAGGAGATACGCAAGTGCTTTACATCACTTGCGTAGCTCCCATTGACTGCCGCTGAATCTGGAAGGTAAGTGTAGACCAGGCCTGATAATTACACAATTCCTAGAGAACTATTTTTAATCAACTATTCTAAGTTTATTTTCTGATTTTCTTTGTTTTGATCAAAATATGTTAAAATTTACTAATAGTGAGTTAGTGGTAAATTAGGTTTTAGATATTTTTTTCCTTCAAAGAGTTGATTTTTCCATCAATTGAAGAGTTGTCAAGGGAAGATTCTATTCAATAAAATCATCTGTCATACTGAATTCCTCAGCTCTTTACTCCAGGAATTCAATTTTCTTGTATTTGTACTGACATAACAAGAGAGTCAGAATAGAGGGTTTTTTTAATGTGCTTTTTCACTCCTGTTTAATGGCTTTTATTTTGCACAGAGGGTATGTGCTAGCCTTATGTTCTTTTCATAAAATGAACATGGTCAAATTATATTAGTTTGTATACAAACTGCAGCACAGCAAACTAGTGGCAAGAAGCTTAACCAGAACTATGGAGAAAGGGAAGGATCTTGTTTTCTAATATAGTTGTCTGAAAATATCTGTAGATTGATTTATGGTTTCAATGGTTACATTTCTTGGTCAGTTACTTAGCTGTTTCAAATTGGCTTCAACTTCTGCCCCAAATATTAGTAAGTTTCTTTTTCCTAAACTCTTAATCATTCTCCTTGGGGAATGAAGAGAAAGATGAGAAGACTTCCATTCCCATCTGTAATTTATAAGGATATTAACTATAATTGCAGACTAATTTAGGATGTTCGCTGTAACTCATCAGGTAAACATTTCACAAGACAACTGTCTCAGCCTAGGTTTGAGGTAAATAATAAATTGCAGGGAACAGGTCTTCCAGAGTTAGCTTTTATTTAACTTCTGATTCTTTTGACATAAGTCAAAGGGTTTGGCAAATGTCTGGCACTGAAATAAAAAAAAAAGGTGGGAGCTACAAAGACACTGAATTGATAACAACCAATGAATGCAAATGCAGAAAGACTCTGCAAGCAATTTATAAAAGCCTTTAGCTCCTTTATCAAGATGGCAACTCCATATTCTGTTGCATGAATGATCCAAAATCTTACCAAATTAAGTTCTACAGTCCATAAGAAGATTTAGTAGCTATTTAAACAGAAACCAATCAAAGCTATTTTGCAGGACACTGTTCTCCAAAGGAACTTTTCTCCTTAAATTTTCAACATGGAGGAGTTTAGGCAAGAGAAGAATGTATTTGGTCAAGGCACAAGATAAGATCATTCAATCCTTGAAAGGATTGAATGCCTGTATTTTTGTAACAAGTAAAACCATTATGAAGATATTTCTGTCAGCTGGATAACTGATTATATTTTTCTAATATCAAGTATGTTGTCTGGCATTCCTTACTCTTTCACCATTCATTATTAACTGGCCTTTATGCCCCAGGAGATACAAACTAAGGCAATAAAATACCATGCGTTAATTATTGTAATTAATCATAATAGGCCAAAAAGACAGGAAAGCTGTGAGGGGTGTAAAGGCTTTTAAAATCAGACCTATGCTCTAATCTGTAGAAAGTACTGCATCCAAAAAATTTCAAAAAGATAGTATACAAAAAAAGTAAGTGGCACATGAAGCAAAATACTAGGCCTAATGCTGGTATATGGATCAAGGTTTGACAGCACCTGGAGCCTGGTCTAGATGCCAGTTCCCAAAGCTACCTCTGCTGATACAAATGCTGTACATACAATAAGTTAAATCTTGTTATCAATTTTACTGAAGTGTCATCCTCAGTTTTCATGAAATCCATAACAGATGTGTAAGCACAAAATTGTGTCCAAAGTTATGGATTCAAAATTATTTAAAATTGTTCCTCATTGCTGTAAAGAGCAAGTCTGATGGCTTTCGACTTAACACCTTTAGTATACAGCTACTTGCAAAGCTGTGATATTTCAAAGAGAAGTGGTTTCAACTCCTCATATGAGCAGTCTGCATATATTACCAAAACCCTGAAGCTGTATGCAATAGGTGTAAGTGCTTAAATCTGTCTGCATTGGCATTAGAAACTTTGCATCTATTCTATAGAGCATAGTTTCTCCACCTGTGGTCCATGTACCCTGGAGGTATGCAAGACACAGGCAGGGGATACCCAGGGAAAAACTGAGTGAAGGGGAAGTGGATGGCAGCCCTCAGTCCCAGGAAGCCAGGCTGCAACCGCCCGCTTCCTGCCCTGTCACAGCTCCCAGCTAGGAAGCAAACAGCAGCCACCAGCTCTTGGGGGAGGCAGGCGGCAGCCCCCTGCTTCCCACCCAGTCACAACTCCCAGCTGGGAGGCAGGCAGCAGCTGCTGACTTCTGGGGGATAAGGGCAGCAGCCCCCCACTCCCTGCTGGGTCCCAGCTCCCAGATGGGAGCCCAGTGGCAGCCTCCTGTACTGCATGAGCTGGGCTCGCAGCTGGATGGCAGCCATCTGTGCCCCAACTCTGAGCAGAAGGACAGCCTCCTGTGCCCTGGCCTGAGGATGGGCAGCAGCCACCTGCCCACATCCCTGTGTTCCAGCTAGCGTGGAAGCCTCCTCTGCTCCAGCTCAGATTGGGTGGCAGTCACCAACCTCCCAGGCTGGCAGCCAGGGAGCAGCCGCCTGCAACTTGCCCAGGTGGCAGCCCCCCCTCCCTGGCTCAAAGCTTGTCAGTTTCACTGCTCTACCACAGCCCCAGATTTTACCAGTTACTCTCTTTTCCTCTCTCTCTCGCCTTCCTTCCGTGTCTCTGTCACCCCTTCCTCCTCTCAAATCTATGGCAAAAAATTTGGCACGGTGCTTTATATTCCTCAGCATTGGCGTGCCACTCAAACCACCTAGCTTTGGCCAACCTCACCTCTAGCCCAGGTATGTACTTGAGTTGTGCACCCCTGGTGTAAAGGTGGTAACCCTACCCACACTAGATTTGACATCTGTCATATCACGGCCTTATATACTCAGCCCTTCTTCCAACACATGGCTCACATTAGTCTGTAAATATAAAATCCCGTGGAATATTGAGCGTTGGGGGTACTTATTAAAATTTTCAGAAGTTAGGGGGTACTTGCTACTTAAAAGGCTGAGAAACACTGCTATAGAGTATTTTGTACATCCAGCATCTCCAATACTCTTTCAGGGCAAGAGGAAGGAATTTATATGTGGGAAAAAATTGTTCTCTCATGAGCTCGGAAAAAGGCATTTAGCACTTTTAATCCCTTGATTAGCTAGGATGCAAATCCACATCTGGAGGAAAAAGGACAGCCAGAAATCTTTTGGCCCTAAAGGAATAACAGCAAGCTGTGCCGTGGGAGCAAGCAATAGAAAAACAGGAAGGCAAAGAGACTTCACACTATATGAAACAAATAGAAAACTTTCAGAAGGGATAAAAAGGAAGACACCACCAGGGTCAGGTGACTGCAGGTGAGTGCAAAATACTATCTGAGCAACAAATGGAGAATTACCTGTACAACATGCCAATGTCGGTGTCCTAATAAAGTGCTTAAACCCTGAGAATCTAAACTGCCATCCAAAAATGGGCCTCTTTCCCTGATGGACTTATGGTCAGAGTGTGCTGAAGCACTTCTAGGATTCTGCGTCTGTGTTGCATCTCCACAGTTCATGTACAAGCGATCTTCTCCTTGCAGAAGGACCTGCTCCTGATTACTCTACATTAAAAAATGATATCTGAAGTGACTGCACAGAAAATAAAATAAAATATAATATAACACTTCATTTAACAGACTCCAACTTAAACAAATAGTAAGAAAAATGAGTTAAGGCAGTTTTTCCATCTTTGAAGCAACAATGTACTACAGAGATATCAAACAGGATGACCATATACAGTATTTTGAAGATATCTGCTATTTCAAAAGCAGGTTTTGCTTAATTAGGAAGACACACATAAGGCAAGGGAAATATACACAAAAATAACAGATTTAACTACTGGAAAACACATCAGACTTCACCTGATAAAGGAAGAAACACAAAAAGGTTACCTGAAAACTGGGGATAATCTCTGAAATAGTAAGATCTATCTATGAATACTTACCATGCAAGTATTAGCAGTGAGTGCACTCTTGATGAACTGAAACTGCAGAATACCAAGTTCTTGAGCTTCGTTCCTAGTATCTGTATCACCCCCTGCATTCAGAGAACAATTCTCATCGATCACCCACAGGTGATAGCCTTCTGAACCCCAGCTCTGAACACATGCAAAACAAAAACAGCCAATATCATTTCACTGATTTAGACCTTCAAACATCCAGGAACTAACTCTCTTTACACAGATCACCACTTTTGGGTCAGCCATAAGCCTTTAAAAATGTCCACATTAAAGGCTTCATATGCAAAAAAAACCTGTTTAGCCTACTGGTGTAAGTCCCTAATAAAAACACAATAAAATTAACAGTAAAGTCCTAGCCCCACTGGAATCACTGACAGAACTCCAACTGACTTCAGGATTTCACACTAGACTTTAAGAAAACCCATCTAGTATGTCATCTCCTCCTAACAATAAGTAGGCATTTATAAACACATGGTGATGTCTGTGCATATCCCATGACCAACACTGTTGTAGGGTTGGCATTTTTATGACTTTTTAATGCATGGTTTTCATCCTTGTGGTGCTGGTCTCCTCTCTAGGACCCTCGTTTTACAGATGTGTAACTGAGGCTCAGAGAAGCTATGTGACTTGCCCAAGGTGACACAGGAAGCCCATGGCAGAACAGTGAAGTGAACCTCGTTCTCCCATCTCACAGGTCCGTGCCCCAACCACCAGCCATGGCCCTCCCCTAACATTTTGTGGTACATATTCCAAAGCTATATACAAAAAGGAACATGAATTTTGATGGTGTTAAGATTGTAAATGTAACTCAATACTTCAGTTAAACTCTACAACATGGTCCACATTTAGTGGAGAGGAGCTTTTCTATATTATCAGCTCTTTTCTTTTTACAAATGTTTCATTCAAACTGGCAGGATTTCAGACCAATTCACATTACAGATTCATCAAGAACTGTGTTAATTGCTCTTGTTTTAACACAAACAAATTAAAACTATAAAAGTCACCCAAGATAGTTTGCAAGGTGCCATAAGGGAAAATTAAAGTTAGGGCCATGTAGTTTTCAGTCTCAAAGTAGTCTGATGTAGAGAGGCTCATCTATTCTAAGTTGCATGAAATAGGAAAGTTAAGCCACAGAGCTCTTCTAGTTATCTTGCTCATCCTTAATTTTAACAGCAATACCAACAGAACCCCCCACCCCATGATTAAGCATGCATACCAAAACAAACTCAGTCATCAGTTTAAGACAAACTGAACAGGGTTTTTTTGGTTTTGTGTTTTTGTTTTAAACAGTATAGCTACTTTGATTAGGAAACTTTTAGGTGTTACATTTATTGAAAAAACTAATTTGATTACCTACATATTTTTCTAATAAAAGTACATAAATGAGACTCAACTAGAATTCTTACTCTGTTGCTATTTGTAATTGTACTTACCATAGAGCTGATCTTTAGAGGGTCTTTTTTGGTACCATCAGACCGATAACTAAAATAGAACACAGTAAGTTTGACTTGACACTAATTGATTCACAGTTAAAAAAACACGTCTGCCATTTCAGCATTATAGTACTTATATTTTTGCTCATGGCTCAAGCCTTATGGACTATTTGATTCATGTTACTGCTTAAAAGCAAAGCCACTGCCAGTTGTTTGTAATGTAAGAGCTCTTGTTTCTGCTTTTGGTTGCACTGGATGCTACTAAAATGTAACATGCCAATTACTGAAAGTAAAAGGGAATTTTTAATATTTTCCTGATAACTTTTTCTTTAGGGTAATGTGCTTTGCTGGCCACAGACTCTCAAAAAAAAGGGAGTACTGCTATTTTCAAACCTTCTTCCTCGCATAAATTGTGTCAAAGCTTTCTGGCCTCTAGGAAGGAATAAAATGGTTTGAAAAAATAATTAAATCTACAAATCAACCATTTAAAAATTGTCTAGTTACTGAGAAGTCAAATACAAAAGCATGCAGAAAGAACAAAAAGTTAGATTGTTCACATAACTAGTTGAAATTTACTCACGCAAAATCTCCTCCCAGAGTACAGATAAGCTGGGCACCAAAAACACTCCATAAGGACAGGCCTCCACATTCCCACGTCACCATAACCACACCGTTATCAGGAGACCACTTCATCAGTTTTACAGGTCCTGTTTTGTTCCAAATATCTGTTAATAAAAAGACCAGAAAACATACATGAAAAGCTTTAAAATATTGATTTAGCTGCTTTTACCATGTTGGGCAGACAGTTTTGTTTTTTAAATACAAGAATGCTTTGTTATTTTTCTGATTTGCTGAGTTAGAATTCTTTTCTGCTTCATAAATCTCAGCATACCAAAATGAATGAAACAGAAAATGATATGAAGAACAAAAATTCTTCCCAAGATTTTATCATGGGAATTTTATTAAAGTACATAAGAAATGGGAATACACCTACGCAACAGGAAAACAAAATTCCCTACATTCTGAAAAGAAAATCTTGGAAAACTAGGAATATACAGCTGCCGTTAGGCATCTTTGGCTTACACAATCAGCACTTAACTCAATTCTTTTTTAGTCACCACTGACCTTGGCAGCATTACAAGGTTCATATCTTCACATAGATGACGTTCTTGAAACATTTGTACTAGGTACAAATGTGCACTTTAACATCAGGCATGCACATTTACCTCTTCATCTATCTATTCCCCACGTCCAAGCCCATATACATTTATTATGCCCAATGTGAGGAAAAATTCCACTGTTTAATGTTCAAGTAACATTGCAGAGCAGTCAGCTAAAGCGCATTGGGCTCCTGGAACATTTTTTGCTAGAATTTGAGAGATTCTGCAACATTTTCTATAGAACTACACAGAAATGTTGTGAATTGTCTTGCGTTTGCTATGCAAATTCTTACCACTTGGTTTATTCACTACATATTTTGGCAAAGAATATTTTTTTATGTCCCTCTTACAATATCTGAAAGTAGCAATGGAAAAGAGGATTTTGTTCTGCATTCATATCAAAGGAGAAAGAGGCAGATTTGTTTCCCATATTCAAAGTCAACATCCAAATACACTGGTCAAACCAGAACAGAGTTTGGTATTCTTTAGGCTGTATACCATGTAGCCAGTCCACGTCTGCTGTTGTAAAGATGATCAACAGTCAGGAATTAAGGCAGTCCCAAAAACAGAACATAATTTTTCTACTATAATGAGTCCATTGTTACTTCTCAATTTGCCGATAGAGGGACTTAAAACCTAATAAGCAAACATGATTTACTCCTTCTAAAGGAAAATACTAAAGCATGGCTATCTAAATCTTACTAATGTAAGCTATTAAAGAAGAGAGCAACACTTCATTTGCAAACTTTTGATTTATTTCACATGACAATATCCAATCGGTCAAGTAAAAGCAGCCAGGAGACTAATGTAAACACAAAAATAAAAACAAACTAAGAATATCATCTGATACTGTAAATAACACAGTTGTTTACTAGCATAGATAGTATATGCAATATTCTTTAATTCCTGAAAAATACAATAATGTGTAGATTCAAAACATGCAAGAACAAAGTAAATTATTTTTTTCAAATGATTGTGCCAAAAATCAGTGTTCTGTTTTAAATTGTGTCCATTGGGAAATCACAGCATCAAGATAGTTAAAATTATTAAAGAGCATCAAGCTGTGTTTTTAGAATATTTACAAGAAACTTTCTGACACACACCACACAAGAACTGAACATGTTCCATAAAATCAGCATGATTTTCACAAAACACAACTGCATACTCTGGTAAGAAAGTTAGCATAGAAGAACTTACCAGGATATTGTTTTGGTGTTAGCTCCAATTTATGAGACAACTGCATGGCTCCTGTGGCATTATCTATTGTATAAACTTGCACAGAGCCACTGGAAGAAATGGCACACACTTGATGTTAAAGCACTTTTGACAATCTAAGTAACTCTCACAACATGTAAACACTGGCATTTAAGTTGTATAAAAGGGGCTCTCAAGTCACAGTACTGCCTCACTCATAATTCATAAACACCAATGTATTTAAAAACAGATTAAAAAAGATGGAAAGCCTCCAATTCACACTGCATTTAGGATGTTGAACTCTAATTAAAAGCAAAAAATAATTATGCAATTAAGCATGAGAGAGTTTTAAACTGATGTTAAAGTAGTAAAAGATTCATGTTTGTTGATACTAGACATTGTTGATATTCAGGATTAAAATTTTTCTTGTAGACTGGAGACAGATGCACTTTGTCAACTAACAAAGAAAACATGGAATGTAGGACTCAAGAAAGGTTTATGAAACTACCACTGCACCGAGTATTATTTGGATCAATAAAAGCATTCTATATGTTGTAAATGTTTAGGTTGATTGTAAATTCATAATCCCCCCAGAAGACCTTTTGATTTGATGCACTATTTATTGTGGTGCCTAAAGTCTGTTTTGTACCACCCCTTGTGCCATGTCTAAAGAGTGCTTTATTATTCAAAAATAAGAAAATAATTAGTACAAATCGCTCAAAAATTAGAAGAATTAAAAAAATACAACAGTATTTAATTAAATACGTGTCCAAAAGCAGACAGATAATTGGAAGACTAAAACACAGATGGCCCAAATTCTTATAATCTGCTCTGAAAATAGCTACCCTGTGGGTAAGACAAATTAATACCAGTCAAGGAGAACTGAACTGGAGAGGAAGAGAAGGAGGAGGGGCGAGACAGTAGTTTAGCATATCAGAGAGTTTCTGTATCTTCAACTTTTCAATGAGAAAGGTTCCCAATCTTGTAGCAAATTTGCTAAGCAGCTCTCAACTTAGTTCTATCTTATAGAGTGTTAATAGTCTGTCAATAGTGGCCGTTACTGTTATCTCTAGTCTTGTGTTACCACTATTGATTTTTAAAAGGCAGACCTTATTCCAAACCAATCCTCCTTCTGACTTGAAATTGCAAAGCCTATTCCTGAAGCCAAGTTAAAAAGTTCTAAAATTGGAAATGAAGTGCGACTAAAATTGCAGTTTTAAACATCAGAGTTCAACTACTGGTTCACTGATAATCATTCCTCCTCTTCCCTCACCCACTTTCTCTACAAATTGTTGCATTTATACTTCAAGTATAGAAAAAAAACAGACAAATGTCTATAAATGCTATAAAAACTACAGGATTGTAGTTTTAAACAGCATTGTTTAATATTAGTAAAAACAGCATAAAAACAAAAGTTCAAATATGGTGAAAAAACAAGGTGCATATGATTTCATCTTGGAGTGTTTGCAGAGAGCAAATCTGCATGTATATTCTAGTATCCATTAGCAGTGCAACTCAGTTTTACTCTATGTTAACTGCCTCAAAGGAAATTATGTATTTATAATTAACCATGTAAAAATGTAAACTAAAATGTTCTAAAATAATATTAGAAGCAAGAACCACATTAGTGAAGTCACTTCCTTTGCACAAAGGAGTGTCAGTTGGTAAAGTCTCTCTTTTGTCCATCATAGTAGTGTACTTCTCAAATTCTTCAATGTTTACTGGGAGATAAAGTATAGAAAAACTTTCTAAAGTAACTGAAAATAAATGGACTAATTCAAGCCCAAAAATATTTAAGACGACACTATTTGCATTGAAACTATTCTATCATATGCAATATTGAGCACTTCAGTGGCACTCCAGGATGTTGAGTATCTAATAAGATCAGTAGATGAATGGCACACTACATCTTTTCATGGTGTTTTTTCTGGTTCGGAAAAAAACAGCAACAATGAATCATTGGACATTAAAAAAAGGTAGAAAGTCCCTATTACCCCCTCAAAATGTCGTCTTCATATTATTACATGGATATTCTGTTTCAAGCTTTAGCAGTACAGGCCACGAGGCTAAAAAATCAATCAGGTTGGAGAAATTCTCTGGAGTTTCTAAAATAGCCTAGATTTGCATATTTGTATTTCCACTGTTAGTAACACAGTGCGGTCCCATCATCACTTGTGATTTTTGAAATCCATTACTAATTTAAATTTTCTACAACTCTAAACAAAATTGCTTATTTAACTGTAGTAACCAAAGGTTTAAAAAAAAGCAAGAAAGTCAATTCAGTCCGTTAAATAAAAGAAAAAATCCCACTCATCCCAGAAATATGACACTATTTTATGTTGAAAAATTTTATTTGTAAAAATAAAGCTCTTAAGAGGTAGGGAGAAAGTGATAGCTACAGTGCACTTGGTTATAAAAACATTCCATGCCCCTCAAGAAATCCCAAGGGCAGCTCTGATGAGATTGACACAACCCAGGACAATTTTCTGAGAACAGAGAAAATGGAGAACCCTAGTGCCTCACCCCAAATGACAAAGAATCCAGTTTAAAGATTTATATAGCAAATTACATTAAAGAAATACCATAACCAGTGGTATTTTCCATATATTTGGTCTGTACCACCTTGAGGTAAAGATTTGAGAGTTTACTTTGTAATGTACTCCTGGTATCTCCTGTGAGCTTACACAGCTTAATATTTTTATAGAAAAAATTACCAAAATTACTTCACTTGTGGGACATTGCTTCATTATATTGTAATTTAAATTTTTTTTTTAATTTTATTTTAACAAGCCAAAGCAAAAGTTCCACCCACAATAGAACTTCTATCGTTTATCTACAAATTCCAACAATGCAACTTTGTATTCTTATAAAGTAGTACAAAATACAGGTAACTGTCTGTTTCACTAAAAAACCCAAAACCTCTCCCATCAAACCTTTAGAGTAGGAATATAGAACTTACTTGGCACATCCAAATGCCATTAATCTGTATTTATTATTTACTGCCACACAAGTTCCATCAAAAACATCTTGTGCCCAAACACCACGGAGCTGCTGCAAGGGGAAGTGGGGGAGGATGGGGGGTGGAAAAAAAAAAGGTTTCAAGAGTTGTTACTTACACAGTTCATTCATTCATCTATGTGGGCCCAATCTGTCCCTTTATACATGGACCTCCCACTGAATTCAGAGACATGATCAATGACCACTGAAAACAAAGTTCTTGTTTTGAGAGTGGAAGAAGAACTGCTGTATTGGGCCAAGAGGAATTAAAACTTACATATGTCTTTCTTTTACATATAGCAAAAGAACAGTACATATTAACCTTGTTAGTTTGACATTTACCACTTATGAGAATACAGAACATTTTGTAACATTTAAAATGTTGCTTTCCATATTTTAATAGTGGCATTGAGACACTTCAGAAGATGAGGATGTTGACACAGAGATCCCAAGTTAGATCTTTGTTCTTTTATCCCAGCTGTTAGTAAAACAGATCACACTTCTACACTGGAAAAGCCCAGAATATTTTTGAAGGCACTGATGGTATGTTCTAAACGTTTGTGTTTTAAATTATAGAAATGACAATTCGTTTATAAAACCATGTAACAAGTGCAGTTTACCTCACAAACTGACATCTTTCTCCATTTTAACAGTACTGGTGTAAAATTTAGTTAAGATCATGAAATGTAAAAATGCCAGAAATTATCTGGTTATGAGCTTTAATTTAATGAGAGCTCTGGCTAAGCAAAGTAAAATAGGTTTGTAACACTTATTGTAAATCATGAACTTTTATGGCACTACATAAAAATAAGTAGAAAGTACCTAGCAAGGATTCATGCAAGTAAAAAATCTTACTAAATCCAAGCTACAACTGCTGGATCTAGATCCAGGAAGCCGAAAAAGGTCTTCTGTAGCGAATAAAGTCAAGTAATAAAAATCACTCAAAACCTAGTTCAATATATTATTAAATATAGGCAAAAAGCCCCTAAATATCTAAATGTGAACAAAAATAATTCTCTCCCCCCATATCGATATTTTGTAGGTTAAATTAAAAGTAAAGAAAACATCTCAGAAAAGACCTTAATTCTCTAATAGGAACATTAGAAATCACACCTATAAAGTGACAGGCACACCTCAAAGCACTTAAATCAATAATTAGGCAGAATACCACCTCTGAGATATTTTATAGCTGGGGAAATCACCCATTCTATTATTCTCTGTTTATAGCTGGTAACTGGAAACCATCAGCAGAAACAGGAATACTCCAGTACTGGGATCATAAACAGAGGGACAAGATCCTGAGTTGGCATAAATGGTAACAGTTCCATTGACTTCTATGACAATTTTCATCTGTGCTTTCCCACAAGGCCATGCTTCCTGCCCCCTAAAAGTAATTATTAATTCAACTGATTTTTATGGACTACAGTCATTTTATTTGTCCACATTACTAGCTATCTTAGTGGAAGTGGTTCTACAACTAATATTTAAGAATTCAGATAAATGTAAAGAACACATTTTAAAATGAAAAATAAGCATCAAGACTAGGGAAGACGAACATTCAGTTGCAAAGACAAATTATTACAAAGGAAAAATGTGTCCAAAGATCAGTGAATAAACCATACCTCAGCAGTGAATCTATTTGACATTGGTGTCATGAAACCAACTCTGCCATCATTAAAAACAGCAGCAAACCCATCAAGTGTGGCACAGTATGCCATATCTCTAATGTGTATATCTTCAAAGCCCAAGAACGAACCTGCTGATGAAACAAGAGCAACTCATCACAATTATATTGTTAGCTAGAGTTTACAATCTTTCAACTATTCTCTGAGTAATAGGATTTCAGTACAATAAACTAGATTGTCTATATTTATAGAAGAAAATAACTTCTCTTCTCTCCAATGATTAGAGAAGAAAAAAAATACCAGATTTAGATTTTTGGAGTAGAAGATATTTTTTTCTGTAGTATCTAACCAGTACAGAGGAAGAGGAGAAGGGAAGTACCTCGAGAAGACTGTAGGTCCACAGAAAATGGTACTGTAGATAGGTTGATGGCCTTCCTTCCATTTGTCATGCCATCCCAATGAATAAGGTGGAGCAATCCATCAGCAGTAGCAACCAGCAGATCCTCCAGCATGGACTGCAAACTAAGGAAAAGCATTTGTTACTCTCCAGAGATGGGTCGTCCAAACCGAACTCTCAGAGGACTATTCATGTAACAAACATATCTCTTTAAAACACTGTGGATAAACGGATGCCTGGAAGCAGTTACTCAAATGCATTACAACATCCTCCACAGAATATGCAGTTTAAAAGTTTATCAAGATATTGATACAACAGAATTTCAGAGGTGTTCCCACTTCTCCAAGAATTCAGAGATCATGAACACTGAATGGATGCATTAACATTGTTACTGATATCTGAACCCCAAGGAAGTTTTGCGCAAGTGAAAGAAATGTGTAAGATTATTGGAAGTAATAATTACTTAACCATCATACCAGATTACTGATATTTATAGATTGTAAAACCAGAAGGGACCACTGTGCTTATCTAGGCTCAGCTCCTGTATAATGAAGGCCATAGGACTTCCCTGAATTAATTCCTGTTTGAAGTGGAGTTTATCTTGTCAAGGCTTTATGGGACATCTGCTAATCTGAGAACTAAACCTATTGGCCAGAATGAAAAATACCTGTTGTTGCTAAACCCTGCCCAAAAGTCAATCCCCTGAGTCTATCTGGGCACTCCACCTTTCATAATTAGCCCTGAGAATGTAGGTATTTGATAAAGTTGAGTGCACTTCTCTCCCCTCCTCCCGTCCAGAACCCTCTGGCTTTGTACAAAGATGGGCAGAGGGGTCTGCATCTCTTCTAGCTTCCATTTTTAAGTCCTACTCCATATTGATTAGTTCTCTTTTCTGCTACTGCTGTTTTCTTACACTGCAGCAGACTGAAAGGACTACATTCTTTTCAGATTCACTACTGCTCACAAGATACTGAATGGCAGCAGCTAAAACTAACAGAACTCTGGCCAGTTTGCATTCTGCTTTGGCTTTGCAAAACTCTGAGGCAGACATAACAGAGCAGTTTGCACGCAGACTTAGGAAGACATTTTGTCAGTGCATACTCTGATTATGTATGTTTCACGAGCAAATACCCTACAAACTTAATTTTCTCAAATGAAGTCCTATAATCTGCAGAAGCTGATGGCACCTGGGAAAGATTCTCTCACTATGGAATTAACATATCATTCCACCTCAAAGACACAAGATATTTATTTTCTCCTAAAACAAATTATTTTATATGCTCTCTGAACCCAATGCCAAATACTACATAGAAGCATACAAGCCAAATACACAATTTATTATACTGGAAACACTGAAATAATCCTTTGCTTGTTTATTCTAATTTCTAAGGCTACTTTTTAGTTTCCATGATCGTGTGTCTATCAAAATTACTTTAATATTGCACATTCAAATATGTAATACATTGACAAAGTTCAAAATAATAATTTTTACATCTACTGTAAATATTTTTCATAATTTCCCACAGGATTTTAAGAAGCGGTAAGGGTAAATATCATTCAAGCTACAACATGAGAAAATCTCAGAAGTCCATTTCTTGTTATAACTAAAAAAAAGCATCTGAAGCATTGCATATCCATTTAATTCCACAATACACTATTCATAACTTAGTAAAAGTTAACACATTGATTTGTGTTCCTTAAATATTTGCTCAGTGAGTCAGAAATAGAGGTTTCCTTTCTACAAAACTGTGCACAATTTTCCCTACACACAAACACCCCTGAATAGAGGAGCTAGAATGAAAATTAAAGAACTCATCTGTGACTTGTATTTATCTTTCCTCTCTCCATCATCTTTCATTCTCATTTTGTGCTCTCTTCCATCCTCTCTCTACAGTTGGAACTTCCTTTTGCACAACTGTGAATCATGTACCCATCCTATTTTCTTTCAAGTCCCATCTCAAAAAATCATTTCCACAGAATCCAGACACTACTCCACAACACTACAGCTTTAAAAAAAAAAAAAAAAAAAAAAAAAGTCCTGTAGCACCTTAAAGACTAACAAATCTCTATGGGCATAAGCTTATCATAAGCATTATGTACAGAAATTTGTTAGTCTTTAAGGTGCTATAGGACTCTTGTTTTTGCTGTATACAGACTAACACGGCTACCCCTCTGGAGCTTTAAAAAAGTCAGTCCTATTATAATCAATCAAGACTGAACTTCTTTCTGAGTAACCCTGTTATGCTGTTTGCTAGATTGTGAGCCTCATAAAGCAGGAGATGTGTCTTTTGTCTTGTGTGGACGTTTAGATATAATAATTTCAGAGCTTGGGAAAAAATGTGCTCACCAATGGAAGGAGGAAACTTTGGACTTCACAGATCAAGTTCACTCAGCCTTTATTTGTCTGTGCCCTAGTAGATATAAGGACTGGTATCGTCTCTTAGTATACCATACTACTCTGTATCCTGACAGAATATAGAAAAGCTATTTGAAAAATAGTGAAGAGTTTCTAGAAAATATGCAAATGTGCAGCAGCGCAAGTAAATTTTTACACATATTCAGTATGTCTACATTAGATGTTTGTACTGATGCAGCTACCCCAGAGCAAAAAATCAACAGCACAGATAAGGCCTGTAGACAAGCACTGAGGCAAAGCATTTATGCAAATAAGCTTCCACTCTCCACACACCAACTACCAATTAGCAACTTAGATTTTACCTTCTTAGATCTATTTTCTGGTTCCACTCTCCCCAACACACTTTTTTTTTTTTTTTTTAAATAACCAACTCTAGTATTGAGAGAGAAACTCTAGTCAGACATGTATGACTATATAACACACCTGGTGATAGATGCTTGCAAATCCAGCACTTTCTTCATCTCTAGATTTAATGAAGGAGCACATTGCTCTTCCTTATAACGTGGTGTCCCCTTCACATGTGGGCTTCCTCTACAAGAAAAATCAAACATTAAATTGAAATACGTTTTTTGTGTCAAGTGGTAACCGTTATACAGACCACTTTTCTCACTTAATGTTTTCTCCTGAAGTGTAACTACAGATGCTGACTTAAGAATAACTGACACTGGCAAAATTAAATATTTTGAATGCAGTTTTGATACATTCACATTACATTTATTCGTCGTCATCTTCTAGTCCAGCCGGAATACAAGAGATACTAGTGCCTGGACAATTTTCATTAATAAGCAGAGTATCTGTTACAAGCATCTGAATGTTGCTTATTAATAAGTACATGACCAAAATAGATTAATGTATCAAAATATATTTTGTTCATTACTTATATCAGTTTTATTTGGTGTTTATTATATTTTATGGTGTCACACACAATGCTGTACATTTTATAAAATTAATGGTATCTTTAATACAAAACTTCACTAAAGTTTACTACTAAACCTTCTGAGAGGTGAAGAGATTCCAATTCTTACAGTGATTCTGAAGAATGCAATTTTGCAAACAATGACTTAGCAGGGTTGCGTTTCACTACACAGGTTAATGCATTAACAAGATACAAGCATTTCAACAATTCTTTACAGAGGCCTCAATATTAATTCTGCATCACACCTTCTGAGAGTTAGGAAAGCATTTACTACTTCACACATGGGAAAATGTGAGGCATACAAAACCCACAGTGAGTCAGTGGCAGAGCGAGGAGTAAACAAAGCAGTCTGACTACCAGTCTCCTGCTTTAACGAGCAGACCATCAGGTCTAGCATCCTCCAGATGTGAAATGCTTCATCTTAACATTTTTTCAAGTTTCTTTCCTACTAACCATATACTTGCACTTATTTTAAACCTCCACTCATTCCTGCTGAAATCCAATACAAAATGCTATACTTTTCATATTAAAGCGCTATATTGCAGAAGCACTTCTACAAATCATCCAAAATCCAGAGTTTTGCGAAGCTGCCACAACAGAAGCTAATTCAAGTAGAGCCACATGTTAAAAAAGTTTAATTATAGCGATGCCAAGTATAGCCAATATTAAATAACGTTATCGTTCTGACTGATAAACAGAATTCTACACAAAAAAATAACTCCAAGTTTGTTTGAAAAAAATCACAAGAGGAAGAAAATGTGTCAGACAAGGTTAAAATTACCACAACCACCTAAACTTAACCCCACTGCCTAAACATTGCAGAATACATTATGTAAGTGCATTTCTCTCTTGATTACCACATTCTCTGGATTCACCCCACAGCTTTTGTTTATAAATGTATTTATAGAGGAACATGCTGTGTTTTAACAAATTAAGGTAGTAAATACTGCATAGACAGTCTCATAATTCACCGCTGTCTATCATTCCATTGGTTGTTCCTGTAATATTATCCCACAGGAGTTCAGCTTTATATTAGTCTCCCAATGGCAGAGCCACATCAACTATAGTAAAATGGAAATTTCAGGAAAAAGCTGGTGTACATGCTCCCTTTTTCTATATATGTAATGTTAACACTGCCTAGAGACTAAATCTTTTGCAGCCCTCACTGAAGTATACCATACAAACATTGACATCTGGAACCAGTTAATACGAATGCATTGTGTCCACAGAACAGCAGATCTCTCTCGGAAGAGAATACAAATGATACAGATTAAAAGAAAAAGCACTGAAAACATCACTGCTTGCTGAAAAAGGAACAACAAATCTCAGGTGGTGAATGCAGACAGCTCCTTTAAAAAACAAATCTCAAACCACAAAGCATCTTTTTCAGAAAGATAAGTGATAATTGGTAAGTGATAATTCTGAACTGCATTCATCACTAGTTACACTAATTACCCTTAATTGTTGAGCAACTGCTGATTATAGTTTTGCAAATAGAATGCATCTCCTATTATCCAAAAATAAAAGGGCACATAGAATGCAGTTTGATGAATTAAACAAAAATATCTCTTCCTTCTCCATTCATTGAAGAAATTATTCTAATTCTTACATCTCAGATTCTCTGGTTTAAAAAGATAAAAACTCTTTCTTCTGTAATAAGAATGAATTTAAGGTGTATTAAAATCCCAAAGTCTACTGTGTTCAGAAATGGCACACATTTTCATGAGTCACTTTTACTCTTTAAATTGCTCTGATCTTTAAACCACCAATGCATGTTGCTGACAGAAGCAGGAAGGAATGTTCAGTGTTGCCACATCAGCAGCTACTGCACTTCTATTCAAATTCTAAGTAACTGCAGTGATTTCACACAAGCACTCACGAGGAATGAAAACATCTTCCAAAAGCCAAGGAACATGGTGTCTATGAGCTTATGAACATATTTTCTGAGGAATTCTACTTGCATTAAAATATACAGAAAAAAACTCTTGCTGAAGAAATGGGTTTATATGCTTTTTTAAATTTTTTTGGCTTCTTTTCAGTGTAAGTAGAAGGCCCAAAAGATTTCGTTTGTTCCTCTAAATTGGGAATTCAAGTCTTGACTGCACTGGATGACAGAAGGCTTGGCAGAACTATGATCATAGATGCCATAAAAGAAAAACTCGATTAAGAGATAAAGTTGGGTTTTATTCACTGTTTAGAACTTCTGATTTTGGTTTTGTTAATTCATCATCAATGTAAGCACAGAATCATAGAAACCTAACACTGGAAGCAACCTCCAGAGGTCATCTAGTCCACCCTCTGTGCTAAACCAGGAACAAATATCCTAGCCCAATCCAGAGAAGTGTTTGTCTAACCTGTTCTTAAAAAACTCCAAAGATTAGGATTCCACAAGCTCTCCTGGCAATGTAGTCCAGTATGTAAGTATACTTAAAGGTTTTTCCTTATATCCAATCTAAATCTCCCTTGCTGCTAATTAAGATTACTTCTTACCCTACCATCAGTGGACATGGAGAACAATTGATCACTGTTCTCTTTATAACTGCCCTTAACATAATTGAAGACATATCACGTCTCTCCCCATCCCCCATCTTTTGTCAAGACTAAACATACCAAGTTTGTAGGAGATAGGGGTAAAATCTTTCCTCATAGGTAAGATTTTCTAAACCTTTTATCATTTTGGCTGGTCTCCTCTGCCACATCGGTCCTAAAAACCAGCACCTGAACTGGACACAATACCAGCTGAGGACTCACCAGTGCCAGAGTGGGACATTTACATCCCATGTCTTACAGATGACACTTAAGATAATACATATCAGAATGATATTGGCCTTTTTCACCACTGCAAAACACTACTGGCTCATATTCAATTTGTGATCCACTATAGCCTTCAGTTCCTTTTCTGCAGTACTTCTGCCTTACCATTTACTCTCCATTTCATATTTGTGCATTCTATTTTTCTTTCCTAAATGCAATACTTTGCACCTGTCTTTACTGAATTTCATATTGTTGATTTCTGATCAATTCTCCAATGTACCAAGGTTATACTGAATTCTAAGCCTGTCCTCCAAAGCCTGTCCATCCCAGTTTGGTGTCATCCACAAATTTTATTAGCATACTCTCCACACCATTATCAAAGTCATTAATGAAAATACTGATTAGTACTGGACCCAGGATCGACTCCAAAGGGACCCCACTAGATACACACTCCCAGTCTGACAAGTCGTTAATAACTAACCTAAGTATGGTCTTTCAACCAGCTGTGCACCCACCCTATAGTAATTTCATTTAAACCACATTTCCGTTGTTTGCTTATGAGAATTTCGTTTGGGATTATGTCAAAAGCCTTACTAAAATCAAGATATATCATGTGTCCTGCTTCCTCCTACCCACTAGGCCACTATTCCTGTCACAGAATTAAATTAGGTAGTATGGCATGATTTGTTCTTGACAAATTTATATTACGTATCACCTAGTCTCTTCTATGTGCTTTTTACAAACTGATTGTTTATTAATTTGTTCCAGTATCTTTCCAGGTATCAAAGTTAGGCTGGTTGTTCTAGAATATCCTGGGTGCTCTTTGTTCTCCCTTTTAAAAGGTAAATATGTTTGCCCTTCTCCAGTCCTCCATGAGTTCTTGAAGATAATTGTTAATGGCTCCTTACATACTCTAGGATGAATTCTATCAAGGGCTGTCGACTTGAATATATAACTCATCTAAATATTCTGTTCTTTAACTTCTTCTCTCTCTCTTTTGGCTTGTATTCCTTTCCCCTTCTTGTTAATGTTAAGCATGTTAAGCATCGGGTCACAATTAACCTTTTTAGTGAAGACTAATGCCTATTTTCCTTCAAATATCTCAGCCTATCTGTTAAAGGTTTAACATGCCTGATAGTTAAGTGGAGAGCTGAGAATACTCCTGTTACAGACATATGAACCAAGAGATGTTCAGAAAAAAATCAGGAATTTTATGTTCCCCATATTTCTATGGTAAAATATAAGCATGGCGGGAGAGGAACTGCAACTTTCAGGCCTTCTTTCATACGTCATAAAGGAACAAAATGTTATCCTGGTAAGATTTCCCAACACAGATATTTTAATTATAAACTCAATCTTGTGTCACTTATAATGCATCTATTTCACCGCACAGTTAAGATCAAGAATAGTATACGGTTATTATACAGCTGATATAATTTGGAATATGCTTCTGACATTCATATTTACTCAAATTTTAAGTGAGGAGACCTTTTTTTTTTTTTTAACTGGATGTAAAACTACTAGGTTGTTTAATTCCAATATAATTGCTACACCTCTTCTCTCCAAAATCTCACACTTGTCTTCTTTTCCCACCCTAGCCCCATTCCTTCTCACAGGTCAGCAACACTGTCCTCCCTAGACTAATATATTGGTTTCCAATGTGTTTCTGAACAATGGAGGTATATCTTGTAAACAAGGGAAGGAAATCTAAACAATTAAAACACAAATTTGTTGCAAGACTTACAGAGTTAAGAGCTTTACTTGTATATAAGCAGGAAAAGAGTGATGAGAGGAAGCATGAGATACAACTCTGGTTGAAATAAATGGCTCCCATAAAAAAACTGATGCAGGGATGAAGAGGGAGGGAATAAGGAATTTGTTTTCATATTCAACAAAAATGCTCAATTTTAGTCAAAGGCAGCAGCAGCAGCACTAGGCAAACAAACTGAGTTCCCCATCACTGGAAATGTTTGCACTCCGTTCCTAAAAAAATACGCAGAGCAGACTAATCACATAGCACAGTGACAAACTTGTTAACTCTGGAGTAGGAGGTGAAGGAGCATGAAGACCTCCGTGTCGAAAAAAACCTATATACCTGCCAGCTGATACACTATGCTCCATTCCCAAAGCAAATAATTCACCCTTCAGAAGTATTTTTTAAAATGATCCATGTGATAAGTCAATGCTAGCAGAAATAATTAAGCAATATCCAGAAAGGAAGTAAACTCCAACAGAGGTAGAGAGGGTATACTGCCCTTCCTTTCAATTTGGTGATACTAAAATTTTAAAAAGGTGTTCCCAGCAATCCTCTTCAGTTTAGTATTTAAAAGTTATTTTATCTTTAGTGATTTCTTTTCTATTGAAGAGATATGGGTAATGCGTAAGGATACTATTTGATCACAGAAGTCATGGATTCCACGACTTTCTGCGACCTCCATAACTTCTGGGACAGGGTTGGAGCAGCTGTTTGCCCTGGGGCCGCCAACAAACAACTGATTGGCCAGCTGGCTCCAGGTGCTCAATAGCTGCAGTAGCAGACTGGCGCACCTGCAAGCCCCAGTAGCTCTGTTCTCCCTCCTTCCCGGCATATTTTTAGTAAAAATCAGGGACAGGTCATGCTTCCATGAATTTTTGTTTATTGCCCATGACCTGTCACTTTTACTAAAAATACCCATGACAGAATTTTAACCTTAGTCATGTGTAAAAAAAATCCAAAAACCTTTTGCACAATCTCTTAATCCACCTTATTACAGAAATATACCTCCTTTGCAGCCCAAATCAACCCCGGCATCTGCACACTGCTGGGATAATTTATAAATATAAAGTCAACCACAAAACTACTCAACATTAAATAATGCCATTAAACATCAAGTATTGCACCATAGGAAGGCATTATACAGAGGTTATAATTTCCTGCTGTAGAAATTAGCTACAGGCCCATAGAGATGAGCTGCAAAGATAGTTTTAAATTGGATGTGTATTTTTTGCTTCTTTGTAATTTGTGAGACAGGCCTATAATGGTCTCCTTTAGCCATCCCACCATATAAGTCCCCTTCTCTGAGTTTTTTTTTTTTTTTTAAAGAAAATTAAGAAAAATAAGTGTGATTTTCTCTGGCATTAGTCTCAAATATTTACTGTGAATTTACACCTTTGTTGAAGAATTAATATTTGAGCAACACAAGCTATGTATACTACACAGCATTTAAAAAATATAATGATGTTTATATCAGAAAGGATGAACACAGCAAGGAGTTTATTATCCAAATATCATTTGTCAGCCTGTAGTTAAGTAAAGAAAACTATTAGAAGCTCTGTGGAATTTATTTTAACACTAGCTCACATATAATGGACAGATCCCTTTTTAGGAAAGCTGGCAAGGATGTTACCATACCCAAAAAATGCACAAAGTGCAAGCGTTGCATATGGGTAGATGCAGATGTCAGAAGGCAGTAAAAACAAGTTAAAGATACAAGTTTTAACAATGTAAATTCCATAATTGTCAAATCACTGTTGGTACATAGATGGTAGAGCCAATTTACACAAAAACATGCAAAGAACTGTCCCTCATAGGCTAACCAGCAATACCTGCAGAAAAACAAATTAATCTCCAACATGAAAGACAATTTTTGTGATCTTGCCATTCGTGGAACATTTCATGCTTGCCGAAACCTGTCCTTTTCACAGCACCTTTGCAAGGTAGGTTAATGCTTCAGAAATTAAAAACTTAGTATTCAGAGAGAGGCATTACAAATAAACATTATAAATAAAGCAATCATATCATGGCTTCATGTAATTTGCTCATTTAATACGTAAAGACAAATCTCCACCCAACCACGTGTCCTCATGTGATGCTCCTGCTACTGACAAAAAACCCCAAGAGACCAACTGATCCTGGCTGCACTGAAAAACCATTTTAGATTAAATGTTTAAACATGCTTCATGCCTATAGTTTAGATCAGTGGTTTTCAACCTTTTTCTTCTCATGGCACACTGACAAGGTTCTAAAATTGTCAAGGCAGACCATCAGTTTTTTTTCCAGGTCGCGAAACTAGAAGTCCCGTGACGTCACAGGTTGCTGGGACTCGGGAGGAGAAATGGAGGCAGTCCACCCCTGGTGATGTCACAGAGGCGGGGTTCTGGCTGCGCAGCACTTCCCGTCATTTACTTGTTGCTCACTGATGCGGCACACCTGCAGACCTTTCACGGCACACAAATGTGCCATGGCACAGCGGTTGAAAATCCCTGGTTTAGGTAGTCTGTCTGGTCTGCATAGACCAGACAAATATTTAATAAGTCATATTCTAATGCAGTTTTCATTGCCGTGTCTACATTAGAAAAGTGACCCTTTACTAACACTTCATTATCTAGCATGCTTTCTATAAAAAGAGTTCTGAAAACAATTTGGCCTCAATTGTAAAAAACTAATAAAACAGGTTCAATCCAATTGAAACAATTCCAGACTAGGTCACTGTCTAGACTCCAGAACAGTTTTCAAAAGCCATTTTAACCAAATGGTTCCCAGTCCACAATATGGGCAAAACTATGGCTGAAAGCTTTTAAAGTAAATTCTTAGTCTTTTATAGAATAGGTGGTTGCCACAGGATGCCACCTGTGATATTTAAACACTGTGAACGGGATTTTACTGTAGATTGAGGGACATGTACAAACAAATTTATTTCAGCATCAAATACTGAGACAAAAACTAGCTTGTTTACCAAAACTATCAGTGGGGGTGGAAGTGTTTCTGCACACCTTGTAGCTTCTATAGGCCAAGTTCACTGCACACACCAAGGGGGTTCCTGGCATTTCTCCATTTCATTGCACAAGCTCCCTGGCAGCAACTCTCTCATTCCCTTATTTATTTATTATGATGGACATATACTAATTATGGACTTTATAGTCCATTATTTCATTACTTCTCCAGTAACTCCCCCATCCACTGCTTCATGCATGGGGCTGTGTGTTCCCCATCCCTGGGTTTCTGTGATCCCCCCATAAGAGGGTCCATATTCTCTCCCTCCATGCAAGTGCCTGTGGGTACCCCCATTTCCATGCTCTCCCCTCCCCCACGCATGGCAGTGGCTCTATGTGCCCCCACCTTCCCTCTGCCCCATTCTAGAGTTCTCCTATCTCCCTAATGAGGGGCTGTGTGTGCACTCCCATTTGCATCCCATGGCAGGGTTTCAGGGGGTGTGTCTCCCCATTCTCTTCTCTCCAGGTCTGGCCTCCTATTTACTTGTCATGCCTGTCTGCCCCTCATTACCTTTCCCCTATGAAATAGGCTGTCTTCTCCTCTCCCGTTTTACCAGGGTCTCCCAATCTCTTCTTGCCAGGGGTTCTATGTGCACATCCCTATTCCCCTCCAACCTCACCTGAATTCATTCAGGATGTCAACATGTTAAACTCTATTGGGAGGACGACTATTAGGTCAGTATTTGCTAGTACATAACAATCCAAAAAGCATGCATGTCAGTCTATGGAACTCTAGTTGCTTGAGTTTGCGAGGCCATAGACTACGCTTGATGGTGTTGTCTGTATGTGATATCTTTTGAACATATCAATCCCAAATTTTCAAGGAAGGTTCTTGGCATCTATGGACTCAGCACCCTAATGATTTTGGGAGAATCAGCTTACCAAAAGATTGAAAATGGGGACCATAAGCATCTCCTGCAGCCTGTTTAGCACAGCTGGAGCATCAAGCACCTTCTCAATTGGTTGTACATCAAACAACTGACTGACGATACCCATTAACATCTTTCAGCATAACACTGCCCTATCTCATCTCTACCTTTGTTGCCAAAAAACATGGTGTAACTGATCTAGATTTAGTTTCACACAAGATATAAAGCTGACCAATGGAGAACTGCAACTTATCTGAACCATACAGGTAAATCACAGTGTAGCAGCCAAGGCCTTGTCTACACTATAAGGTAAATCAACCTATGTTAGGCCAACTTACAGCCACTACCTTAATTACTGTGGTGGCTGATGTCCACATTACCCCTTCTTGGGTTGGTGGACTGCAACCTTACCAGGAGCACTTCCACCAAGCTAAGGGCAGGGTGCAGAGCTGACAGTCCGGTCTCAGCTAGGAGCCCAGCTGCCCCACAAGCTCCCAGGCTTCCAGTGAGCTGCTTCCCCACCACCACGCCCTTCCAGTTCCCCACCAGGAGCCAGGGGAAGCTGCTCAGCTCTTCAGCGGAATGAGGGGCAGCTGGGCTCCAGCTGTCTTGTCAATTTCATGACTCCCTGAAGTTTACAAGAATGACAGCCAACAGCCAATATAAGGAACACAGTATCTACATTGACACTGCATTGCTCTAACTACACCAACATAAGCCCTACACCTCTTGCCAAGTTGTTTTTATGATGTCAGCATAGCAGGGGAGTTACATCAATGGGAGAGGGATTTCAGCATGTACGTCTCCCGTTTTGTCAAAAAAACTGACTTTTGTTGACAGAACTTTGTAGCGTAGAACAGTGTTCCTCAACCAGGCGTATGCGTACCCCTGGGAGTACACAGAGGTCTTCCAGGGGGTACATCAATTCATCTAGGTATTTGCCTCGTTTTACAATAGGCTACATAAAAAACACTAGTGAAGTCAATACAAACTAAAATTTCATGAACAAATAACTTGTTTATATTGCTCTATATGTTATGCACCGAATCGCAAGTACAATATTTATATTCCAATCGATTTATTTTATAATTATATGGTAAAAATTAAAAGTAAGCAATTTTTCAGTAAATGTGCTGTGACACTTTTGTATTTTTATGTCTGATTTTGTAAGCAAATAGTTTTTAAGTGAGGTGAAATTTGGGGTACACAAGACAAATCAGACTCCTGAAAGGTGTACAATAGTCTGGAAAGGTTGAGAACCAGGGCTGTAGATCAGCCCAAACTTATTTCCCTCCAAAGAAGCTTTGACAAAAGTTTATGTTGTATTCAAATGCCTACATACTATTTCATTGCTTTCATGTAGATGCCGATATTTTATAGTTTCAAGATCAAATCTCAGATCATATTAACCCTATTCCACTGAAACAGAGAAAAACCTCTGAATAAAAAAAGGTAATCTCTATACGCTTACACTTGCTAACAAAATTAGTGACAATGGGTAAAATTTTCAAGCCTGCAGGTGACTTCGGTTCAAGTCCCAATTTTAAAGAGAATATAGGCATAAATGGCCAACTTAACTTTGGCATTTTAAACTAAGATCTTCATATAGTGTCATGCAAGTATTAAACCCAAAAATCCATCCACAGTTGCACTTTTGGGATGTCTAAAGTCATATGCAAGGGATAATCACTGTTCATGGTGATTATTTTGCATAGTCCAAGTTTCTTGGATACACTGTCCACAGCACAAAAGTCACCACACATAGTAGCCTTGTCAACAATCTTAAACTGCATTAACAGATTCTAAACCACACTCTCATTCATCCCTCAGTCCAGAACAGAGCTGAGGCATACTGATGCTACAACATGGAGAATTAGCACTGCCGTTGTGTTAGGAACCTCTCCTGTGATGAACCAACCTTAACTCCTGAAAGTGTCAATGGAGTATTTCAAGAACAAATTCCTTCAAAACCTTTTAAGTGTCATCCCACCACAAAAGCTTATAACATTATATTATTATAACATTATAAATGTGAAATTAGATACAAATTAAATCACTTTCGCCAAGTGTGTGCTGTGTACCCAATGAGATAAACAAGCCCCAAAGACAATCATTTTATTATGACTGCATTTCTTGTATTGTTGCAGTTTGGGCTCTGTTTACTAATTTTTAATAATCTTTTTAAGCATAGTATTAGTCTAAATGTTTTTGATGAAAGAACAGCGTAGGGGGTGTAGGAAGTGTGCATTTGAGGACAGGACCCCAGAAAGTGGGCTTGTAGCCAGCACCAGTATTCTAGCTTTGCTCTGAACTATAACAAAGTTTTTTTGTTTTTTTTAAGATCTTGAACAGTGTTGCAGAATATTCTGGCTCAATTTAAATCCAATTATTTATTCTCTAGTTTTACTCTAATAAACTGAATAGAGTAGTCTAGTTTTTAATTCAGCCATGCCTTATGCCCAAAACCAACTAACTTTCTGTATACCAGCAAGAATTCACCACACTGTCAAACACATATAGGGCCAAATATTCCTTTTTCACAGAGGAAGCTAAATTCCATGCAACAATCCTACAATATCGGAGATCTACAAAAAGTCAACTGATCCTGCAGGATAATGCATGGAAAAAGGAAATATTTGGGCCTTGAAGCAGTGCAGTCTTTAGGAACACGACTCTGTACAGAAAGCTGCAAGTAGGGAATTTCTTTCCAGATCCAAAGATTCCAGTGGGGAATATTGAAATGCCCATAGTGATCCTGGGAGACCCAGCCTACCCCTTACTGCCATGGCTCAAGAAGCCTTATATGGGCAACCTGCATAGCAGCAAACAGCAACAGGTTGAGCAGGTGTCAAATGACTGTTGAATGTGCGTTTGACAGATTAAAAGTTCACCGGCAATGCCTTTATGGCAGGTTAGACCTAAATAAGGAAAATATTCCCAAGGTGATAGGCGCCTGCTGTGTGTCCATAATATTTTTGAAGCTAAGGATGAAAAGTTTTCTCATGGGTGGAGCACAGAGGCAGATTTCCTTGCAGCTGAATATGAACAACCAGATGTCAGGGCTATTGGAGGGACACAATGAGGGGGCAGGAGGGGCATTCAAATCAGAGGCCTTGAGGAGCCATTTTGACAATGAGCAACAATAAGATGTCTTTGTAAACAGCACCGTGCCATGTTATGACTGCTATCCAGCTTGCACTGTATCAATGTGAGCTGCAATGCAAGAGACAAAGTTTGCTTATTCTTCACAGAGTATGTCTTTATTGAATAACAATTATTCACAACACACAAAAGCAGAGCTGGAAGGGAGAAAGCAGTGAGAGGCAGTGTGAGATATGACAGCTGGGTGTAAGTCCAGCTATCTATCATCTGGACATTCTGGAAGCTGCCTGAAGAGGTGGAGCGAATGGGGTACTGAGATGGGCCAGGAGTTTGATAGGAATGTGTGTGTGGAGTTTGGGGAGGGTATAGAAAGCAATTCTGTATTGGCTGCAGCATGTCTCATTCATAGTCCTTCTCCATCATTAAATGAACAATTTGACTGCACGCATTGAAGTTACTTCGGCCGGAGCAGAGCTGGGACTTGCACAGCCTCCTCGCCCCAAATGCTGATCAGCTCCAGAAGCTCCGTTGTGCTCCAAGTGGGAAAGCGTTTGGTGCATGGAGTTGTCATAATCAGCTGGGAAGGTGCAATTGGAGCTCTCCACTCTGACCGAGAAGGAAGTGGAATTTCAAAAAGTCTTAGGACTTTAAGCAGGAGGGGGCAGATGGCTGCATGGCAGCGGAGTTCAAACTGATGGCCAGAGCCATCAGAATGAGCGTTGTGGAACACTTCCTGGAGGCCATTTACCACGACGTAACCAAACGCAGTATCTACAATGATGCTTTGTCACTAAAAGTTTGGCATTTTGGCTCTACACCTCTTGATTTTATTTTGTTGCAAAGTCAGGGGAGTTGGGTCAGCAGGGGAAGGAGAGATACACACTGCAATGTCTACACTGCCACTGTCTTGGTGCGAAAAGCTGATTCTGGTCAACAAAAGTTTGCAGTGTACATCAGGCCTAAGAAGGAAGTGGGGAGCTTGAAGAGAAAATTCTTATCCTATGTACATTTCTTAGTAAAAGCTCTCCAGAAGAGATCCCCTGAAGTGTCAAGTGGTATCAGAAACCTGCAGAATCCCGTCTATACACTCGCCAACAGCTAGATCTCCTGCTAATACGTCATAACTGACTTTCTCTCATTTACCCTTTAACCAAGATGTCAGAGCAAGACTGATGTATTTTACAATAATTAAATCCCAACAGTATGGAGAACAGTAGGTTTAATTTTATATTAAGTGTGCTAAATTGAAAGTTCAGAAAGTATTTTATGCATTAGCCATAGGAGCACAATTCTGAACAGATTCTTTATATTAATTTAAAAAAGAATGGTTTCCCAGCATAAGAAGTCACTTCGGTTGTTAAGAAAACAGAGAGACAACTGCTGCCCAAGTTAATACAAACATTCAAATGTAGTTATCTGTATAAAAATCATGTGCAGGGGCCCACAAAATACTGTACATAATGCAAGTTTCAGACTGCTGACAGAACTAGAAGTTCTATGGGTAGCAGGGTTTGGAACAGCTGAAGGAGGCCTTTGGTTTTCACCTACACTTTCTCATTTTCACTTCTGTCTTTGCACTGCCATTACATTACTATGTTTACTCATGGTGTTAAAGAATTTGATCTGAGCTTGCTAAAGTAAATGGTCCTTCAAGCTGTATTAAGAAATTTTGCCTCTCATATTCATGGTGTTTACACTTTAAAAGTAACAAAGTTGCAGAACTGGCATTACAATTCAGAAAAAGGATGTGGGAGAACTCTACCTCTTTTTTTCTGCTTATAAGAATTAGTAGACAGTGACAGATCACCAACAAGATCTAGCAAATGTGATCTTGAGTTTCATACTAGAATGCCACATGAACTTTGCAATCAGAATGTTCAAAAATGGCAAGGTGAGCACTTCCATTGGCACTGAACCATTACAGAGACAGCTTTTGAAAAGAAAGTTTAAAAACAGCTTCAATCTTCCCATTCAGGCCAAAGAGGGGGAATAAGCAACCACTTCTTTACTTCCAAAGCATTCAATGTGTGGAAATCAAAGGCTCAATCTTCCTTTCCATCAATTTAAATATTTACATAAAGCCACTGGGAGGAAGTTGTGAGATGTCATGATCTAATGTATGTAATATATACACAATACATAGCTACACAACTCTCTTACCTCAATGCAAATAGCACCATCTCTGCAATCCCTCTTCCTGAAAGAGATAAGCATCTGCATAAAAGACAGATGGCTGAAGTGGAACCTGGGCAAGTCAGAAGTGATGTTGGTGGGAATAGTAAAACACACGAAGACCTTGCAATCAGCACCTTACTCCACAATGAAAGGATCTGTCCCCAGATGGTCAGATTGATCCACAGCCTAGGAATACTCCAGGATTTCTTGCTGCGGCTGGACAGAAAGACAGCCACAAAAAATGCTTTCCTTCATTTAAGGCTAGCCAGAAGGCAGTCCTCTATCAGACACACACCCAGCCAATGTTTCATACTATGGTGATGTTCAAGCTTGGATACTGCAGGTTGCTGCACCTAGCTACAAGCTTCAAATATTCCAGAATTCAACAGCTCATCTCAATAATACCAACCACCAAAAGCACATCACCCTGGTGTTCTGATCATTACACTTGCTCCTCTCAGATTATTAGTTCAGATTCAGATTAGTTCATACTGTTTATCTTCCAGTCCCTCTATGGAATTTAGCCAAGCAACCTCAGTGGCATCTCCCTCTGAAACAACATTTTTCTGCATCAAATATTTTCATGGTTCCTAAGGAACACATGATTCTCAGTGCAGAAAAGTAGGCTCTCAGCAATAGTGTGAAGACTGTGTAACTCATTACTGGAAGAGGTCAGAACCACCACTAATCCTGCTGCTTTCTGAACAAGTGAAAAACTCAGTGGTTCAACATTGCTCTTTTAAGCAGCAGCTATAGAAAAGCTAAGAAGAGAGAATGAGGAATGAGAAGAAAGCAAGAAGAGAGAACAGGAAATTGAGAAGAGCATAGCCCTGAGTATCTTGGGAGAAATGGGGAGGAAAGTTAAACAGCAATGATTCTGGTTACCTCTTGGATGGTACTTAGGTATTACTGCAGCAGATGGGGTTACACGCTCCTCCCTCGACTGCTGCCACACACAACCTACCTCAACAAAAAGAGAAGAGCTTCTACTTTACAGACAGAAATCAGTTCAGCAGCTGTACTTTCTGGGTATAGGATCTTTGATGCCCTGACTCAGGAAGCAGCTCCTGACACACCACTCCAAGAACAGCTACACGGTTAAGACACTAGACTAGGATTCAGGAAATGTGGATTCAGTTCCCAGTGCTGCCACAGAATCCCTGAGCAAGTTAATCCAATGGAAGCATTTAAGAACAGTTTGCACAAACACCTGTCAGGGATGGTCTAGATTTACTTGGTCCAGAACAGGGACTGGACCTGATTACCTCTGAAGGTCCCTGCCAGGCCCTACATTTCTGATTCTAAGGAAGAAGAGATGGGTTCCTTCCTCGCTGTCAGGTTCCATTACAACCCCAGTCCATATCTTCCATTACCCCACAACAAACAGTTCTGATTACATCAGAGTTAAGTTTTTTCAAGAGCTTTTAAACTTTGATTGGTCTAAGCTGCACAATAATGCTTATTTTCATGAAAATGTTGAAATATCCAATAGTGATGATCTCTGCAACACAGTGAAATACAGGACACCACTGGTATCCCATAACAATCCTTGATACTTATTACATTATTTGCTTTGCACTACAGAGCTGAAAGTAGCCGCCACACACTCAATTATGGGATCGCTTGAGAGGATCACAGTCCTGTACCCCAACCTGGTAAAACTCTGTTCTAACTAAAATTAAACATGCTTATCTTAATATACCCATGTGCCAGACTCTCCCTCTGTCAGGGTAGAAATTTCTTTGAATTTTAAATTACTAAATTCTTTCCAAATTCCAATAATAATACCATCTTGACAATATTTGACAGAAATGGAATCACTAATCCAGAATGCCATCTTTCAACTAATAATCCACTTTGTATCCTAAAAACCTGGTGGAAAGCACCTGGGAGTTGGATTTGTCAATATCATTGTAAGCCAGTTTTAAACACATTTATTTGAACAAGAATATTTGTCAAGGATGCCTCAAAGGGCTGCCAAATCTCTCCAATCTGCCACATGGAAAACAAGCTTATCTGATATACTCAATTGAGGATTTTAGATCTTCTTACTCAGATAAGAGGTAAGGACAATCTGCTTCCATGGATCAAAGTCACCTACCTGTATGTGCCAGAGTAACTAAAGAAATTTCCGGCCCTTAATCTACAAAAGAAATTTCCAGACATTAATGAGTGCACAACATATGGATCACTGGCACTAAGTAGCCACAAAAGACTTGGGCTAAAGTCTAAATACAGGTTTTAAATCAAGGATCCTCTTGCACAGTGGAGGATTAGGGTTTTAGGATTCCCTTATGAAGTAAAATTTTCTTCTTTCAAGAGCAAGTTAACAAATCCTCATCTTGATTATTAAAATAAATTACAAAACCTAGATGTTGCAAGTGCCAACCGTTTGACAGAAAAAGAACAAAAATTAAGACGCCAACAGTAGCCCACAGATGAAGTTCAAGAATTACAGGGGTTTCACATGGCATATCAGGAAAACCACAGTAGTCAAAGTCTAAAGCAAGACCAACCAATTTTCTCCCCAAAATTCCATCCAACTGTAGCCAGGCACACCTATCTTGTTCACAGACAGATACTCTCTCTTTCTCTCTGCCGTCTGCGATCCTGCCCAAGTTCTTCTCATGCTCAGCATGTGTGGAAGGGAAAAGGAAGAAAAATCTTTCTACCCATTCATGGGAGCTCTGTTCTCAAGATCCCTTATAGATAGACAGCAAGAATCACAATTCCCTACTTCAAACAGCCTCCAGAAAGTTGTCTTTTCCTCCTAGCTGCTTCCCCCCACTCTCCTACCCAGGAATGTTTCTTACATTTAATGCTACAGGACAGTTTCCATGCTGCACTCCTTATAAAACAGTTTCCCCTCAAACAAAGCTTACATAAAGAGAACCTTTCAGTGAGCACCACACTGATCAGTAGTCAACGTTTTCATACTGACTTCCTCGATGATTATGTACTTGTACATTGAATAGCTGGAGAGCCAAGTATCATCTGGTGACACTAGCATTTTATTTCATTTGATTTAGCTAAGTTAAGAGACCAACATGAATTCAGTCCCCAGCAAATAGGGTTTTAAAGTGTCTCATGCTCATTTAATAAGTAGACATTTTCCTGTAGTTGCATGTGATGCCTGAGAAACAGATTTGTCTACAAAACTGGTTGATCCTCTTCATGTTCTTAATAGAACACCATTCCAACTATTACTAAATATTCACCCTATTACATATCACCTCCAAAGTAGGAGACGGCCGCAAAATTAAAAGGAAACCTGTAGATGAAGCAATCAACCCTCAACTTATTCCAACAGAAGCAGTATTCTCAAAAAAATCTTGCACTGGAAAATTTTGGGGCTAAAATCCCAGTGTGGGAAAAAAGAGTGGAGAAATAAGGGCACTATAATAGCACAATTTGATAACAAACTCAATCTTCAGTAGAGGTAAAGAGTCCCTCTGGACACCAAAACCAATACTTCAATGAGAACAATACGCTTTAGAAGATATGCTGTCATCTGTTTAGACCCAATTTTTTGTAAAACTGGGCTACCATGCAGCAGTGAATATCAGTTTATAAAGGTTGTATCTACTCAAGGGAGTGGGGTGGGGTTTTTTTAAAAAAGGTTAGATTTTGTGAAATACACAAAGTTACTGAATCCACAATTTTATGCACCTATCTTAACTATCTAATGCTCCACGTTTAATTCAATTGTATTTTGAAAGATATAGGGTATGCTTCTTCAGGCACTTGTAGGCTTCCCCAATTCAAGGCTTAAAGTGAGTGGTTTTAGCAGGGGGCTTCAAATGAGCTAGGGTCAGCCTGGTTTTCTACTAACACACTTCCACAAAAACTGCCTGCTTTGGATAAAATCAGAAGCCATTAGGGCCATTAGAGCCCATTGCATATGAGCCAAACAGGGAAGTTCATGACAGGCATGTCAAATCTCTATGTTCAAGTTTATGAAATTCTAATTTTAAATGTAAGTTAGAAGTTTTATAAGGCTAGATTCTCTAGGCTATTGTAAACTCTCAACTATCAGTACAAAGACTGAAATTAAAGAAACTTTATTAAAGTTGAGTCAACTGTTCTGATTTTTGATGGTCATTAGCAGTGCTTGTTTCCCAAATGGAGGCAGAAATACATGTTGCAACATTGTCCAAATCCTCTGTAGTTGCTAACAATTTAAAAGGAGCTGGAACACAGCATGAAGTATGAAGATGTAAGGACTTATCTGATGCAAATGAAGACATGATAAAAACATTCTAACTTATTATGTTGAGTGTTTATATAATTTGCCTTTTAATGCAGCTAGGAGAATCCTTTGAAGCTGTAAGTTGTTTAGACAGCTTTTCTAATGATATCAAGATATTTATCAATTAAGTTTTTTTTTTACAACAGGGATCCCCACAGAGTGATAACTAGAATCTATTTAAACACGTTAATTAAATCTGAATATGAAAATGAAAAGTGATCTTGGAAATAAGTTCATTTTAAAGATGCAAAATACAGCCCAAACATGCAGACTAGCACTAAGAGCCAACCCACCAGCAAGGTGTTAACAACAGATGTCCAAGCTGCTGCATATAAAAGACTGTATTTTGAGGAAGAAGCACATTGTTTCTAATCCCAGAGAGCTGATTTGTGGATAGTTGATTCATTTGAGAATGGGGGGAAAGGGAAATATAATTAAGTCTTTCCACCAACTAGTTTGTTATAAACTCACAAACATCTAGGTGTGGGCATCTTATAAAATTATTCCTCCTAGGAAAATAAGCACATCACAAACCAGCGTTCAAATTTTGATATCTATATATATCTTCATCCTTCAAGAAATAGAGTCCTGACAAACTATACTTAAGTGAAGACACACACTGACCATGGGAGAGAGCTTCCCTGTTAACATAGCACTGTCTACACAGAGGGTTAGGTTGGTATAACTACAATGCTCAGAAGTGTGGATTTTTCACACCCCTGAGTGACGTAGTTATACGAATATAGGTCTGTAGTGTAAGACCAGACATAAGATTATATATAGTAAACTAACAGCTAGAATTGCAGAGTTTATTTTAGAGCATCTACTACATATTATATCTTTAAACATAAATGGTCCCTCTTAGCTTTACCAGTACAGACATGTTTACAAACAAAAACCCAGCAAGACAAGACAGAGCACACAGTCTCAATTCCTGATTAGCTTCACGTACTGTATACAAGACACAATGCCCCTTCGCTATATTTATATACTTCAAAGCATGCTCTCTGCATTTGCGCTGTTTCATTCCATTTGTCTGGCAATAATAAAACTAGGTGTAAAATAAATTTGCTGGGTTCTAGCTAGTATGTTCAGTTCAGTTTAATAAAAAGGAAAGTCATGTAAATACATAAACCTGGGATTTATCTATTGGATATAAAAAGCTCTACCAAACTGTAGAAAAATATACAATTAGTCATGAAAGTAAAAGTAAATTTAGCTTTATTTTTTACACCTGATAAAGGGCAGTCTGAAAGGCTGAAATATGCACCACAGGATAAACTTTCCACTCAACCAAGCAAGAATTCATTTGGAAATCATAACACTTGCACACTTTGTTTTTCTACAGGCACTGATCATGGTACACATCACTAATTTCTTATGTGTCTAAAAAAAGGCAAACACCTGGCATCCATGTCATATCCAAAACTCCATGGAAGTTTTAAAATACCATACTAGCTTCCAAAATCATTCTACCACCACGGAATCATCATCTCAGAGTGGATCTCCATTTAATTCCCATCCACAACACTTTCTAAAATCTTGCAAATGAACAGAGTAGCCAAATATCATAATTTCATTCAAATTACAACAATCTGCCGCCTCCTTCATGGGTGAGACTTCTGTAGACTCCTTCCCATAGATAGAGTATAATGGGGAAAGAAAATTCTTGCTGCTAAGGAAAAAGTCAGATGTTTACATCACTCCTTTGACCCATCCGTGACAAACAATATAATAAATTCTCCCCCTCCCCATCTAGCCAGTGTGACACCCACAATGCAAGACTGGTGTAGAAGAGAGTAATCAGAGCTCCTGAATACACCTCAAGGGCCCTCCTAATCAAGCGTGACACCCCCCCATGCAAAACTGATGCAGAAAGGGGTGTCCTTAGATATTGCTGAATGCATCACAGGAACTTTTTATTTTTGCTTTCATACTAACAGTTTGTAACATGTTTCAAGGGTTTTACAAAGTATCAGGCACATGATACATTTCTACAGTTTCTGGCATTAGCAACAAATTACAAGACTTAACTTGGCCTCAATGTTAACAGCAAAATCATGTTTAGCTAAAACAGGCTTCTTTGTAAGGTTCACTATGGAGGTAACAATGTTATTCCATTTTTTACAAACAGTTGTAAGAGTTCAGTTAGCTCAATAGCAGGTATTGGCACCAGGGTCTGACCAGATTTCCTTGGGAAAATGCACTCTGCTAAAAATAGTAAACAGCTGTGGCCACTGTTTCAGCCTCAACATTAGATAAAGCTACAGCCTCAAGGTACCACCAAAACCAGAATATACTTTTTCCCATTTCTGGAAGGTTTAGGGAGTGGCCGCACAATGTTCACAGATGCTCTGGCAAACGCTTCGCCAACAATGGGCAAAGATTGTACGGGTACCTTCTTAGGACCCTTCAAACTCTTGCACTTCTGACACAAATCACAGCTTCTGCAATAATTCCTCACTGTGTCAAACAGGTAAGGCCAATAAAAGTTTTGCTTCAGCCTGTCACAAGTTTCTTCTATGCCCAGATGTTCTGCAAAGGGACCATCATAAGACAACTTTAATAACTCATTTCTATATTCCTCAGGTACTACAAGTTGCTTGTAGTTTATATCATGAGGCTGCTTTTTCCCTGTAGGGGGTTCTCTGTATAGCAAGACCTCACACATGAAAAATCTGCCTGCTCCTTCTCCTGCTGGGGATAAGCTTTGGGCCTCCACTCTGGACCCCTCTAAAGAAACATCCTCTTGTTGAGCCCTAACAAATTCCTTCTGAATTTCATTCAAATTCAGAGCCATCCCAGGCACATCCAACCCACTTTCAGTTGGCCACACCCAAGAAGAGTCCTCAATGCTAACAGCTATGTATAGACCTCTCTCTCCCATCAGGCAGGTAACTTGCACTACCACCACACACATTAGCTGGTTTGCTAGTTTCCAAATTTTTAACTGTTATCCATTTCAAGTCTGGACTTGGTGTTAAAGAGATATCAGCCATTCTCACCAGCATCTCATAAACAGGGTTCTGACGTTCCTTCATTGCCACATAGCAATGTGACTCTGACACCACATAGCATCAGATGTACCTGAGTCCACTAAGACACTACAAGATATATTTAAAGCATTCAGAGGTAAGAGTTTGCTTGCCGCCACCTGTTTTCCCAAGAGATCAACCTCTCATCTGTCTGGCTGTGTAGCTCTAGCTGCCCAGACTTCCCTTTGAACCTGAGACACTGTGTGTTCATCTACAGAGTTAGCAGCCCAGAGGCAGTCATGTTCCAACATCGTCTCCCCACTATAATGATAAAGCACTGCCACTTGGTCACAGGCTGTTTAAGCTTCCTAATGATTTCCACTCCATCTGGAGCCTTTTCCAAGACATCCAGACTGGACCTTTCTAAAACAAAGTCAGCGAATCCAACTACATTTGAAAAACTTTGACTGTTAGAAACTGAACCAAGTCTCTCCACATGTAAACTGTGGCTTGCTACAGGCAGTGACTCATCCTGAACTAACAATTCGCTTTCACACCCTTCAGTTGCAGAAAAATGCTTGCAAGAGCTATCAGGAGGTTTTATTCCTTCAGGAGCAGTTTTAGGCAACAACCCATTTTCCACAGAAATGTCCTTTCCCTCTTCAGTTAGAGGTTGCTCTAAAGAAACATTTTCCTGAGCCCTAACAGACTCTTTCTGGGTTTCAGTTAAATCCAGAACCAACTCTGAGACAACTGACAAATCCTCAATTGGAGTAAGCTGAGAGGTACTCTCTCTGCTCTTTAGACAGAAGTCTGGAGACAAACTCTGGCTCGGCAGATTTCAAACCTTTTGAAATTTCCTCCCCTTTGTCCCAGTCCACATGGCTGTTCCAGACAAACTTTTGGAGATTGGGGTAGCTTCCTCCATGGGCAAGTCATTATACCCAACAGACACAGGCTTAGGAACACTTCCTTCCTGGGTTTTAGTTGAATCCAGAACCACCTCTGACACAAAGAACAAATCCTCAACTAGAATAAACTGAGAAGTACTTTCTGCCTGCTCCACAGACAGTACACTGTACTTTGACCTTTCCTCCCCCCTGTCCCAGCCCTCATGGTTGTTCACAGACAAACCCTGGGAGAGTGGGATGGTTTCCTTAACAGGCAAAGTGCCACTCCCAACAGACAAGCACTTGGAGACAGTTTCTCCCTCAGTAGATAAAACTACTTTTCTGAACAGACCAGCCACTATTTTTCACAATCCCAAGGCTAGAGACACTCTCTTCCTTGTCACAGCATACGTGGCTAAATACAGACAACTGCTTATAGTCATGCAACCCCCCCTTCATAAAATTCCCTGTTGATTACAGGTAATCCGGAAGAATTACATTTATACTCTCCCTGGGACTGGGTGACATTAACCTGGTTACATATATTTACCATATTAATATCAAACATATCAAAATTGCTATCAACTGGAAAGATTCTTTCCCAATCACTGTTAAGAGAAACTGGGCTTCCAGAAAGATAGAGTTTCTGCTTTTCCAGGATCTAGAGTTGGATTCTGGCTTTTTCCATCCACCTTGGATAAGCCCTCTCCCCCATCCTTTGTCTTTCCTGAAATTGCAGATTTGCCATTTCTCTTTCATGCTGCAGACGCTGGCTATTTCTCAAGGCTTGCAGCTTGATTGCTTTATCTGATTGTGATTCATTCATCCTGATTAATTTTAATCTTTAACACTCTCAGTATCAAATTTTAAAATTTGGAACATCATGAGGTTCTGATCCAAAACCCAAATGTTCTGGTTCTGTGGATCCTGCCAAGACTACGCCACTGTGACCGGTCTGTGCCTAGGGTACCCACCTGAAAATGCCAAGGTCAGGGCAGGCTGTAAAAGGAGAGCAGATTCCCCTAGCACTGGTGGGTGACACTGAAGGCAGGCTTCCCAACCAGCCACAAACAATGCTTCTGATTCCCCACACTGGTCATCAAGAAACCACTATACAAACACACACAGCCCCCTTTACTGCATTTCAGTCTCTGGCTCCCAATCAGCCACTAGGTCCAGTAAAGAGACCAGTTATTAGGTCTGTTGTCCTGGCCAGTTTATGATTTAAAAGACTACAGATTCTGCCTACATAAAATTTACCCTTACAGCTTTCAAATGTAATTTTCAGGTTCTGTACCAAACCTTTTTGTAACGTTGCAGTACATTGTTAAAAACTTATATCTGGCAGCATTTCAAAAACAGAAGTATATTCTGTAACAATTTGGAAATAAGAGGCATTTTATGTATATAATCATATGTGTGATATTAAAAATAATGTATGTACAGTAATTTTTGAATTTCTTGTTTTAAAACAATTTTAATTTTTTTGGCACAAATGAACAAAAGTACTTTCTGGGAGTTTCTTTTAGGCGTGCTCTACTGATCTGGACAAACTAAGTACTGAGGTTCATATCATTAGGTCGCATGAAACTGAAAGTTTGTTTTTAATCAGTTTTAAAATTAGAAAAAGTTATTGGCATAACTTACAGAGCTCTTCTGGTGGTAAAATTGAGGTACAGTAACTTACCAGTGCTTAGAAAACCCAAGGGTTCCACCAAGAATATACCACTTGTTGACTAAACAGCCCTTCAAGTTGCAGGAATTGTTTTCAGTGATCATTAAAATATCTGAAGACAGTTTTGCATTATGTCAATCTGTTGTATTACATTTTTAAAGAACATGTTCTCTGCAAAGAAATACATCCAAATTAAATAAAACTATTTACTGTAGTGTACAATGCAAAGAGTAAAGTTTACAATACTTACTTGGGATACACAGGCTCATAAATATACTTGTCCCTTGAAGATGGAATATCAAAAAATAAGATGTATCCATTTGCAGTCTGAAAAAGATAGATGTTAGAGCTCTTACAAATGTTTATTTGAATGCATATGTATAAAACTTATAGGAATTCCTATCAGAACCATTACAGAAGCCTCAACCATTTTACAAACTAAATGGAATAGCCAGGGGAAAAAAAATCCTTTATTTCATATATCAGTGTCAATAGAATGGTTAGCTCACCACTTGTGTGTGCGCGTACTACTTAAGACAAAAATATGGCTGATCATTAAAAAGATGCTTCAATTAACCTTACATCACCCAATGATATGCAAAATCTTACAAAAGAAAGTTATACTGAAAAACCTGTCATGGAAATCAAGGTGCGTTTCTTGTAAAAATCCATACTACCCCTTAAAATCCACTATATGGATTACTTGTATAGTAAAAGACAATATTAAAAAATACCTCTGGTAGGTATTTTCCTCCTTAAATATAGGAATCAGAATTCAGACCGTAAGAGTACGGGCCTGATTTTTAAAAAGGTATTTAGGCACCTAGTGGGATTTTCATTTAAATGAATGGGAGTTAGGCACCTAGGCACTTCAGAAAATCCCACTAGGCACCTATTTGTATCTTTAATATCTAAATAACTTTAAAAATCTGTCCCAAAGTGCCCAAAAATTGGGCACTAAAGCCAAGCTGCTGCAGTGAACACTAGTGTAGCATACCTTCAGAGCCTCAGATTGGAAAAGTGGCAGCAATGGATTTAAGCATACACACCACCATAATTCAAACAAATCTGCCTTTCAAAATAACAGAAGGCAGTTTCAAACTATTTTAATATTCTATTAATCTAAAAGACATGTTTATACAGTCATTAAAATTTAGTTTAGACTAAGAATTCGCATTCAATGCTTGCATAAATACAGCAGAGGCAGATAACTAAGGTCCCAAGTTTGCCAGCAAGCAGTTTCTTACTAACCTTTCATTTAGACAAGCAGGCAAATGTATTTATGCTAAACTATGTCTCATTCGTTTTAATACTGGATAGGCAACACACTCAAAGCAACAAGACTGAAGGCAATAAGCAGAGAAATATGAAAGGTTTCAAATTTCTTTCCAGAGGTGGTTTCCTGTTTTTCAGCTAAGGAACCAAAAGGGAAACATGCTTGTTAGATTATTTCATCAGCTTGGACAGAGTTTTTGCACCAGAAACTTAATGCTTTTTAATATAGTCACTTTGAGTTTCAGCTTCAAACAGGAATAAAAAAAACAAATGGGATTCTTCAAGGCAAATACCTTTCTTCCTTCAAGAAGATAAAAAATGTGCAGTTCTGACCTTGAGAGAGTTAAGTTTCCATTTATTTTCAGTCGTGCAACAAAATTAACTTCAATGAACAATATACAGCACAAAAACTTAAAAGTTCATCTATTTCTAACAGCTATATAGTTCTTTCCGTTGCTTAGCACCTGTTCAATTATTTAAACTCCTAAGTAACCTATCCAAATAGGAAGAGTAAAACAATACTGTAAACTATCTTCCTACAGAAATTAACATACAAAAGCCCTTCTTGAATTCCATCTTAAGTACAAGTCTTTATCCTCAGAAGGTTGACTTCTGTACAGCACATCAAATGCCATCAATGCAGATACGTGAACAGTAAAGGAACAGAATATTTTATTATAAGTTTCTTGCAAGCAAATCACCATAATCATTCAACTGTGTACCACTTAACATTAGTTAGGATAGTTTTACACTGAAATAGACAAATTGCCACAATCTACAGCTCCCAAATGCCCTGGTCACTCCAATGTCAATAGATTGCCAGGACATATCCTGCTTGCTTGGAGAGATCTGAGATACATATGCTTATAACTCAAGTGTATTCACTGCATCACAAAGGATTCATCCTTATGATTTCCTTTTGACAGTGTGTGACTAACTTTGCTCCTACAGCTTTTTATTAACAGAATCCCACTGCATTTGCTAGGAACTGGGTCCAGAACAGAAAAAATTAGAGGACTTGTAGAGGACAGGCAGCAGAAGGGGAAGTATTGGAAAGGAGAAGGATTGGAAATACATTTGAGATTTTGGTTTCATCTAGACTAAATCTTTTTGGTCCTGTTGTAACAATTTAATTGACTGCCAATTAAACAGAGTTAACAAGACAATAAATGCTACTCTAGATACCCTACAAACATTTGTTCCTAGCCCTGATTCAGCCTAGCACTCAGCTTGAGGTGATGTCAGGAAAGTTACAGAAAGGAACTGAGAGGGAAGATAGCACCAAGATGAGATGGAAGGGTTTGGTGCCTATTATAGCTACCAGTAACAATGTCAGTATAACAGGTAGCAATAGCTACTTCTCTAATTTCAACTTATTTGTGCATTTCACATCACTTTGGTCATGTGGTGAACAGTAAAACTGAGTACATGCAGTCAGTTGCTCCCTTGCTGAAAAGGCAAACCAAAGGCACACAATTTTTTTTTTTGCTAAGGAATTTTATATATTATTAGGTCAACAAGTTCATCCTCCAAATCAAGAATTCATATATCCCTGGCTTTCTAATCAAGAACTAGTGCTCTCACTTTTATTGAGCAGGAATATCTATCTAATTAACCTTCTGAAGTTGCACCATATGGTCTTGAATTCACACATCTGGGCATGCTTTAAGATTCACTAATGTCCATTAGCTGACAACTTTAATTTCAGGCAGAAGTCATTGGTTATCAGAGGCTGATCACCCCACTCTTTTTTTTAAACTATGTTCGTTTGTATCTTGCAAATTGTAGTGTTGATAACATGAGACATTAAAACCCTCATGGCTAGCTATGTTTCAACAGCAGTTTAACCATTATGAATGTAGGTTATTTTAGTTTATGAAACTGAAACCACATGAACTCAGTCTTGAAGACATGGGAGTTTAGAATTTCCACACCTGGTACCAGCAATATATTAAGCACTATCCTATAAAAACATTCCAAAGTCCTGTAATTTATCCAGTAGATTACTAGAAATCAGTTCTGATTCACAATAAAGCACATCAATGTCAGAGATGGACCCTGATATCTCACTGTCAAATATGTCCTAAAACTTTTCAACACTCCAAAAATATATTTAATATAATAAGGTACTTCACAAAAAATTGAAAGCAAATACCATAGTTAATATTATGAAGCATATTTAAGCAGTTTAATTTAATTTAAACATGCATGAAAATAGCTATTTCAATCCTAATTGCAGCAACTCAGTTGGCAGTTTGAAACTGACATGATTTTGGAATACCATGATTTGTGTAAAGCAACACACATCAGGAATTAATGCATTACCTGTAGCATGTACATCATCTGACGAACACAGACCCTTCCCTGTTACATTGCTTAGACACTCTTTAGGAGTGTCATTGGGCCAAATTCTGCTGTTACACTCTTGCAAGATCACTAGCTAACATGCTGCCTTAGGCTCAAACTCTGCAATAACGTACACAGAAAAAAACAGTTGAAGGGAAAATTTTTACTGTGTATATTTTATCAAACCATTTTTCTGTTTTTACTCACAAGATTTCTGTAGGTTAAAATAGTGTTTTAAGGAGTTTGAGCAGCACTGTAGAAATTTATCAGACACTTAAAATTATGTTAAGCCCAAGCAGGACTCCAGCAGAGAACAGAAATACAAAAGACTGATTTAGTCAAATGATGCCTGGCCATTCACCCGAGTTCCAGAAGTACCCATCCAGCTCATGGAATCATAATTTAACAGTTGTACAACACTATGCAATATCTTATTGCAATCCTCAGTGAACAATCAAAATTGAGAAAATAATATTTACAAGGAGAAATTCACCCTATAATAAATAATTCAACACAATGATTCCTGGTTTGCCCCTACGTATGCATAAGATGGCACTTACAGATAGCAACTGTTTAAAATGCTGAAATTATGGTAAAGCTTTGCTGTTAGCCTGGTAATGCTATAATATGGACGAACTAAAGACCTTTCTTCTAGCAGTGAAGCTAGAAGAATGCTGAATAGCAGTATTGCAAAATTCTAGTTGGCCATTCACCGTGGGAGAATAACGTTTGTGATAAGTAACTAAAATTCTACTAGCCTGCAGAGAGTAGATTTTCTTGACTATTTTGTAAAGCTACTACAGTACATAGATGAAACCAGGGTTTACTGTTTTTAAGCAAACAAAAAGAGCCACATCATAAATGATCAGATTTTTCTAATATCTGATGAGTTTCCACTAAAGAACCTTACACATAGATTTATATTTTTAATGTGTAGGGTAATCACTAATGAAAATACTAAACAACTAATAGTTGAAGAATTTATACCTGGCATCCTTGTGTGGGTGGTTCAGATGCAGTATACGTGATCAATTTATTTATTAGCCTCTCACTGCAGCTGAGACATACAAGTAACAACACTGCTGGAAACAGCAATACCAGAACTCACTGTCCCTATACAAAAATGGAAGAGGATAGAAGACATCTTTTCCCATTCAGGGCTGGTGACTCTGGAGTTCTCTCCTGGTCTCTTTTCTATCCCATCCAACACACCAAATATTTATCTTCTTGAAATCCTGCCCTCCCTTGGCTTTTGTAACTTCAAGCTCTCTTCTCTAATTGCTCTTCATTATGGGGTCCTCCTCATCTCCAACTTTTGGTGGGGGTCCTACAGAATTAAACTTGGTTCCTTCTTTTGCACCCCTATACGTTTGTCACTGGATAACCTCACACACATACAACTTCAGGCATCTTTATGCTGACGACTGTCAAACCTACCTCTACACTCCATCTGAATGTACTTCTTAGCACATATTTGACATCTTGTGGATGTCAAGTGATAAACTCAAAGTGGCCAAAACTGAATGCATGATCACGAGCCTTCCTAAATCTCTCTTCACTACCACACACACCTCATCTTCCTCATTCTCCCAGTCACTCAGCCCATAATTTAGATGTCATCTTCAATATGGCCTTCTCTCTAGCCCTGTACATCCAGGCCATATCCAAGTCTTGATGTTTCTTCCTATACAATTAAAATCCAGCCCTCATCCTCTTCATACTATCAAAAGTCAGCTTACATCTTGACTACTGAAATCTACTCTCTAGCCTTTATTGCTGCAACTTGCCACTGAAATCCATTCAATATGCTATTGCTGAGATAGTTTTCCGAGCAATTTGCTTGATAACACTGCCAGCTTCTTTCCACTGGCCTTCTCCATGCATAAGTTATACATTCCTGGTCTTTAAGGTTCTTCACAAATGAGACTGATTTAGTAGTTATATAGGTGCAGCTATGATGTTGACAGCTGCCTTTGCTCCAGCATTCTGAGCATTTATTACCTACCATTCAACGTCTCCCTCAAAACACTCCACTGCTCATTCCCATGCCATCCCCTATACATAGGAAAAACCTCCCACAAAATATCCATAAAATCATCATGTTATCCTCTAAGATTCCTTTCTACTGTGATTTCTATAAAGCTGAAAAGCTATGTAAACCTTCCTTTACTCTCTCCCCACCTGTTTGTTTCACCCATCTATTGAGTTCTGTCTGCAGACTCTAGGGGAGGGACTGACTTTGTACTTCATGTCTATAAAATGCCTAGGACCAAGAGGCACTGATCCCTGATTGGAGCCTCTAAGCACTACTGTAATTCAAATAATGAACACCTATGATATTCTTCCAGGCAAAATTCAAAACTAGCTTTCTTTTAAGTTATTGTTATTATGAATGTCATGCTAGAGAGAACTAGGTGCTACGTAAATGATCAACACTGATTACGGTTTGTATTGTTGGTCTTTATATGGAACTTGTTACCTATGGCAAACAGGCCTTTTGGCATTCGTTAAGACTCTCTGTGTGTCTGTGTAAGTTTAAACACACATCAAAGAAAACAATTATCTACTTACTGAAACAGCTATCATGGTGCTGTCAGGCCTCCATTCTGCTTGCTTATAGGATCCAAACTGAGAAGCTGGCTTTGACAGTTCCTTGTAGCTTACAATTAATACACTGGGCTGGGGAAAGAGTAATAATGGTAGTTACATTTCATGTCATTGTGTCACAAAATAAAATCAAGTTATTCTGACACTAGTACAACTATCCTCTTTAATAAATAGGATTCCAGAGAAATCATTACTGTACAGTTGATAAGGAATGGCATACTGCTTTTGAAAGGGATTACATGCATTGCAACAGGTGTTCAGTATATTTACTAAACCTACCTCACAACGTTCTAAAACAAGGTCACTTCCTATATAAATGTGCTTCAGACACCAGATCAATAATACAAAGGCAGTGAATAATGTAGGTGGGGCTCGTATTACAGCCTATTAAGCATGCCCAACACTTCTTATTGTAAGACCCTGTCTTTGGTTCTTATAATTTTGCCAAACAAAACATTTGGGCTGAAATTTTTCTATACTGGGTGTCTGCCTCAAGATAAATTATTTGGAAAAAATTTCAGCCAAAATTTTTGAACATCAGGCTAAGGAAAAATAATTTTTGCCCCAATGCTTTGGAATTTAGCAGGAGATGACTTCTGTATCAAGCATGTGTTTCTTGCCATCCCCATGAAAATCCACAAAAATCTGGCAAAGTTATAAACCCTTTAAAAACTGCAGTTTGCAAATCTCACTACAGACAAACTTTGCAGCTTGATTCCCAAAGTTTGAGTAGAACCTTCTCTGCAATTGTGGCTCTGGGCTGCTGCAGGCCAGGCTGGGGCCAAGCACCAAAACAGAGCAGGAAGCTTGTTTCTCCTGAGACTAAAAGCCAGAGGATGAGACTAGATCTTGCTGGGCAAACAGACTAGGACTGGAACAATGAGGCAAAGGTTGGGAAGAGATAGGATAAGGACAGTTTTGAGGGCATGAGGCAGAAAGGGTCAAGCTTGGAGGTAATGAGCAAAAGAGCCTGTGGTCACCAACGCACACTTCCCTCCAGTGACTGGAATGCAACACAAGATTCCTGGGAAACCCACTAGCAAAGTGTCCCATTGCCCTTTACCAGTAGTCCATATAAAGGATGACAGCCTACCACCATCAGTTACTCTACTAGCTTAAAGGACTGAGGTATGTGCAGTGGATCTAAAAGTCCAAACTCTCCTGAGGAATCATGTGGTCACCAATATGATGCCATATGATGGAACTGGTTTATTCAGTTTTACTTTTTAAAAACCTAGGAAGTTACATACAAGGTAACTGTGTTAAAGAAAAATAGCATGTGCTCATGTAATCAAGGACAGTATCATAATGCATACACACAAAGTACCAAGATTCAAAATACCAAGATAAGATCAGGAAAGCTCCTGAATGTGAGTCACCAGTACATTGGTCTACTTAAAAGCAACCATTTTGACTGAACTTATGAAATGTTACCTTAGTTTTAAGCCAAGATAAGGAAATAAAGCCAACTTAAATTAGTTTTAATTTGTGTCTTACCAGCATGCTTTTTACATGTGACAAGACCAATTATCAGCTACTTGAATTAGAGCATTTCAGCAGAAAGCAAAAAATGTCAATATATTCTAGCTTAGCTTTAGTTATTTATTCATATGTGATTACTTTTATAGTAATTACATTTATTAGCACAGTATGAAGTCTTTGTAATGCATTTCTTCATGAAAACACTACAAAAAATGGAAATAAACTAATTCTATGCATGCAAGTCACAGGAGGCACAAATTAATAAGGTTTGACTGTACTGGTTTACAAATTAATTTTACTCTGTAGCATTGCTGTAATTCAAAGGCATGTCTAAAACAATTAGTAGCCAGCAGAGAACATCATTTAATTTGGCCAAAATTTGTGGTATTCCTAGAAGTGAATATACTGCTTTCCTGTCTAAAATAGGATAGTTAATTCTAAATTAATGGATGATCAAGTTAGCGTACCTTGGAATAGAATTTAGCAATGGAATGGCTACTGTTACAACCTGGTTCCATGGGTTGAAATCAATAGCATGCCTTCACTGATGCTGAAAGGAGGTGGAAGTCAGACTTGCAAAGACGAAACTAAGTACATTGTAGGGCAAGCTACAGTATTTTCTACTGACATCTGAACTAAGCAAGGTGAGATAGCTGGCAAGACTAGAACAGAAACCTGAACAGATACTCTAGGATGTAATACAAGCCCTGATATATAAACATTTTTACTAATTATTTTTACAAGTTGCTCAGAAGAGTAACAACTCTGAACATACCACAGCTGAACATAGAGCTGGGCTCCTTATTCTGTTTTTGGAATAGAAATAGAACAGCCCATTTGATCCAAAGCAATCTGTTACAACCTAAGACCCAAACACAGCTTTTAGGAACTATGTGAGCATGCTTGAAAGCACTGCTGATATCAGAACTGGGGCTTAATGACATACTGTGGAACATACTGTTGCGATAAATGTGCAGAAAGAATAGCAAATATTGCAGGTGACCAGGTAGGCTTAGCAGAGAAATCTTCAGTGAGCTTCAACACAAAAAAGAAACTTACAAGAAGTGGAAGCTTGGACAGATGACTGGGAAGGAGTGAAAGATATTGCTTGAGCATGCAGGGGTGAAATCAGGATAACCAAAGCACAACTGGAGTCACAGCCAGCAAGGGATGGGCCCCATATTGAATTGGGGAGGCAACCTAGATGATGTGGAAAAAGCTGAAGTACTCAAGGCTTTTTTTGCCTCTGTCTTCATAAACAAGGTCAGCACCCAGACTACTGCACTAGGCAGCACAGAATGGGAAGGAGAGTAGCCCTCAGTGATGAAAGAACAGGTTCAGGACTATTTTGAAAAGCTGGACATGCACAAGTCCAAGGGGCCGGACGCAATACACCCGAGGTACTGAGGAGGTTGGCTGATTTGATTACAGAACCATTGGGCCATTATCTTTTAAAACTTATGGCGACCAGGTAAGATCACAGATCACTGGAAAAGGGAAATATAGTGTCCATCTTTAAAAAGGGAAAGGAGGAGGATTCGGGGAACTATAGACCAGTCAGCCTCACGCCAGTCCCCAGAAAAATCATGAAGCTGGTCCTCAAGGATTCCATTTTGAAGCACTTGCAGGAGAGAAAGGTCATCAGGAACAGTCAGCATGGATTTACCAAGGGCAAGTCAAGCCTGGCCAACCCGATTGCCTTCTATGATGAGAAGGCTTGCTCTGTAGATGTGGGGAAAGCAGTGGACGTGATATACCTTTACTTCAGCAAAGCTTTTGATACGGTCTCCCACAGTGATTTTGCCAGCAAGTTAAAGAAGTATGACTAAACTTAAAGAAGTTAAAGTTAAAGAAGTATAGACTATAAGGTGGATAGAAAGCTGGCTGGACTGTCAGGCTCAACTGGTAGAAATCAATGGTTTGATGTCTAGTTGGGAGCTGGTATCAAGCAGAGTGCCCCAGGGGATAGTCCTGGTGCTGGTTTTGTTCAACAACTTCCTTAATGATTGGTGATTAAGTGATTGCACCCTCAGCAAGTTGGCAGATGACACTAATCTGGGGGGAGCGGTAGATACTCTGGAGGGTAAAGATCAGATACAGAGTGAATAGACAAATGGAGGATTGGGCCAAAAGAAATCTGATGAGGTTCAACAAGGACAAGTGCAGAGTCCTGCACGTAAGACAGAAGAATCCAATACACTGCTATGAATTAGGGACCGAATGGCTAAGCAGCAGTTCTGCAGAAGACAATCCGAGGGTTACAGTGGACAAGAAGCTGGATACGAGTCAACAGTGTGCCCTTGTTGCCAAGAAGAGTAACAGCATATTGGGCTGCATTAGCTTGAGCACTGCCAGCAGATCAAGGGAAGTGATTATTCCCCTCTATTCCACACTGATGAGGCCACATCTCATTGTGTTCAGTTTTGGGCCCCCTACCACAGAAAGGACGTGAACAAACTGGAGAGAGCCCAGTGGAGGACAACAAAAACGATTAGGGGGCTGGGCCACATGACTTATGAGAAGAGGCTGAGGGAAATGGGCTTTATTTAGTCTGCAGAAGAGAAGAGTGAGGGGGGATTTGATAGTGGCCTTCAACTACCTTAAGGGGAATTCCAAAGAGGATGGAGCCAGGCTGTTCTCAGCAGTGGCAGATGACAGAACAAGGAGAAATTATCTCAAGTTGCAGTGGGGGAGGTCTAGACTGGATATTAGGAAAAACTTTTTCACTAGGACGGTGGTGGATGGAGGGAAGGTGATGGAATCTCCATCTTTAGAGGTATTTAGGGTCCAACTTGACAAAGCCTGGGTTAGAACTGGTCCTGCTTTAAGCAGGGGGTTGGATTAGATAACCTCAAGAGGTCCGTTCCAACCCTAATCTTATATGATAAAAAGCATTTGTGTATAATGAATGCATATTAAAAAGAAAAAGTTGGCTTGCTTACATGATAATGTAACATGATAGTCCTTTCTGTCATATGCCCCCTCCCTTTTGTGTATTACAATCTGTATTTGTGCTTATTTAATTCGCATTCTAAAGCCTACACAGAAAGAGCCAAAAAATCCTACTGTAACTGACAGAACTTGCTCCTTCAACCTCAAGCAGCACAAATTTTGCACACAAGCCTTTATCTTTTGTTTCTGCTTGTGAAGAGACAAAACCAAAGTTCCAGACTAGTACATCTTCAGAACTTGGCTTGATGAGGTTCTCTCTCTCTAAAATAGAGGAAATTCTAAAGAAAGTTGTGTCAAGGTCACAAAGACTATATGCACGTGGCATAACTTGGAGTGAAAATACAGTAGGAAAAATATGTTTTCCCCCCTTCATACTTGTGGGCATAGTGATGAAGGATCATATAAACAAATCTAATCATGAGCAATTGCAATGAGACTTTGGGTTACAGTTCTCTCAGAATCAGATGTGTTGACTCACCTTACTCTTAATTTTGTAATATTAAAGAACAGCTCACACTTTTCATGCAAGCTGTGATTCTACCATTGAGAATCTGCTACTGATTAAAGAAAGCTTTATAAAAAGTGATCTACATTAGTGTATATTCCAAACCATGATTAGATTATGGAATAAAAACTTGAACCTCCACAAATCATGAGCAAAAATTTAACACTTTCTGTAAAACTGGCAAACAAATTGCATACTCCTCACATAGATGACTATTAATGCATAATTAAAGACACAAAGGTACATTACCAAACCCAGATCAATATGCCAGCTTTGGAATTCCCACAACCTGCCCCAGAGAAGACCTGCAGTTTGATATGACAACACATTGTGTCTCCTAGGAAGGAATTCATAACCAAGGCAAAATAGAAACCTGACATCCTCTATGAAGAAGAGGATACACAGGCTAGCACTACTTCACAGCATGACATACACAGAAGACAGACTGGGAGATAGCGATGACACAAACAGAACAACAGATAAAGCAAATAAGATCTATGGGAATATGATCTTTGTGATGAATTGGGTATTCATCTGTGCAGCTTATGAATTCTGGTTAATTCTGTGAAATTGTTTTTATGAAAGAGTTATCCCATAACAGCAGTTAAGTGTGGATGTATCTACCATACCTGACAAGTCTGTGCCAATCCCTTCCAGGTCAGCTGCAGGGGGTGGGGGGGCTGTGGGGGAAGGATGCTGTTTGAACTCAAGAATCATCTTGTTCAGGTGGAAGTGCCTTGGGACAATGGGCTGTCTGAAGCCAGAACCACCAGTTTTTTCCAACTTTTCTGCAGGGAACTAGGGTTTGTAGGATGCAAAGGTTAAACTTGGAGCAGGAGAGGAAGAGAAAGCCATGCCTTGATATGAGGTGAGGCTTGGTTTAGCTGTAGGACCAACCAAAGTCAAAGCAACATGACTTGGAAGGAGAGGCTCCACAACTGAGAAAACACACCACGTGCTGCAGCTGAAGGATCCTGGATAGCCAGTGTGGTCTATGAGCCCAAATAATGCCCTGGAAGGGTAAGGAAATTGAGGTAGGTAAATCCATGTAGGGTTGGGGGAAGTTTTTGGTACAGATTTGAGCATTTCCCATGCTACTAAAGAAAGAAAGGTAATCCTGTACAAAGTCTAGATATATGTTTTATGTTTCACCTACCATGAGTTTGTTTGAAACCTGCGGACTCAGAACACCCACACAGCTGGAGTTCTGGAAGAGGGTGTGTGAGCTAAGGGGAAGCCTGAGGAGGTCAGCATTGATGACAGGGACTGTTGGGCCATGAGAGCTCCGCTTTCAGGGGCTGCTAGATAGAGAATTTGCATTTCAAGAGTGTGCCTCAAGTCCCCAAGACAGAGGCAATAACTGGACTCTGTTCAGACTTTGAAGGCTTAAAGCACACCAACTCTAGAAGTTGGATCCCCTCCCACAGTAGTCTGGGAGTGGCCAAGAGGGAGCATTTGACAGGATCTGGATAGCCTTTATCTAGAATAAGGAAGCTTGAATTAATAACTGCACGAGATATGCTGTTAAAAACTTAGACCAATTCAAACCTTGATACAGCCTTAGTTTTCCAGGTGCATTGACACTGATGATTAGAATCTGATTTCCCAAAGTCACCAGGATTCTATGCTTTTATTTTGAGATTGTTGCTTTATACCATATGATAAGGCATAAAGGAGACTATGACTCCTGACTGTGTTTCTAAGAGAAAAAGAAGTTGAAGGGGAGAAAAAAAGATAAGCGTTCCTCCATGAAGGTCTGACAACAGCATCATTTAATGACCTCAGCTCTGAGTGAACAGAAATGTTGCTGAGGAGATTTAACATACAGCACTGATTCAATTGTACCTAAGGGCAGATACAATATACAGCTTAAGGAAGACAAGAAGTTGTATCTCCACATACAAGACTAAGTAATGTGAGAAACTGAACTAACAATAGCTAGAAGGACTCCATGCAGCATTCAGAAACACAACCTTTCGAGACAGGCCAGGCACTCAAGCCATTCTCTACCCTTTTTAATGGGCTTCATCACTGTATGAAGATCTCCAAAAGATTTTTTCCAAAATGGAAGCTGGCAATGTAGGATCAGCTGCCCCATCATGTTACTCACCAAGAACTATGAAAAGAAAAGGTGTTGATAGCTAAGGTTGAGAGAATGAAGGGCTGACAATGACAGGATAGATACTTTATTTCAAGTACAGGAGGCTTCTAAGCGCTGGAAAGGGTAACTACAAGTAACAACACAACCTTGGTTTGAAAGCTCTCTTGGACAGAGTATAAGGCTCCTTTCACCCTTGGAAGTAGTCCCTACTCCAGTAGATGCATTGGGCCTGATACAGTTGCTTTTTAATGATCTCAAAATACTTTATTATGGCAATATGCATAAAAGTTGTAAGATGTATCTATTCCTTCTTCATGTTCATCCCTCCAGCCTAAATTCCTGACCACTTTAACTTTTAATCCATTTGTATATATTTATCTATTCCATTTTCATTCTTTCAAATGAAAATGCACTAGATTCCCTACCCATGTCTTGACTCCGCCATTTAACTACATTGCATTCCTTTCCATAGCAATTCTTCTGCTCCATCCCCCTGCCGTTACATAACCATTATGCTCCTCCCTGCAAACGTCAACAGCTTTCCTGGCACAAATGTTCAGTTTTCTGCTGGCATCCGAAAATGATTAAAATAGTCAGTGGAGCTGAGAGGCTACAAAGATATGTGCTCCCTACCTCTGTCACCAACTAATGTAGCAGCTCTGGCTACCAGTTGTTCACTAACATACAAACAGGAACAACCCATCTTGAAATATTAGAACTGTGTACAAAGAAAAGCTATGTTATTCATAAACAGTGCAAAATTAAGCCACAAGGTAAAATAACATTAATAAAATAAGGTGTAAAGTTGTTCTGAGTTGTATTTTACTACTATGTCATTTACAGGCATAAAAAGAATCTCTGTTCAAAGTGACCTCAGTTCTTTAGGCAACAGGCTTTCTTGAGGGTGATAGTTATGAAACTCTTTATGCTTCCATTTCTCAGCACTTGCATCCCACAACAGGATAGTTAAATTGATGAGCACCTCCTTCTACAGGGCAGTTCACACTTGCTTCTCTCCTATTTACCATATATAAACAATAAACATTAAACAGTTTTATGAAGTGTTTGTAAAAATTAATTCTAATCCAGAAAATAGCACTATTGTTTAAGCATTCAGCTGATCAAAGATATTCAAACTGATAGAACATTAAATCCTAAAAATCTCAGCAGATTATATATTGCAACAGCATTCTGACTCAGGTTTAAATGCCCACTCAGTCTGCATTTACAGTCAAAATGTTAGTGCTATTCTGAGAAAATATGTATTTCAATGAATTAGGTAAAGGGTTGAGAAATTTGCGAACACTGTGTTCACATAAAATATTACTTTTCAACAGCTGCAGTATTATTGCATTTTTCAGACTGCTGGAAAAGTTTAACAATATTTTTGTTGTTGTCCAGGATGAAAACGTATTGAAACTTTGCTATAGAGCAAAGATGGGGTAACCCACCGCCTGTCAGCCCTTTCAATGATCCTGCAAGGCACTAAGAGCTCTGCTAGAATAAGTTTTGTACAAAACAATTCTCCCCTGAGGAACAATACATGAAGAGCAGCATTCTAATCCTTATTTAAGTTTGAAAAATATCATGTTAAAAAGTTACATTCTATAGTGAAACAGACATACGGACACAATTAGTGAATATGTTGCACAAAATCGCAAATTATAAAAGAATACCCTAGTCAGCGAAGCATTGTCAAAATCAAAGCATTATATAAGTATCTAATTATTTACCAAGCACTTATTCGTATCTAAAAATATTACTTACCTAAGATGGTCAAAATTTTGGCTAGACTACAACAAGAGCTAGCTAGTTTCAGCTTTGAATCACAACGATTGCTTGTTAATAACTATACTCTCACAATTCCAGGAGCACTGTAACTTTAGAATTAATGCCTCCAAAGCTTTTGGGGGGGGCAGTTAAAAGATTTAGATTCTCACGCTCTGAAGGCCTGGATTCTCTAGCTTAACTCCCATCTGATGTGATTCAGAGAGTGAGTTCACTGGGTATTACTGATTTACTTTCAAAAGAAATGTTTCAACTTACTCAATTAGGGCAGTCAAACACTGAGCTTCTGGCTGTTTGCTAGAATATGAAGAAGTATTAACAACTGACAATATGGTACCATGTAATATTGCTGGAATGCCAATGAATGAGCATGCAAGTCCACAGAGATTTGTCAGGGTGCTACGGTTACTATTCCCCATCCCCTTTCTATTTCATATTTTAGACACAAGGCACTTGATGTTTCATTTAGAATTAGAAGGTGATCTCCATTGCTGAATACAAGAGAATAACCTACATCATTTTCTCTTCAGCTTTCTAAGACAACCAATTTTAAGTATATTTGAAAGATAAATGAATAAGTATCACTCAAGAGCACACTAGGTCACAAAATCAAACATGTATCCCCTATTCTGAAAAGTTTACAATCTAAGTAGTGAGAGTAGAGTCAAGATTGAAGAAAACAGAATGTGGAACTGGGAGGATAAGAAACAAGGATTATAAATGCAAGATCTTGGGTGGGCTTAGTGGTATGGAGCACATTTTGTTTATTTTTAATTATTACATGGGGGTGTTTTCAGCTGTTCATGCTGAGATTTTGCAGGTGAGACGTAGGCAGGTTTGGAGGAACATCAGAAGAGAAAAAGGAATGAGAAAACAGCAGACAAAAGGCAGGAGCCACAGGCACAGAAGCAGCAAGAGTGGAAAAGGTACTTGTGAGGCTTGGTCTACACTAAGGCCTTGTCTATACTACCAAGTTTTGTTGACACAAATTATGCCAGCATACAGCCACTGCTGTAAATAAACCACTGTTGCATGTCCTTGCTATGCTCCTTGTGTCAGTGGAATGCATTCACATTACCAGCTCTTGCATCAACACTGTAAGCAATACACTGTGGGTAGCTATCCCATAGTGCAACTGCCTGCAGGGTGCTTTGGGAAGGGCTTGCAATGCCATGGGGCAGGCACAGCATCACATGAGGAAGGTTTCAGAATCCCATAGTTCCATGAGCATCCTCCTAGATAGACAGCAGCTTTTCAACTGCACTGTCAGCCAATCTGACATCACAGAACACTAACACAAGAAGCCCACAGAAGTGGGGGGAGAAGTGTGAGCCAGGGAGTGTGCCTCTGCTGGGAGACAGTGATTGTGTCCTTATGCTGTCTCTAAGTTCAGACAGCTGGTGCCCCCCTGTCCTCATAACCCAGGTCAGCAGAGACCTGGACACTGGAACGGAGACACCCCAACATCATCCCCTGCCTCTCTCCCTGGCTCTGCACAGCACATCAAGAGTCACTTTTCCCCCCAGCAGCAGCCCTGCCTGCCTGCCACAGGAGAGCAGGACTGATTCCTTCCGAGTTATCCTCCAGCCTCATCTCCCCACAGACCAAGGAGAATGATCCACCCACCCCTGTAGTCCAGGCAAGAGTGCATTTGCTGCCAGGAGCTGGCATGCTCAGCTGGGCAGTATCTACATGAGCTGCCCACACTGACCAATTTCAAAATTTCCTGGGGCTTTGAAAGGGGAGGGATGCAAGCCTGTGTAGCTGGATACAGGGCAGCAGAGTTCAAAACAGGGATGTAAAATAGTAAATGGTTAAATGGTTAACTGATAAGAATTAGTCTGAACAGCAATACTAATACTTATCGGTTAAACAGCAGCACAGGCTCTCGGCCTACATGGCAGACCAGGTGCAGACACTAGAGTGTGCTCTACTGTGGAACACTGGGGAGCACCAGTCCATGGGCCCAGGTCAGAGTTTAAGGTCCCCTGATGAAGCTGGGCTGGGGGCACTACCCAGAGGCTGAGGGGAGAGGGAAAGGTGTGCAGAGGACGAAACAAAATTGTAACAGTTAAATGATTAATCAATAATTTTTAATCGGTTATCTTTTTTAAACAAAATTTACATCCCTAGTTCAAAAGAGTGAACAGAGTGGTCAAGATGGGCATTGCGGGATAAATCCTGGAGCCCAGTTATGGCACACAGCATCTACACTCATGCTTGGTCACTAACTTTGCCACAGAAAACTCTGGCTCTCGATGAGGTGGTTTTATTTGGTCACCAAAGCAGGGAAGTTGTCGGCGGAGGAAGCATTGTAATGTATACACCACCACGCTTCTGTCAACAGAACTCTATCACACAGATCAGGCTTAGCTGAGTTACCTTAACATAACCAAGGCTTCTTAGTCCAATCTAATTATGCTAGTACAGCCTGGCTCTATACTACAGCCTTGTTCCCACCAATGTAAGTGCCCTACTACATTGACATCATAACTCCACGAGAGGCATACGGCTTATGTCAGAGTAGTTAGGGTGACCCAGTGTCCATGTAGACATTGCATTACTTACATGGGCTGTTGGCTGTCATTGTGGTCAATTTCATGATTCCCTATTGGGCTGGTAGGCTCCCTGCTGTGAACCTCACAGCTTGGGCTCTCATCTAGGGGCAGGTGGAGGGGCTCCCAACTTCCTGTGAAGACCTGAGTGGCCACCCAGCTCCCACTTTCCTGTGACTCCCAGCAGGGAGTCCACTCAGAGCCCATGCTCTCAGCCCCCCACACTGCCCCTCTTAAGTCAGTCCAAGTGAAGACACACTCCACTAAGAAAAGGAGGGTAGTGTGGATATGAAAAACCACAGCAATTACTCGGGTGACTGTATGTCAACTTAGCTTAAGTTGACTTACATTTGTAGTGACCTAAGGATCCATGCCCTGCGAATTAGAACAAGGAACATGAGAGGCTGAGGTACAAAAAGGAATCGGTGGCATTAAGATAGGTACAGACTGGTAGCAGTAGGCACCGAGGTAAAATTGCTAGGCATGCTGGGGATATTTACAAATACATCATGACAATTACTGGGCTAGTTGCCTGCTGCCCCTTCATGGGGTCTTGCTGAGTGCTCATACAGAGATATCAGACCTCTCATGGGGTAGAAATCCACAATTCACCTGCTTAGACCAGTACCTGGGTTACAGGCCTCAGTATCAACCAGGACAACTACATCAGGTTGAACAGCATTTGGAACTTGCAAATCAGTTTTTTCCTTCAGGGGTCTGAGACAGCATAGGTTTGCAAGGGATACAGAAAAAGCTTCTTCACAACAAAACTGCATTTATTTATTACTCAAAAGGTACAATGCACAGAACACCAGGTAAAACCAACAGCTTACTAACTCACACAGGTCTTACTTACACATTGGTAAGTTCCCCTCAGCCCAGCTAACTCCAACCCTGGCAGGAAGAAACAGCCTGTACTACAGCAGCCTGTGCCTCAGACTGGCAGACTTTACCTTGACACATCCAGCCCAGCCTCTCTCAGCCCCCTTCCCCTCCCTTTTCTATGGTTTTGAGGTTTTACATCTCCTCTTATCCCTGGCTTAGCCTGGGAAACAGTAAAACATCCTAGCACTACAGAGGCAGGCAGGTAAATTCTTTTTCCCTCCCAAAACTGATGCTCCAGACATTGGTATCTTTACTCCTTTGAAATTGTGTATTTGTTTTACCATTCCTGATGGTTCTTTAACCACCTCTTTACCTCCTTTTTTAACTCTATGCACTCAGCAAGGCAGCAATACATAACTGAACAGGGAAACCACATCGCATAGAACAGTCATAAAAATAGACCTTTTCTCAATGCATCATGTACACCTTGCATATCAGCTTTGAAGCCTTACAAATAGAAGATGATTCATCCACCATGGGGGTGGAATGTGGCAGTTAACATTCAACATGTTTAACAAAAATTGAAGTACATCATATTCAGTTTCAACTACAATGGAGAAGTTCAAATATAGTAATTCAGCATGAATTAGGATATCATTTTAAAAGCACCTAGCACATTCTGGGCTTTATACAAGGCTGTCTAACTTTCATTTGGGAGAGAATCTGTTGTCTTAAAAAAATACTGCTAGTTAATAGGGTGCTATTCAGTGCCTCTCAGCCCAGCAGATTGGCAGCAGCTAAGATTAATGAGTAGTACTTAAATCTGGTATTAGTGAAAGAGGTTCTGTATCAGTGAGGCTAGAGTCCTAGCTGTCCCATCACTTGTGCACATACAGTTCATACTGGCTTTAATGTGTGTTTTGTATGGGCAATTTGATGGGGCAGTCAGACTCCTGATGTGTGATGTTATACCAGCTTCCAGAGGCAGAGAATTCTGAAAGAGGTATCCCAGGAGGTGCAAAGCTCAGGTCTCTGTCTCTTGCAGAGAAGAAGGAAAAGCCTAGTTTGAGGACTTTTGAACATTAATGACAATTTCTCAATCCCATTAGTAAAGTGGAGTCTTATCGGTGGATATTTGCTCAATTATAGAGCCAATTATACAGCCAGATAAACAGTTCTGCAGCAATAGCATAGCTGTTACGCTGTATTTGAAACAAATCATCAACCAAGTACATAAAACTGAAGACTAACACAGCCAGGGGAGGAACCAAGGTATGGCTCAAGTGGGGAATAAAGATTATGATCACCCCATGTCACTGATTGAAGTTCAGGCTAAATCTACAGGAATGCTAGCTGATACCACCTGAAGACTGTTTGAGATCTATGAAAATTATATTGTCTCATGCAGTCCAGCTGCTGACAGGTGTCAGCAGACAAACTCATAATTATTACCTCTTAGCAAAGACCTAAGGTCATGAAGGATGAACTACTCTCTATAGAACAAGATGACACAATGGTGGGGGGAGGGATGAGATAGTTTGCATTGCTGATATCTGTGACATACCTTCTGTGATATATAGAACCAGCATTTTAGAAGTACAACTTTTAATTAAAGCAAGCATTGTCTCCAACTTATTGCAAAGCAAACAAGATGCTACAGAGAGGTCGTAGACAATCCAATATAGTCTTAATATATTCACACAATAAAGAGACATTGATCCTATATTGTAAGTCATCTCATTTTGTTAGACTATAAGGTCAGAAGGGACCATTATGGTTATCTAGTCTGACCACCTGCACAACGCAGGCCACAGAATCTCATCCACCTGCTCCTGTAATAGGCCCCTAACCTAAGACTGAGTTACTGAAGTCCTTAAATAATGATTTAAAGACTTCAAGGTAACAGCAAGTGACCCATGCCACAGAGGAAGGCATCCTTTACAGTTCTGAAGGGTACATTTAGCCAGAAATTAGTGAAGTGAAAAAAAGAATTAGTATTTTTCATACTTATAAGTTACTATCTATAAACCATAAAGACATAACAGGACTGGAAAACAAACTTCTATGTTTATCCACACAACAACTATAGCACAGGAAACAATAGCACAAGTTTTCCCTTCCCACAGCCTAAAATCTAGCTCAAAGATAACATACAAGAGGAGAAGGTAATTCAGTCTATTTTTATTAGGTTTTTTTGTCTTTGGTTTTTTTTTTTTTACCTCCTACACTTAAAGGATGTAGTGCTTCAGTAAAGCACTACTGCTAGTTAATTCATGTTCATGAAAGGTTGACTATCTGTTCATATTGGCTGGCAATATGACAGTTCTGTGCCCTCTGTTATTGCAAAATGAAAATGACATATTGCCCTGGGTCTTTCTTACAAGTCTGGGTCTTGCTTGTCCCAATAGCACCAAACAGTACAATCACCTCCCTCATCCCCACTTTCTCCCTCCAAAATACAAAATAGCATTAGTAAAATAGTCAAGATTTTTTGGCCTTATAAAAATGCAAACAGCAACTGCAGAGTTTATTTATACATCTATCCCATTTCTTATCCTGCAATAGGTAAAGGATCCCCAAGCAGAATGTGAACAACCCACACTAAGAGATGCCTTCCTTAACATGAGCTTTATAAGCACACACTAGCAAGCTTTGCTTTAAAGTGATACATGACTGAATGCATGTTTACGAAGCTTAACTAGGAATTTAAAATGTTAATGTGCTTGAAGTAAACATAATTCAGCACAAAACTTAGCCAAATTCATCACCTGTCTGAATACCACATGTAACTGTAGAATATTATGATCCAGATACTTTACATCAGGGCTCAACGAATTTGCTCTGTATCTAGGAGCCAGCCCAAAAATTAAGGAGCAAGACGAATTTTTCAGCTGTCAGGATTTTATGTTTTAAGGACTACCAAAAAAATTTCACGTTCCACCATTAAATAGTAAACAAGTTATGGATGAGACGTGTATACACCTGTACACACCAAGAGACTACAAAGCGTTGTTCATCTCATGTCTATTATGCGTTTAACATGGATGAGCACACAAGACAATCACCGTGCTTCTTCCGTTGCACCACATGCCAACAAAATGTACACCAACCATAAACTATGATACACACAATCACAAATGATCACTAAACAAAGAATTCAGCACTCAGATGCGCTACCAGAGATGAGCAATAATTGGAATGCATTATTGCTAAATTGTTGCTTGATAACTTCTACCTGAAACTCTTAATTCATATTTGTATTGTTGTGTGTCAGGGAGGAGAAAGCATGGGTGAACTTACCATCAGGCAGTTTATTATCCTCTCTCTAATTTCATCTTCCATTTCCCTGGATTCTGAAACTCAAATACTTGAAACTTTGCATTCTCATAATTGTCTGCCCATTGGTGTTTCAAGGATAATTCTCCAGTGTTTATTCAAGGGCTCATGGGCCAGCTGTGGCAGCCCCTTCTCCCCACTGCCCCTCTTCTACAATGTGGGCCCAGAGGGGTACCCTGGCCAAAGCGCAGCAACCACTCTCCCCTCCCAGCCCCATCCCTCTCCCATAACATGGGTCCAGCAGCAGGGTGCCCTGGCCAGAGTGTGGCAGTCGCTCCCCCAGGACCCAGTCCTTCACTGGGAGAAATACTAGGCACCAGAATTAAATTTCTAGGCACCAAGGTGACCTGGCACCCGGGGTTTGTCAAGCCCTGCTTTACGTTGTTGTGAACAAGCTATTATTGACAAGGAAAAACATTTCATGGAACCCAAGATCCCATTTCCTCCATAGGAACCCAATGTGTAATTTTGATTTAAATGCCACCTGCAAAGAGAGAAGAAGGGTGTGTGCTTTATTTTTATGCAGGGAACAGGAAACCTCAGAGGTTCTTTCCAAAACTGTTACTAGTTGTTTTTTTTACCTTAGTAAGAAGCATTGTCTAACCATGGTTTGTTAAAAGTCTTGTTAATAACTCAGGTGAATTCTCTCACCCTTTAACTTAAGAGGCAACAACTGAACAACCCCTAACAAAGTTACTCTTTGTCCAAAATGTTTATTTCACATTGAGCAGGTGCTAAAAATAAACAATCAAAGTCTCTTTACCCAATTGCTCAGCTTTCATTACCTTATGCCATATATTAAATCCACCAGTTCTCTTTAATAGTTAATATTTCAAAATTTTAGAATTACCAATTAAAATATATATTTGAGACTGCTCACAGTAATACCTGCCAACAAAACTACCTACCATAGTTTCACTACCCTCAGCCCACCTCCTTCCCAAATGTGTGTGGGGTAAAGTGATTACAGTTATACCACATCCATGTTAACAAATCTAGGCTTTGATGGGTCAGAGAAACCTGCATTCTAAAGATAGGGACATTTCAAAGAAAGTACCCTACACGCAGCCTTTTCCTATTAAACTGGGAAAGTGAGACTTTAGACTCAGTATCCCAGTAACAGAGAGGCAGCCTCAAGTACTATGTAGGGCATTACAACTTAAAAACCAAACACCTGCACTTCACCCAGAAACTAATGAACAGACAGTATGCAGATCACCATATACCAGAATGACCTGATGAAATTTCATTGGCATCATTTGATGAAGATATTAAGGACTTTACTAGTCTTTAAAATTAAGGTTTTTTGGAATGCCAATCTAGTATAATTTCTTCCTCTTCTCATTTTGCTATGTTTATTATACTTTGGACGGATAGTGCTGACTTAGGAAGATTAAGTAGAGTTATATAAAGACACACTAAAGACAGTTTAGGCTCTAAATCTAAGCAATAAATATTTAAATGAATTCTTAAATTTAGCTTTTAAAGAACAGCACTGCCCTGCAATGTTTCCAATCCCAACACTACAGTTGTGTGTCAGAGAAATGATAACCAGATGGTGAAATTAACAGTAAGAGCTTATCTGTCTGGGGAAAGAGCCTGGAATAACTATAACACATTAGCTTAGTTATGTGGCACTCCTATTCTGCACTAAAAGTACCTTTTTTGCAGTTTAGATTAATCTACTTTGGAAATGGATTGACCTAAACCAGAAAAAAAAAGGCACTCTCCAGGCAGAATAAGTGTGACCACAAAGGGAACTAGGGTAGAATAGCTGTTACACTTTAAATTCACAACCAAGCTATTTCACAATAAGTTCCCTGTGAATTCTGTAGACAAACCTTAAGTGAGACCAATTATGCAGTTTTCATTGTCCAAACTGAGTGAGGCTCAGGAAGTAAACAAAGTAACTGCTAGGTTTTAGTTTTCAGTTTCAATATAAGGTGTTAAGTAGCAAACATTTTTAAAGTTGTGGGTTTTTTATGCTGCTAGTTACTCTTGAATGCAAGTCTGCAAAAATCCCCCATCGCAAAAGGGCCTGGAAGCAGACGACAGCATGCCATTCACTGCAGGATTGGGACCTAACTGATTTGCATTTAGCAACTCCCTCTGATTTCCATTTCTGGGTTCAAAAGCACTACCAGACATTCTTAAAAAGTCAAGTGAACACACCTGCTTGGACACAGTCCGTGCAGTAGTCGCAACTCAACACTGCAACACTTGCACTGCTTAAACAAATAAACTTGCCCAATACACGTGAAGAACAAGCAGCTTAACAGGGAAATTTTCGACGTTCAGCCACTGCAGCTGTTAAATCCTGATTTCACAGTGTTACGTGGCTGCCGCTCGTTACAAGTAATTAGCCAAATGCTGTGTAACTGATCTGACTGACAGGGCTGCTCAACAACTGCAGAAGTACTTGCACAGAAACTACTCCTGCGGGTCGGCAGCGCTGCCTGGGCAGGAGAGGAGGAACCTGCACTCCCTACACGGGAGGGGGGAGCCGGGACCGGGCCACCAAGGCGATACTCACCCTGCTGTACCAGATGCTGAGTTGAGACGGGGCCAGCACAGCGAAGAAAACCCTCTGGGGATCCGTCTGGATGTGCAGCGGCTGCTCCAGGGTCTCCACAGGGCCCCGCAGCCTCTTGGGCCAGCCGCTCAGGAAATACATGGCCGGAGCCTCCCCGCTTTGCGCGGGGCAACGAGGGGGCTCAGCACTCGACGGGCCGGACCGGCATCACCCCGGGCGGCGCCGCTCAAGCTCTCTGCCCCGTCCCGTTCCTCCAGCCGCGGGGGGCACGCAGCCGGGGGGCCGCGGAGAAGGCGGGCATATTAAGAACGGCGGCAGGCCGCTAGCCCCTGGCCCCCGAGGGCTCTGGAGCGCCGCCGGCCGCAGCCCTGGGAGAGGGTGCCGGGCAGCTCGAGGAGGAAGGGGCTTGGCCGCGGCGGCAAGGCTCCGTTGAGTCTGGGGGCTCGGGCCGGGCCGGTATCTGTGGGACACGGGGCGGTTCACTGCTCCGAGCGGCGGAAGAGCGGGGGCGGCTGCTGCTGCAGCGGCGTCGTCGTCTGCGCCTCCCTCAGGCCGCCCCGCGCGCCAATCACTCCCGAGAAGGCTTCCATCTCCCTCCGCCGCCGCCACAGGCCCGGCCACGGCGTCGGCGCCGGCACCCGGAAGTGGGAGGGGCCGAGAGTAGGGCGCGCGGCTTGGCTTCGCCGCGGAACACACCGGAAATGACGGCGTGAACCGGCCGACGCGCACGCGCGCCTTCTCGCCAACGGTCAGGCCGCGATCGAGAAACCGACGTTCGGCGCTGCGGTGGGAGGCAGGATGCGCGCGCCCGCGCTCTCGAGGCAGAGAAAGGAAAAGCCGCTGTAGACCCAGCCCCGCCCACAAAGGGGAGAGCGACTGCGCAGCCTCCAAGTCACGTGGTCGGTCCCATTCCATTCCCTTCCCGTGCAGCGCCTGCCCCCTGCCGTTCACCACCCCCAACCTCGCCAGGGCAGGGGCTGGCCTGGGCCTCCATCTGTCCCCAGTGCCACGTCAACCGCCACGCTCGGCCTTGGCGCTATGCGTAGACATCCTATGGGCACCGGTGTCTGCCCTAGGCTTAATTTCCCATGGCTCGAGGGAGCTTCAGGGTAAATCAAACTTAGGTGTACCTACCGCCAGGTGCTCAAATCAGTCACTCGAACACCAGCCCCAGGTCCACACGCGTTACCCATACAAACCTAACCCCACCGATGAGGTGCACCATAGGAACCTCAACTCCAGGGTGGGGAACTCTACCCATAGGAACCTTAACCCTAGCTCCAAGTGATCTACCCATAGGAACCCTAACACTAAGAAGAGGATTCCTAGCCATAGGATCCCTAATTCTAGGTAGGTACCCATAGCAAACCTAGCTCTAGGTCAGGGACTCCTACCCACAGGAAACCTAACCTTGGCTTGGGGGAGCTCTATCAACAGCCACCATAACCCTAGATCGGGTAGCCCTACCCATAGAAACTCCAACCCTAGGGCAGGGAATGCTACCCATAGGAACCAAAATTATAGTTTAAAGTGCCCTACACATAGAAACACGAATCCTACTACCAAGATCTGTAAACCTAGTTTGGGGAGCCCTATCCAGAGGAATCCTAACCCCACCTCCAAGTAATCTAACCATAGGAACCTTAACCCTACGGAGGGTATCCCTACCCACAGGATACCTAATGTTAGGTAGGGCAGTCCTACCCATAAGCACCCTAATCCCAGATCGGGGAGCCCTACCCATAGGGACAGTGACCTTAGGTACAGGAGTCCTACCTATAGGAATCCTAACTTTAGCTCCAAATATCCTATGCATAGGAATTCTAAACCTAGGGCAGGAAGAACTACCAATAGAAAACATAACTTCAGCTCCAATGCCATACTTATAGGCAACCCTAACTATACGAATCCTAACCCTAGTTCCAGGTGATGTACCCATAGGAACACTAGTCTTATCTCAGGGACCCCTACCATAGGAACCCTAACCCTAATGCTTGGTCACAGAGCTTAAGGCTACGAAACCTGGCTAAGTAGGTCTACTCATAGGAAATCAACTGTTTGAGCCAAGTTACCTACACACAGGAACTGTAATTTTAGATCGTGGCACCCTACACATAGGCATCCCTAACTCTCAGTCACAGTCATACTGATACAAACTCTAATCCTAGAATCCATAGGATTCCTATACCTATGTGTTAGCAATGTACATATAGGATCCCTAGCTCTCAATCAGGTAGCCCTACCCATACTAAACTTAATCTTATATTGCTGACTCCTGTCTATAGGAACAGAAAAACTATGTTAGGAAGTTCTACTAATTGGAACCATAAACATAGACGAAAGTGAAATAAAAATAATGCCCACATCTGAAAGAAAGGAAGCACTACCTTTGGTTGGGAATGCCTACCCATATGAATTCTAACACTAGATCCAATTGATCTACCCTTTGGCGCCCTAACCCCAGGTCACTGAGCCCTACCGCTAGAAACCCTACTCCAATGTCGGAGATCCCTACCCATGGGAGTCATAACCCTAGGTCAGGGATGCCTACACTTAGGATTGCTAACCCAGGGTGAGGGAATCCTACATTCTGGCTCCTTAAACCTAGGTCGGGGAGCCATAACAATAGGAAAGATAACACAACATCATGGTAGTTCACTAAGTGGGTATTTCACTTAGAGCTACCATCAAGCATCCTCTATGTAGGGATCTCTGACCTAGCATTAGGTTGCCTATGGTTAGTGTTCCCATATTCGATGCCTCCTAAACATTATATGCTTCTGTGTTCAATGTAAGGCTCCAAAAGCAATGCTAATGGTGATTATAATGGCTTTATAACTGTATCTATAACTGTATCTCATAACAAAACTAAAGCTAAATTGTGGAAAACTATTCATAGCAAACCTAGCGCTAGCTCCAAGCGCTGTATCAATACCAAGTTTAAACCTACTGCCAACTGATATACCCACAGCAAAACAAACCTGGTTCGGGATGCCACTCCAAGAGAAAACATAAACGTAGCTCCAAGGAAACTATACATGGGACCCAAAGACTATTTTCCATATCTCTGTCCCTTGGTCGAGAGTGCTAACCATACGAAAGATAAATATAGCGCCAGCATATCCCTAGCTCCAAGTTGTCTACCCAGAGGAAGATTAAACCTAGCGCCGAGTGAGCTAACCTGGACCATGCTTTGGCAGCCTACCCATATGAAGTGAAGCCTTACATCGGCGATCCCTACTTATAGCAAGCTTAGCCATAGAGCCAAGTTTTGTCCCAGAACCCTAGCTCTAAGTGAGGGAGCCCTACACACAGCAACCATAAACGGTGTCCCAAGTGCTCTACCCAATTTTTACATCATACGCGTTACAATGAGGGCTCCGCCATCTCAGCTGTACCAATGGTTATACTATATACTTGGCTACAGGCTCTTTTAAGCTGATGGACACCATGATGACAGATTCAGTCACAAGTGCTCAAACTGATTATAACACAACCTAATTCGTGGCAAATATAGTCCCGATTCTGGCATTCACAGATGAGACCCTACTTGCTTCAATGTGGTTGTCTGGACAAGAACAGACTTTGAACCTCAAGGTTTAATAATCAGCAAAGGAAGCAACTCTCTAATCATTAGGGGTCATATTGAGTTGCTATTTATTAGATAAAATAATCAGTCACGAACCCTAAATAACTGTTTAAAGAGTTTGTATGATAACCCAGAGTTAACAAATCATTTAAACACATAATTTTTAGCATGTGCATAATCCCATTCCTATTCAGATAAATACATACTTCAATATAATGTAGTCAACAAGAAGTAAGGAGGGACATAAAATTAAAGTACATGCCTCACTATACTGGGGCCTATGAGTTAAACATTTACTGCAGCTACTTCATGTTACACACCTACATTTTCTATCACACAGTTTTTTAAAGTAATTTCTTTTATTGGCATATAAAGTTGGATGAAGAGAAGGGGAATAATTTTGAAAGAAAATTAATTTCTTAGGAACTTTTAATGCTTCCATTGCTTTATTTTTTTAGAATCATGTGACACTGATCTGACATACTTGTATGCTTCCAAAAAAAAAAATCAAAAGTGGGACCCATGTCTGTTTAAGTCTATGTGCGCACTCTTCACAGCTTCATCATCAAATGCATTTCACATAATCACAGAGTAACTAGAAGAAGAGTAACCCAGTTATGCTTTTTGATGAAGACTGTCAGTACAGATATCAGCTTGACATCTTCTGACAGCAACTTCAGGGACAAGGAACACTTTAATCAAAGATGGCTAGGGATAAGAGTACATTTTTATAACATCCGACCTAGGAAATCACCTCTGTATTTTTTTAGAAATGTAGATCATTTAAAATAGACAAATGAAACATTGATACTTTATTTTACTTTTTAGTGGTTTTAGTGGTGATGAAAGATGCTGGCTTGACAGCATTTTTAAATGCCTATCTTCCGTTATTCACAGAATAGCAATGTCTCATCAGTATGCTTCAACTTTGTGTTTGCATGCTAGGGCAGTTGTATACTGATCTCTTGGCTAAGGCTGCCACAAAATACCAATAATGATAGTAAGTTCTTTTTGTGATGTGAACGCCTGTCACTAAGGAACTGAAATGAGACTACCAACACATTTCACACCGGCACCTGCTCAGCCATTGTATCAGTAGTGATTTTTACTTATTACTGACCTGGACTGAAGACCTGGGATGAAATGCTGGGCCCTTGTAAACCATGGGAGTTTTGCCATAGACACCAAACGGGCCTAGATTTCTTGCCTCACATCACTTTTTAAAATCTTACTTTACAGCACAGGATTTTCTTTCTTTACTGTATTAAGTGTATCCTTTACACATGACAAATGTTATAAAATTGTATTTTATCTTCTTGGAGCTCTTTCTCTTGCTGTATTAAAAGATATTCTCTAGCCCTTCATGACAATCTTATAAGCAGTGCAAATAGTTTGTAGCTACGTATGACTTTATGGTTTTTAATTTGCTTGTATGGGTGTTTCCGATAAACTGGATTTGTACTGCTGCCACCATCTTTGTTTTGTCCCAAGGCAGCCTTGGAAAAAGAGATCCACGATTAAAAATTATTTTGAAAGAAATAACCCAAAACAGTATAAATACACAGTCAAAGAAGTAATGAATGTGTTAACACAGCTGCCTCTGCTGATCAGTACATGGGCCAGCAGAGGGCACTGTAAAACAGTGCTAATGGTTTATTAGTCTTTCCTATTATATCGCTAAATGGGAAAGTGAATTAGCAAATCTGTTGTTAATAGGCAAATCACGCTTTCCAGATGTGATAAGACAAAGGAACAGTGCCATTAACATTTACCAGAAATGCTAGCTGCTTGACTACCGCACATGGCTTGCTCCATTGGCATGTTTGAGACACAGCCCACAAAATAGCCAACACTGGAAGATGACCACTAAGATGAAAACATTCACACTTGGAGCCACTACAATTGCACATAGCAGAGAGCAGTTGTGGATAAACCTGTCCAAAGCATCTACTTGTACTGTGCATGGCAGGCATTACTTTGAATAGAAATGACATATAACCATGTACAGGAAAGGGCTACAGAGAATGGCTAAGAGAAAAAGCCACATGATGTGCAAAGATGAGCACAGTTTCTCTCTGACCCATTGCATATAGGTAGTGACAACAAATGGAAACCACCCCCAAAAACGGCCTGACCTTTGGGAAGCAGATGCAGCTGAGTCTTGCTAGGGAAGACTAGTATTAACTATAATTCAGTATTGGATTTACTATAGTCATGGCCACTCCAAAGTTCAATATCTTTTTCTAAAGTTGTGATATCTTTTCAGAATGATGTACTGTTTGTGAAATGTAGGATACTGATCTGACATCTGTGCAAGCAACATTCATACACAGCCATCATCGGTTTTAGTGACACACGTCACAAATACAAAAACCATACGTAGAACAAGTTTTTGGGGATAACGCCTAAACAACTTCTTCAGTTAGCACAAGAATGTTCTCCATGTCATCCACCTTATCTTCAAGTAGAATTTGTCTGGCGAGAGCCATTTTGTGCAGCAGGCAAAAAGACAACAAGCTGGCCTATACCTTTGTTAGCTTAAATTGGAAATTGTATAGTGTACACACCACAATTAAAAAAACATTTAACGTTACAAAAATCTCAGTGACTGATTTTATTTTATAATGTGACACATTATGGTCCCCTGGACTTACACATAGGCATAGATGTCATCTTCTGGTAGTGTAGCAAAGGACACACACCGTCATCTGCCATTATGATTGTCATACTAAAAGTTAAAACAGTTTGCTTAATTCATGTCACATACCATCAAGTGTGTTTTTGTGGAGTTTGGATGATATACTTCTAATATTGAGGAACTAGGGGTTGGTCAGTGTTCATATGTACGTCTGAGAGTCCCAGCCAGTCATATCTATTCATTTCATTTTCACATACAATAGCTCTCATCCACTTGAGGCTTTGCTATTGTATACTGCAATCAGTCATTATGTCAGCACATTGCAGCCATCATTTCCCTTGGAAGCCTCACCCAATGGGTATTACTCAGTTCAGAACATACACTCATCATCCCTACACTGCCTAATTTATTACCATGTATTAGCTTGTATAGCCTTAACCTGGTTATTGTAACTTGTCAATAAAATGGATCTTCTCCAACATGCTGTGCTGACTGCTGTGCTAAGAGTTATGTATCCATGTCATTCAAGACCTTTTTCAGTCTTCTTCTCTCATGGCATGAAGTGAATGTGCATGTGTTCCCTTCAACAAGATGGGACAACCATGAACTGAAATTAGGCTATCTTGCAACATTGCAAGTTGACACTTTTCCTGAGGACTGCGTCATGTGCTCCAGAATCTAAATTAATATAATTATTTTAAAGGCCCAGATTCAACAAATAACTAATGAATTTGTGTGCCCAATTTGAAACACCTTAAAGGAGTCTAATTTTCAGAATGTTTTCAGCTTGCCTGGAGGCTACTGTTGTATTTTCCTGACCCAACATTGACTCCAGGCAGAGACTAGTGTATGTGCAAAGCAAGTTCTTCATAGCTTAGCTGTGAAACTAAAAGTGCATTCCTTATTGATTTAAGTCAGGACAATAAAACATGAAGGTCGGGAATCCCTAAGCATAGCAACCCTAACTCTAGGTCTGGGAGCTCTACCCATAGAAACCCTAACCCTAGATCCAAGTGCTGTACCCATTGAAAATCTAACAATATCTCCAAGTGATCTTCCGATAGGAACCCTAACACTAGCTCCAAGTTATATCCCCTTATGAACTCTAACCGTAAATTGGGCAGCCCTACCCAGAGGGACCATAACACTAAATCGGGGATCCCTAAATATAGGAATCCTAATCCTAGTTCCAAGTGATGTATGCATGGGAACCCTAATCTTAGCTCCAAATGAAGTACCCAATTGAACCCTAACCATAGGTTTGGGAGCTCAGACCTTAGGAACCGTAACACTAAGTTGGGAAGCCATACGCATAGGACCCTAACCCTAGCTCTTAGTAATCTACACATAAGACGCATAATATTAGCTCCAAGTGAAATACCTATAATATCCCTAACCCTAGATAGGGCAGCCATCCCCATAGGACCCCTAACCATCTGTCAGGGACCCCTACCAATATAATCTCTAACACTTGGTCAGAGAGCCCTACCAATATGAACACTAACCCTAGGTTGGGAAGCCCCCTACCTATAGGACCCTTAATCCTAGATCCAAGTGATTGAAAAAGCATTCAACTCTTTTTCTGTAATAATATCAAGGGAGCAAGCAGTTCTCATGAAGGCCCCAATCTTGCAAGCTGTCTTGCATGCCAACTTTGGTAGGGGTCCACCTGGGTTCAGGACAGCTTGCAGGATCCGGCCCTTAGCAACAAAATTCTCCAGTGATTAATTATAACAAACAACCTTCAGAGGGGAAAATTTTCTTTTTCTTGAATAAAAATAGATGATGAAAAGACATCACCAAATAAACTAAACAGAGATAAATTAAAGTAACAATTTGGAGCAAAGTCTAACATAAATCCACCACAGCCACAAAATTCAAAGTATTATATTGAAAAATTCAGCCTGATACACTGTCTATAACGTATTCTCTTAACATTTCTTTTTTAATGATTTATTTAGATTTTTAATGGTTAATTTAACAGCTTAAAAGATTTCAGGGAAGTGTGATTGTTATAAAACCACAAACTCAAAGGGGATTTAAGGCTGTAGTTACATTAGTCTTTTTCACATTGTGGCGTAGGGGACTGGAGCACAAGACTTATGAGGAGAGACTGAGGGAACTAGGCTTGTTTAGTCTGTAAAAGAGAAGAATGAGGGGGGATTTGATAGCAGCCTTTAACTACCTGAAAGGGGTTTCAGGGAAGATGGAGCTAGGCTGTTTTCAATGGTAATAGATGACAGAACAAGGAGCAATGGTCTCAAGTTGCAGTGGGGGAGGTCTAGGCTGGATATTAGGAAAAGGTTTTCACTAGGAGGGTGGTGAAGCACTGAAATGGGTTACCTAGGGAAGTGGTGGAATTTCCATCTTTAGAGGTTTTTAAGTTGTGGCTTGACAAAGCCCAGGCTGGGCTGATTTAGCAGAGGCTAGTCCTGCTTTGAGCAGAGGGTTGGACTAGATGACCTCCTGAGGTCCCTTCCAACTCTAATATTCTATGATTCTATGATGCTGTCTGGCTGCTGCTGTTTTTAAAAAAATATTTCGTTATTTTATACTTCCCAGTGCAGATCTAGATAGAGTAAGACCCAGTCTGGCAAACACTAATACACATGCCTAAGTTTACACTCATCACATTAGCTTTAGTCGCAGTGAATTAAAAAAGTCTATCATGTGCATTAAGGTAAGCACTTACATAATTGTGTGCAAAATCTGGGCAACAGTTATTATGGTAGCCACAAACATCTTATCTATACTAGTGCTTGATGAGAGTGAGCATCTGTAACTAATAAGGCACTATGAACATTTTCGGACTCCATCTTGAAATTGTGGATTCCATCTTGGATTTGAGAATCCATGTTGTTGTGCCTTCTTCAAAGACTTATCCCACACTTTCCAAGCTGTGGTGAGAAAAGTTGAGGCAGGAAAGGCATCACATGATGTGAAGTCTGCCCAATAACAATATATTATAAAAGGGCAGCACTGCCTCAGATCCCATCTGTCCGAGAGGCAGCTGTGCCCGCATCTGTATAGCTGATCGACGGATCAGGCCCTTGAGTGTTCTTACCATTCCTGATGGTGCCTGTTGTCTTGTCTCTCCGTTCCTGTATCCTTTCTTCCTGGTTCCAGTCCTGCTCCTCTCAATCCAAATAGTGATGTTTTGGACTTACTATTATCCATAGTTTTAAGTTTTGGTAGTTGGCCCAGGTTTTATACCTCAACCTTTTCTTCACCCCTGAGCTAATTTTAGCCTTGTTATTTGTTATACAATAAATGTTGCTTGCCTGTTTTACCACTTTACATACATGTTCATTTAATTTATAAAATCTAACTGGTGATAGATACAGTCAGAGTTGGACCTGAGGGAGGGAGGAGTCCTCTCAAAATAATTACCTTCCCACAGATCCCTAATTAGCTCTTGTCAGGCTAGCACGCTTCTACTGAAGGAAAACTGCAGACAAAAAAGGCTAGTGTAGACCAGGCCTAAAATAGCTAACTATATATGACTGGCTCACAGGAACTACCATATCATATTTTTGTTGTTCCTCATAACCGTTGTGAGATTTTTTTACTCTTATAAATAGCCCTGTTGCTGGTTTAGTGCAGTATTTACTAGTATGACATTGCAAAAAGAGATCTATTTTTCAAGGAATATTCCCAGTGGTTTTTTCATGTCAACCAAGTCAGTGAGCATTTCATATGCTTTTGTTCATTTTGGTAAAACCCCAAGCAAGTGAATACCAGCTGAGCAAAGCCCAAGGGGAACCTTTTGCATGTAAACAACAATCTTTTTCTCTTGGGCCTAAGATGTCATAATGTAAGTGCAATAATTATGTAATGGATGATAACAGCTAGTTATTTTTGCCGGTTTCTTTGGAGCAGAATTTCCTTATTTTTTGCTCTCAAATGCCCTTAATTGGTCTACTCTTCCTCCAGCTATGGAAAGATGAAAGCAACTCATTCCCTTTAGAGACTCAGCTTTGTTTCAGATGCTGTCTAGATGGTTTCCACTCACCCCTCTGAGTTGGGGTGGAAGCCCTGCCTCCAGGAGTTGAGATTCAAATAATATTTCTTGTCCCTCTGCAGGAATAATAATAAGTACTTAATATATTGAATCCACCCCTAAAGTTGGTGTAGTATGTACCATATTCTGGCTTTTTTGATTCTCTAAGCAAAGCAATTTTAAGATACTGTTTGAATTAAAAACACTGTGCTAAATGAAACTGCATTGTACTGTTAATACTTTTCTGCATAGAACTCTTCAGCTGGCCCAACAAGGATATTTAATTTCTCAGTTGGAAAGCTAAGCTAAGTACGGAAAGTAGATTGTAAATTAATGACTCTGAGATGCAAAGAAGAGACAAGTAAACATGGAAACAAAAGCAATGAAAACAAAAGCAAAATCCAGGACAGAACTTATCATTATTATAGCATTATTATTATGAATTATTATTTTAATACAGTTTAATGAGTGCAAATTCCAAATGAGATGGAGTTAACTTCTGAGGTATAAATACTTTATCCTGCATTTCCATTATTTACATGAGCGATATAGTTTGCTAAGCTTTTCCCCCCACCCTATTTCAAGAACTAGGTTTTGTTTTTTGCTGGCAAGCAGCAGATTACTTCCAGGGAGGAGAGTTATTTCATATGAGAGAGCAATGCTGAAGAATTGTTTTGTTTTGTTTGTTAGCTGTGCGAGCCTTTATGAGTTATCTCCAAATGCTCACACCTAGGCATTTCCAGGAAGGGAGAGAAGCAGTGGGGCTAGTTTTCCAGTAAACTAAATTTCACGCTTCTAGACCAGATCCCAGCTCCTTTGGGATTTTTACTCTTGACTTTGATGAGATCAGGCTATGGCCCGCAGAGTGTCCTTCCTTAAACTGCAAGAATTCACTAATTTAAGTGGGTTCGCTAACTTTGCATGTTTTCATCTATATAAAATAAAGTACAATCCATTCAAATTCAAAGTAATCAACTAAGGAGATTTAGTTGTTAAGGAGAAAAAAATTCCACACCAAGTATTTAGGCCTCCCAATTAGCAGATTTTAGGTATATGTTTTCCCTTACTGTGGAGGCTCTGTATGTCAAAGTGGACATTTGAACTCTCTCTCTCCCACCTTCAGTCCAGGAGCCATAGAAGTTTTCACACCCTCTCGTTTTGAGCAGCCTGTCTTCTTCTCACTCACCATTATAGCAGATTGTCTTCAGTGGAGCTGATAACTTTCTCCAAAGACACTACCCCTCTAGGAGCTGATAGTTGCTTTCAGTTATACCAATGTAAATCCACAGTAATGGGATTACTGTAGATTCAGGCTAGAAGGGGAAGGAATTGGATTGGTCTGGCATGCTAATATAGCGATCCAATATCCCTTCTTTATCTTGGTTTTTTTGTTTTGTTTTGTTTTTTGGGCCAGCCACCATTTTATTCTTCACTCCCTTGTTCCTACTCATAAAGCAAGCTGCAGCAAAATCAAAATGCTGCTGTGGCAGTAGAGCCTCAAAAGCTGCAGGAGAAAGCCGAAAGCAACATGAGGAGAAGGTTGAGCAGAGAAGGCAACCACCCGTCCCCTTATTCAACCCCAAATATCAGACTTCCTTTCCTTGCTGACAAGCAGCGGGAACACAAGTGTCCCCCCTGCCAGGTAGGAGGAATAGAGGAATATACACACACACCCTGAATTTCAAGAATAATGTGCATGTCAGGGAGTGCAAAATCATAGTAAATGAACTGGTGAAAAATGTGGCATGTATTTTTACAGAAATGTTTTCACCAGCTCTTATTAAATCCCCAAACCCAATAGGTTGCGCTAGCACATAGTGCTTTGGTATATTCTCCCAGTGATCATCAGGAATTAATTTATACAGATGACTAGAGTATGTACATGTCAGAAGAAATCATGGGAGCCTACAGTGGGAAGTATCCAATGCGCCGGACTGTGATTCCAACCTGGGCTGATGGGCTGAAAGTCTGAACATAGAGAGTTCCCTTTGGATCCTGTTTTAAAGCTTTCCAGTCTTTAATTTCTAGCATAACAGCATCTTTTAGTCCACTGTACTTGGAAGCTGCTTATAAAATCTTTGACCTTTAACCATTCTAACCCAGAATATTCCTGCCTCAGATGCTCCAAAATAACAGCTTGTAAGAGACGCAGTAGATGAAGCAGAAAGTATAAAGACTCATCATATCACACACTCATGCTTGAGTGCATAAGCAAATACAGACTAGCCTAGCATTTGCTAAAATTTGAGAACAGTTTTGGTTTCTCTTCTCTTCCTGTGGCACAGACAGGATCCATTTAAGGTAGGCTAAGGTGCAAAAATGCAGATTAGGAAACATTTATGATTTTCACAGGTATATACTAAATTGACTTGTGGTCTTGCTAATCTCTGGTATCTGGACGTGCAGGGCTGTAGTTTCCAAGCTGAGATGTTCTAATGCATTCTGCCTGTGAAGGACATAGACAGCATGCTTCATAGAGAATTGGGGGAGCATACTGTATAGTGCTTTTTACATCTGATGGTGAAATGTGCAGTGTATGCTTCTCCACAGGACCAGCTTCCCAACTATTGAACCTGCACATAAGAAGTTAAAATTGAATCTTCAGCGTAAGTTAATCATGTCAGAAAGAACTCTCAGTCTATTCATTTGAATAAGGAGGGAACATAACAAAACCAGACATCATAGAAATCGTATCAATGCACAAGTATTATGTTCTTCCAGACACAAAGAGCAAACACGTTTCCAGCTTGAATGACTTTTATTTGATGATTGTGGAAAACAAAAGAATAAGAAAGTACAAAAATAAAATCTCTGTGTGAGAGCACAGTGGGCCAGGTTCTCAGCACTGGTCAGGCTGCATAAAAAAGATTGGAGACAGCCCATAACTTCCAGTTTAGTATACCCCTGGCATTGGGGGAGACCTCAGGGAGTAGAGGGCCAACTCCTAGGCCTTTCACTTTACAGCCCCCAGCACAACAGATGGGTCAAAGCACAGAGAAGGAATGGCTGAAGCATGATGTACTCTGGCTATCCTTCACAGGTGAATGGTCCCCTAGGGACCATTGCTAGCTGATGCAAGTTAGAGTACTCTCAAGGTTGCTCTATTCTGAACATGAATCCTGGCAGAGAATCAGGGAGCCATGACTGGCTGACACCCCAACTGATTTGCTAAACTCAGAAGAAAATCTGGGCCAGTGTGATCTGGGTCAATGTGTCCCTCCTCTGCAACAGACTACATCTGAATGAACTGGACACAAAATGGCAGATGCTTCCAGCAAACAACAGGCACCTGTACATTTAAATTGCAATACATGGAAAGCAAAGTCATGACACTTAAGTTTTTATTCTTTACCTATCAACCAGTGATAATTCATAAAATCAGTACTACTGCTGAATCTGTAAATCAGCTCGTGCCACACATCAGGGACCTAATTTTTGATTGCTCTGCACCTTATGTAGTCATTTGCACCAGTGCGAAATAAGTGCAGAATGGGTGTAAAGCAGTGGTTCCCAACTGGGGCTCGCAGGCCAAAAATGGCATGCAGGGGCTTACAAAGTGGCCCACCGCTCTGACAGAGAGCATTGCCATGGGCTACAAGGCCAGTGCAGGCTCTTTGCTTCAGCCAAGGGGATGAGTGATCAGCACTCCTCTCCACCTGACTGTAGCAGGGACCATGGCAAAGGGTTGTAATAATGATATCTGTGGCCCTCAAGCCAAAAAGGTTGGGAACCACTGGTGTAAATGCTATCATTCTGATTGGATAGTGTTGTACACCCACTTTGGCCTGGTGTAACTACTGCACAAGATGCAGGGCAATATGAAACCAGACTCAAAGTATCCAAATCTAGACCCACTGGAGAAAGAGGAAACCGTTGACTTCACTGTTGTTACAATTTTTATATAGATGAACCAAAACATGTTGGGAAAATATGATTATCTCCAAACCTGAAGTTTTTCAGAGGAAGTGCGGTTATGAGAGAAGTTGGTTTCACTGGCTCGTGCATATATTTATTTGACCCAACAAGGTACTTCTAAGCAGCAGGGCCCCCACATTGGGGGGGAGGGGAAAAGGGTACATTTTACAAGGACCTGGCCCTGGGGGACCCAGACCAGGCTGCAACCCCCATTATCATGAGAAAAAAAATTTCATGGCTCATGAGATTGTATGTATGGGATGAGGGATTGTGGGATGTGTTTGGGATGGGGCCCGTGTTACAAGTTTGCACTGGGCCCCAAAAAATTATGCTTGGGCCCTGCTAATCAGTGGCTGCTTTTCCAGAAGACAAAGCCCACAAAAGCCACTGTTCTGGGTATAAATGACACCAAGTTCTGTCAGGTTCTGTCTCACAATGTGACACTACTCCAGGAGACATAGCTTCTATCCAAAATGGTTCTCGAGGAAGTAATATAAAAAGATGTTGCTCCCCTGTAGCAGTTACTCATAGATGACTCAGGCATTCCTGTGATGGGCTGTATAGTGATTGGCATAGAGAAGATTAACTTTCTTTTCCTGAGGAGGGTTAAAACTGCAGCGTTTCTAGTAAACACTTCAGCACATAAATCTGTGCTTAATTCAATTTTCAGTTTTGCTTTACAATTCCCCATTAAGTAAAAAAGTTCTAGAACAAAACGTTTAGCAAATGTGTAGATACAGCATCATAGTCTACATTTTTAGTTGCCTCTGTAAAACTGCTTTAATATTATATGCTTCTACAAATAAAAAACAACTATACAGGAATCAACATAACAAATTGTACGTTAAACTGTTGTTTGTATGACATAATGTTGATCCAGGGGTACTTTTGGATCTGTTGCTTCATGTGTACTCCAACTCTTATTAGCGTTGTAAAATGAAACTTCTTCAGTCTCTGTCCTTGCTGTTGGCGCTCTAGGTAATTTCCAGTTTCATGCGTTGTAAAGTTTGGCACAGGAAAAATAGATATGTAGTAATTTCTGCATATAAAATATGATTGTCCAGGCATCTGATAGCACATACAGCCTCTACACAGAGTCCCATGAGACGTGACCGAGGCTTTGTATTCTGACTCTAGTCCTGAAATTAAATCAGCTTGTCAGAGGATTCTTGAATGCAAAATATTTGATGCACACAATGCTCTCAGGTGAACAATATGCCCAAGCATACGATGCACGGAATACACTCCAATAATTCCTTAGCAGTTGTTAACCACATTTAGTAACAGTGTGATTCTCTGTAGCTGTAAGATATAACACGGCAAAAGGCCCAGGGAGCCTTGAAGTGGTATAATACAGACAAAACCAAAACCAAAAATTTGTTCCAGACCTAAAGTGCTGTGATTTCCCTATGCAGTTGTCAAAAAGGGATCTGAAAAGTGCAAATTGCCAGCATGGCAGATGAAGAGTTTTCATGGACGCACATCTGTGCAGTCTCTTCAGTCTGTGACATTTGTCATGATTAAATCCTGGGTTTGAGGATTCAAGTCTCCTTTAAAAAAAACAGAATAGTATTGTTTAAAAGGAAAACAATTTAAAACACACTTCTGTTTGAAAACCTGAGCACTAAATATTGAGATTTTAATTCTCATTTATATTCAGGCTCCTTTACACCATATTTATTGCCAGTGCAAAGGGACCTTGAAGTGGACATAAATTACAGTTACACCCATTTTAAGATAGCTTTAGACAGAGTGGCATAAAGAGGGTGTAGTGTAAATGAGAGGCAAGCCTTGAATATTGCTATTAATAATTGTGGGTCAGATTATGAACAGCTTACTTAACTAGTGAGCATTTATTTTCACAAGCAGTCCCACTGTCTGGGCCTATCTGTTAAAATCCTATTGTAAACTTCTTATAAGTAAATAAGTTACTTATTGTCAGGCGTGTGTGTTTGCACATGCACATCAGAGGTGAGAAGTGTGTTGACAAGACTCAAATGATTTGTCTGATATATATCATGGCCACTGTCAGAATAATGACAGAATCCCTTAACCTTTCTACATGGTTTGTGTACAAAGTCACTAATGTCTGTGCAGTGCTATTCATGATGCTGCACTAGTAACAATGATTTAACTGAATTGCAGATACAGAAACCTACATATTGGAAACAACATGTGAAATGGGTAACCTGCAATCTTTATTTCAGGCTTTATATGGTTGGAAAATAGTGTAATATATATTTAACAACTGCTTATGTCCAATAGTGGGAGACTTGCAAAATTATGTGTCAGTTCTTTTACATCTAGAGATGAGCAAATAATTACAACATTTTATGTGATTTAAAACAAAATGTTTTAGATGAATCTGCTTTCATTATGTTCATCCTCCCTTTGTGTTCGCTATTTGCAAATAGTTTAGCAACAGGTTTACCAGCAGGAATGTTTGCCAAAGGCCTTTGTGATTGATCAAAACTGCTGAAAATTAGAATCTAGCAACAAATAATTAGGTTAATATTCTAAGTCTCCATTGCTGACATAACTTAAGTTGTACAGTTCAGAATTTCTTATACAAAAAATTCTTGTTCCTCAAACTGAGGCACTTTAGGTCATTTCCAAGGCATTACAGTAAACATTTGTGGCTTTCAGGCTTCACATACATACTCAGCATAGAATAAAGGTTCTTTCCAGTGTTTCTTAAAAGTGCATGATGCTGAGAAATAGAATTGGCTGTCATATGATTTACTGCATACTGCACAAACATTTTCAGTCATTAAAATGAGGAAGTAAAACAAAACCCAAAAAATGCAATGAGTATTCCAATGATCTGTTATCTTCTCTTTCAAATTCTTCATTTTAATGTGTTTCATAATAACCTCTAACATACGACTTGATGTGTAAGCAGGCGATAGGTCTTATGGCAAAAAGAATTCTACAGCTGTAAGCAATCAAAGCCATGAGAAGCCACGCTATGTGCTCAAAGAATATGCATTCGAGTTAGGTTTGGACATGTATTGAAACTGTGCTCCACAGCCTATCTTGCCTAATGGATTTAGTTTAGTTGGGGCCAGATTTGGCACTCATTTGCACTGCAGTATCTCCACTGAAGTTTTACATCAGTTTATGAGAGCAAAGACTTTGTTTTTTGATTATTAATGTTTATTTTTAAAATGCTTAATTGGGACAGCAGGAAATGGGACCTATTAATGTTAGCAGACTGGAAAACTAGTGTTTGGAAATGGGACCTATTAATGTTAGCAGACTGGAAAACTAGAAGTACCCTGCAGTATGTATCACTCAAGACTCAATGAGTCACTTTCATGAAGAACCCAGTCTCCATCAATCCAATCCCAATCTACACTTCTCCCCTGGAAGGTCAAAGTCATCTTGTCACCAGGCCACCTTCTGACTTGTCTTCAGAAGACAGAATGCATTTTTAATTTAACCCCATCCTTGGAAAAGACACAACACTAGCTGGCTTGTAAACTACAATTAGTTGTTTCTCCAGAGACCATTCCCAATATTGAACCAAAACCTCCCCTGTGCCAGAGCTTTGCTCCACATATTTCATTGATCCTGGGGCTTTGGTGGTCTGCTTGGCCTGTGGAATAACTTAAAACAGTTTCGGGACTGCTCTAAATTATGTCTCACTTCAATGACTCCAAAGGGGCCATTCTGGCAACTAGAGATTGCCAAAGCACAGCAACATGGTGGCCAAAATCCCTTCTACTACCAACCACTGTGGCCCATTCTCTGTGCTGGGTTTAGGGAGAAGGTTGCTGGTATAGAACCAGCTCCCTATGCCAGGAGAATCTCCCTCTGACCAATGAGACTGACTTTAAAGGCACCCTGTGGTGCAAAGCAGCCTTATCAGGGGCCAGAATCTGGCCCATTATTTCAACTATATCCTAAGGAGTCTAGTCTCTGTCAGTTCTCCGTCCTGATTTTGTCCTTGGTCTGTCTTGAGCATATTATTGATTGAAAGCACGGTGTTCAATAAGCAGCTTCATACAGAAATTTACCTACAGTATCTTAGGCTGAAGTATATAAATATTGTTATCCCCGTTTTGATCTGAATGGCTCATCTGGGCTCTGGTAGTAGTTGGTAGTAGTTGTATGGTGGTGTCTATTATATTGTTTGGTGCAATCTTATTTACAAGGAAGGTACAAAGTCCTGCTTCCCTGAATGCAGGAAGAACCAAAACAAACCGTTCCAGAGGGGTAGCTGTGTTAGTCTGTAAACAGCAAAAACACCTGGAGTCCTGTAGCACATTAAAGACTAACAAATTCCTGTGGGCATAAGCTTTCATGGGCTGCAACCCACTTCATCAGATGCATGAAATGGAAATCACAGATAGGAGATAAATATATACATCCAAGGGTAAGAAACAACAATGGGGAGGGCAAGTGCTAATAAAGTCAGTTCTGTTGGAGTAGATGAGGTCTGTTCACAACCATTGATTAGCAGGTAAGAATGTGTGAACAGTGACAAATACTTCTTGTAATGAGAGAACTATTCCAAGTCCCTATTCAGACCCAGTTTGATTGTGTCAAGTTTGCAAAAGAGTTCCAGCTCTGCAGTTTCTCACTGAAGTCTGTTTTTGAAGTTTTTTTGTAGAAGTATGGCAACTTTCAAGTCAGCTACAGAGTGTCCTGGGAGACTGAAGTGCTCTCTGACAGGTTTATGGATGTTACCATTTTTATTTCTGATTTGTGTCCATTTATTCTTTTGGGTAGTGACAGTCTGGTTTGGCCAATGTACATGGCAGAGGGGCATTGCTGGCACATGATGGCATATATTATATTAGTAGATGTGCAGGTGAATGAGCGCCTTACGGTGTGGCTGATGGGGTTAGGACCCGTGATGGTGTCACTAGAGCCTGCTGGAACAGCACCGAACCCTGGCCAGCGCCCGGAGCAGCCCTGAACCCCTGAACTGGCATATGGAATAGTCCAAAGAAGACCTGAGCCTCGGCTGGCCAGGACCAAACTCTGAGCCCCAGCTGGCTAGAGGAGCTCTGAACCCCACTGTGGCCCAGCCCCCCAGTCTCCATTACCTGTCACCCATGGTGTTGGGGGCCTCGGTGAAGGGGAGGAGCAGTGACAGGAAAAGATATGAACATCACAGCCCAGGCATCTGACAGCAAGTCAGCAGCGGCTGTGCCAAGCCTCTCCTGGCCTATTTTATCTGCCACCCATGACAATGGTCTGATGTGAACCTTGAACTAGACTAGCAGCCCAGACAATACCTTGGAGGAAGTGACATGTTCATTATCCTCTATAAATTTCTGTGTGAGCTAGAAAGTCATAGGAATACATTTAGAATCTGGAGAACATTCCTACTAGGCTTGTCGCAATTTTAAGGAAAAGCAAATTTAGACTCTAAAGTACATAGTGGTTCTTTAGTGTTATCATTTGTCTAATTCTTTATATATTGATAATGCCCTTGTTAAAAAGCAAAAGTCATAAGCAGGAAGTTTAAAATTCCATGACTTACTTTCTATGTCTTCTTTCTTTAATTGGGGACGTTTTCTTTTTTTGTCTGTTAAAACAAATGTAAACAAATTTGACTCAGTTTTATTTTACAAGTTTCTACTTTAACAAATAATATAATTCAACAGATTTTTAAATATCTAAAACACTTGGGTTCTTATATTTGGCATGAGACCGTAACAAATTTCTCCAATGTTCTTCTGTCCAACAACTGTAGGGCCAAATCCTGTAGACTTTAACTGCTGGATTAGGCCCATAATCCTGTTTCCATTCCAGTTCTGTGTTAGGTAATCCAAATGCATGTATAGTTTACTGAAAGTGTGATTTAGTAACAAGACCAAAGTAGAATACTAGGCCATTACTATTTTTCCACTATTGTTTTCCTTCAGATAGTAAAACATTAAGAAAAAAGCAAAATAAATAAAGCAAGTAAACCTGGCTAACAATAGTGCAGTAAAGAGTATGGCACATATACCATACAACATCATGTTAGCTATTTAATCTGAACAAAAATCATACATAAAATTCCTATGTCACATGCTGAGGGAACTAAAGCCTAACTGAAGTCTAACAAGTGAAACAATCAGTCATCTTCAGATCAGAGTTCCTCTGAAAAACAAAAGAATCAAATATCAAATGAGTGTGGTTAAAAGTCATCCGGTTGTTCTGAAAGGTATGAAGTGCAAATTACGAGATATAGGACCCACTAAATAAAGTCAAAATGTACCTTTTTTTGCATGGAGCTTTGAGAGTGATTTTCTCTTTAGAAAGATAATTAATGGAGACACGAGAATAACCACTATTACACAGGTTGGGATGATAAATAAGATCAGAGATTTTTTTCCAACAACCGATGCACCCATTTGAGCTACAAAAAAAAAACCAAAAATAAATATGGTGTATAAAGTTATCAGACCTTATTCTCATTTACACTATGGCCTCTTTACACCACCACTGGCAGAGCAAAGAGTCCTTAAAGTGAATGGGTATGTTTTTACACTCACAGTAAAACTCCTTAAGCTGCCAGAATGATGTAAAGGGCTCTTACTGTAACTGAGAATAAGGCCCATTGTATTCATGACAGCTCAGTGAATACTATTTTAAAATCAACTGTGTACAGATTGAAGACTAGTTGGATAAAACTCCATAAAATGGAAGACCATGCAGATTGAAGATATACATTGAGGAATACCATTGTACTGGCAGCTAAGCAAGAGCAGCTGTTCTAGAATTTAGGAGATGAAATGCAAATATGTGATGGGAAGGTTGGGTATATTAACAGCAAAGCTAGTCTGGGTTCAGAAAGAGCTAGTAAAATGCCCTGTTTCCAAAGGCAAATACAATGTTTGATTTGTTTTATTTCCAAAAAATCAATACTATATTACTTATTAGGAAGGAATGTTAGTGATTGATTTTAGGATATATAGTATTATATGAAAGCATATAATCAGTTTCTACAATCAGGATCTGTCTCTCTCTCTCTCTCTCTCTTTCTCATTCACTCACATACACACATTGTGGTAACCCATATGTACAGGTTCAAAAGGAGATACTAACCTAAAGTGAAAATGTGAGAAGTTTCTTCATGCAGTTCTTTATTCCAGAACGTGCAGCTGTAGTTTTCACTAGCATTTGGCTTGAACATCAGCGAACTGGTTACATTGTATAGTCCATCTGTGGTCAATGTGTAGGTGGTATTTACAGAGGCATTGACTTTAAGATTCTTCTCATTTTGCCAGAACACCTCAGCCAGAGGAAACCCCTCTGACTGGCAAGTTAAAACCAACTCCTCTTCTTCAAGTTCACTCATTATTTGTACATTTATTCTCCTGTAGGATGCTGCATAAGAACAAGTTTAATGAAATTGCTTTTAAATATATATTAATCTTCTCCCCTCTGTTCCTTTCTCTTTCTCTCCCTTCCTCTTTCTTTCACTGTTCCTTATCTACAAGTGTTTCTGATGTAATACAATTTGAAATGATGCCCATTTTGCAGCAGAACTCAGTATGCATTGCTCAGTGCTCCTCAGGCTCTACCACATCTATTCTTTCTTCAATCTATTTCTTGCAGAGCCACACTAGATCATGTGTTTATAAATAACGGCTCTAGAGAAAGCTAGTTCCTAGCACAGTTGGGCTCCATTCACTGATGGGGCCTGCAGACCTTGCTGTAATAAATAAAATAAAAGCAGTAATATCCTAAAGAACAATTCAGGCCACCAGAGGGAAAAATGGATGTTTGGAATTTTTGTGTAACACCAGCTTACAGCTCTGGCATTATCATCATATCGGAATGAAACCAAGAAAATGACTGGATGCTTGCAAACACAAGTCAAAGTAATACAGCTGATCCTTTGAATCTCACATCTCCATTCTTCACCTTTCAGAAAGCCTTTCCTCTAAATGATTACACAGGAGAGGTTTCACCCCAGAATCTCCTTGACACGCTTCGAGAAGCAAGAAAGGCCATAGGCCAAATGCTGCCCTCAATTACATCAAAGCAAATTATGTTTAGTAACATTAGGCTCTTACAAATAAGAAGAGGTCACTGGCCTGACAGGTACAATCACTTGGACAATCTCCACTTGTTATAAAATGGTACAACTTATAGCAGCCCTAAAGCTACTCCAAGTTGTGGAGGGGACAAAACAGGTTCCAGAATCCAGAAGAAAGGAAAGGTGATATAAAGCCACCTTTACTTCCCCTCTACAAGCTACCCCAAATATTGCTTGGGTGTACCTGAGGACTGAGCGCAAAGTCTTTGTAGTAGAGCCAGAAAGTGTTAGTGTTGATCTTGGGAAGTGGAATATTAAATCTGAGTTAATATATTAGTCATGTCTTATATAGCCACAAACCTTTTACTTCCAAAGTAATGTACTTGTAATCAGCGCCTCTGTAGTCAATGAGACAGATGTAAGACCCTGCATCCATGAGCTTTACACTGGTGATTTGAAGCACAGAATATCCCAAATTCAATTTATCACGTAACAAGGTTGCTCTTCCCCTATAGTCGATGTGCTGGAATTTAAGATCTTCCTCCCCCTTGTGAAGAGTGTAAACCTCTTTTGATTTTTGCTCTGTTAACTCTTTTTGCTCCCAACTGACACTTAATTCTTTAAGATTTAACTGGCCATCCACTGGAAACCTGCATTCCATGGTCACGTTGCTCCCATATTCTGCAATGTACCGTTGCTGAGGAACTTCAACTGTGAAAAAAGCTAAGATAGACAAAACCATATGATACCCAGTGAGCAAATGTTATGATTTTTCCTTTAATTGGGGGCAAAAAGTAGTCAAACACTCACAATTATTGGGTAGACTATAAGTTTGCACTTTTCTTTGTTATTGGAGTAATTTTTTCCCATGATAACTGCATGTAAATAGCAAATCCACCTGATTCCATGCTGATTTCAGAGTCCAAAACACAAAGACAGAACAAGACACAAGCTCGGTACACTCCAGCTCAGAAATAACCCATGATTGTCTGTGGATGGATTTTTACATAAGAGGCACTTGTCTAAAATTATTAATGTACCTTGTACACCCTGAAGTTTCTCTAAAAGGAACAATCCTTTGTGGAAATACTAAGCCAATTTGTTTTGTCCTTTAGACCAGTGTAAATCCAGGCTAACTCCTGTGAAATTAATACCTTTACTCTGGATACCCACATACACAAAAGGCAGCAACATTTTGTCCAATGTAAGTTCACATTACTGGAGGAATTTATAGACTGGAGGCATCACGCAATGCAGCTTTCAATCATTACTGCAGTTCTGGTTCTGCCACACTTACTCATGGAGTAGCACCTTAATTCAGGAATATTTCCAATGAATCTTTTCAGTGGGACTTCTCGCGAGCAAGGTGCAATCTCATGAAAGAAAGGATGGCAGCTAACTAAAGAGCTGGTTTTACTAAGTAAATTTCATGACATTTGATCCATACAGCCACATGAGCCTGAAATATTTATTGTGGTATGTTGTTTTCACCTTAAAACTTTATTTGATGCAAAAAGTTATTTCCACTATAAAATTCAATGTATCTTATTTTTATTTTATTTGTACCATCACCTATACTGTACAGTGGTAGATTGCAGTAGTGCTAGCAAACATTAATAGTGATAATCAAAGGAGAAATCTAGATAGCTACTCATGAATCTTCAACTTTTATGTCATTAATTAATGAAATATCAGTAGGAAAAATGTCATTACTTTTTTTAGCAGTGTGATCAATGCTTCACTTATTAACAATTGTCATGGAGAACGATATAAAATGGTTTCAAGCTATTCCTTTTTATCTATATCTCATATTTACACAGAAAGTATGGCTTCAACGGCATCCTGTGGTGAAAGTTAAATAATGAATAAGAGAGAAAGAATATCTTTGTGTTGTGGATTCCATTTGCATTTGGATGTCTAGAAAAAGGTAAAAGTGAAGGTTTTAGCCTTAGCAGTATTTAATAGATATTTTGGACTGGATTCTCTGATCTGCTAGCACCACTCTGAACTGCTCGTGTGGTTCAAAATGGTCTTATAATGTCTAAAGAAAGCCAGTAGAGAGTTCCTTTTGCATAGTGGAATTCTCTGTCTGCAGAAAGCTGAGCGAGGCAATTCCACTCCTTCTGTAGCGGTCATGCCACGTGTGGGGGGCATTCTGAAGAACAGATGTTGGGAGGATGGAGGGAGGGAGGAAGGAGAAATGGTGAAGCAGAGCTCCACAGTGCCTGATCCTCTATTGATCCTGGTAGTTGGTGGCTTTTCAACCTTGCTGACATAGGCATAACAAAATCCAAAGGCTGGAAGTTGAAGTTAGTTTGGCCATGGTGATGGGGTTTTGGGGATGTCACATGAAATAGATAGGTCAGATAAATAGATTAGAGAGAGAGGAAAAAACAAATGGATCAGTGGATATGCATGAAGTAAAATGTCTGTGTTAAGAAAATGGCTATTTATGGAAAAATTGATAGATGCTACTTCGAGGGAAACGCCAAAGATTTTTAAAAGCCACTAGTGATTGTGAATGTTTCAGTTTTTGGATTCCCAATATGAGACTTCTTAAAGGGGCCTGATTTTTGGAAGTGCTTAGCACCTACTCTTTGAAAATCTGGGCCCAAGCTAGACACCAAAAACTGAGCTCTCAAAAATCACTAGTTGTTTTTGAAAATCTTGGTAAAGACTTTGAAATGCATGTACAAAGGCTGTAGCTGTATTTTTATGCCCATGTTAGTGATGAGAGTCAAAAGAAAAGCTCTCTCACCTCTTATCAAGTAGAGCTGCACTTCCAGTATCAGGATTGGCAGGATACTGAACATTTTCTCAGATGAATCTAAAACATAACAATATTAGCAACTTCAGTTTTCACAAACGCCTTATGCTGAGATGCAGCAAGCTCCTTTACCATAAAGTTATCATTAAAAGTTAACTCACTTTCCAGGGTTCATAAAAGTCAGAAAATATAAAGAGGACCTACATTTTGACTGAATCAAGTTACATTCTTGGTTATAATGACACACAAGCATATCCTGTATATTATGATACACTAAACTCTGACACTGAAAAAAGGGAAACCACTTGTACAGTTTCACATCTGAGCCTTCATAATTTCAAAAGAGTCAAGAAGGGACATACTTACACCCGTTATTTACCAGGATTATTTCTTACAGTAACTACAATAACCTCTCTTTGAAACTGTACCCAAGAATAATATAAGCAACTGAAGATGAATTTCCTAGTCAGTAAAACTTTGTCTATATATAAACATACTTCCCAAACTCCCATAGTGGAAGGAGTCTAACCTGCTCTGGGGCTCTTCCTCCCAATACAGCTTCTTAACAGACTTTTTACATGAGTCCACTGTGCTCATGACCTGTATTTGTTTTAGGTCTCCATGTAGGACACACAAAAGGAGAATGGAGACCTCTTTCTATCATCTCTTCCACTCACCCATGCAAAGGCCAAGGACAATCTGACCTTTAGTCTGGTCCAGGGGTCGGCAACTGGTGGCACGTGTGTCAAAAGTGGCACGCGCGATGATTTTGAGCGGCACACTGCACAGCTCCCACCCCCAAGCGGGGCTGCATGGCAGCCCTCTCCCCTTCCGGCCCTGCCCCTCTCCGAAATGGGCTGGGGCTCAGTAGTGCCCTGCTGGCCGGACCCACGCCGCTCCGGGCCCCAAGGTGGGTTGTGCAGCAGCTGCTCCCCCTTCCAAGGACCCCAGCGTGCAGAGGCCAAGCAGCACTCCTCCCTCTTACTCCCACTCCCCGCCACCTCTGCAGCGGGGTGGGGGCAGGAGAAGAGCAGAAAATGGGTCTGCAGACACCCTCCACCACTGCTGCCACTGTACACACTGTAAGTCACTGGCCAGGGCGCTGCTGGGCCCCAGACACATGGGAGAAGTGCAGGGACTTGGCACACTCCTTCTCAAAGGTTGCCGAACCCGAGTTTGGTCAAAAGAGGTTAGATTTTTAGTGAAGGGATTTTCTGGAGTGGAAAACATATTTAGTTCTTCCGCTTGTGGTGATGGTACAGTACATGCCACACAATACCATGCTGTATTAACAGTAAACAGACAAACCATAAACAATGCACCCGAAAGAAAGAAATCCAGTTTTATTGTCAGCAGTCTTTTGTGCCATTGATTATTAACCCTAACCAAAAGAAAAAGCAATGGAATGAAATAGTCTTAAATAGCCAGGAATGCTATAGGAAAATAAGGAGGTTTTATTTTTATAAAATCAAACAGACACACAGAGGCACAACCAATAAAGCAAACAAAACAGACCCAGAAATAAACAGGAAGAATAAAAGGAGAAATTTTTGACTTCGCCAGAATATGGTAATATGGGTGCTAGATTTTTAGCTCCTCAGTTTTTTGGTGCCCAATTTGACATGTCTGGGACTTAATTTTCAATAGCACTGTGATCCTGCAGCTCCCTCGGACTTCACTGCAAATTGTGAATTCTCAGCAACAAAATCCAGGTTTAAGATTTCTCAGGATGGGTACCCAAAGTTCATGGATGCTTTCTGGAAATTTAGGCCTTCAACTCTTTCTCTGTGTCTACACTGCTTAATAAGCCTGCCAGATCTGTGGGACCAGGGCTCAGTGTTTCCAAACCCACACTTGAGAGTCCACACTGCATTGTGAATATAAGCTCCCCAACCATGCTGACGCATCCATACTGCTCTATGCAGACCCAAGTCAGACCTTCTACATCTGGGGGAGTACCCCAGGGTTCCTAGCGCCTTTATAAGATGTAGCTGCTCTAGGGCTTGATTCATAGTGGATTGTGGCAAACTTGTCAATCCATCCCACATGCCTTGACCAGAAGTGATTTGAATTGTTTGACCCTGCCAATGTATCCAGCTGAACCATTTTCTAATCTGCATGCTCGCAGCAGCCAGAGTCATCAACATGGATCCCGATCTGGTGAAAGAACTTCTCCAGCTCATGCTGTCAGTCCTGTTTTGGGAATCAGACTGCGCATCTGTGAGATGCTGGTGAATATTTTGTCGAAGACACCTCTTGACAAGGGGCACTGGCATGTCAGCTGAAACCCCTTCCAAAGCTGCTCATGCATGTTGTCATAGCTGCACATTCCCTCTGTATAGACAGGCACTTCTGATGCAAGGCCACAAGCACAGATGGTGGGACCATCTTCTCATGCAGCCCTGGGATGACCAGCAGCAGCTCCAGAACTTTCATATGAGAAAGAAGCAGATGCTCCCGGAGGTTTGCGCTCAGCTTGCCCCAACCCTTCAGCATCACAACACATGTATGAGGGAGTCCATGCTGGTTGAGAAATGGGTCCATCTGGAAACTGCCTATCCCAGACTGCTACAGGTTCATTACTAACCAGTTTAGAGTTGGCAAGTCAACTGAGTGGGTTGTTGTGGTGGAGGTTTTCGATGTGATCAGGACTGTGATGTACCCAAGGTGGTGAGCATTATATATGTTCCTCAAATGATTGCTGGCTTTGAGAGAATGGACTTGTCAAACTGCACTGGGGCCATTGATGGGACTAATTTGCCCTTTGCAAGGAGCACAGACTGTAAAGGGTACTACTTTATCATTATGCAGGCCATTGTCCACCATAGAAGCCAATTCATGGACACTAACGTGGGATGCACTGGCAAGGTACACGATGCCATGGTATTTTGGACAAGCTGGTACATTATTCCCACCGAATGACATTGTTATAAATGGAATCATTGTCCCCACTATTATTCTAGGGAACCCCGCTTCCTTCCTGTTGCCTTGGCTTATGAAACCATATCCTGATTTCAGAGGGCTTGGTGAAAGAAGGTTCAACTACACGCTCAGTATTTGTAAAATGGTGGTGGAATGGTTGTTTGGCAGATTGAAATCCCTTTGGTGCTGCAAGCGTTGTCAAGGCCACCTGCGTTCTTGTGGCTTGCTGTGTTCTGCACAAAGTCTACGAGGACCAGAGAGAACTTTTTCATGACTACTAGTTTGCTGAACTGGTACACACAGGCAGAAGGTCCACCTATCATTACTTGAGCTGGACCACACACAGTGGATATCAGGGATGCTTTATGTGCCCACATGATGGGTTTACATGCTCCCGTGTATGAAGGGGAGTGAAATGGTAGGTATATTTGTGTTTCTCGGTGTGGGATATCTCTGGCAAAAAAAGTAAATAATATGTATTAAGTATTATGAATTTTGTAAATACTTTAAGGCACTTCTGCACACAGTATGTTGCTCACTATGCTGCAATGCGTGAAGCTTTTTTATGCATATGGATCACTATGATGACATTTATTTTTTTTTTTTGTGGACGGGATTTTATTGAGACTAGGCATGTATTTCAGAGCACAGGTTATGTAGTACTGGGGTAACACAGTACAACACAGTAAGAAGCCACAATGGAAAAACAGTGAACAGTGCATATTTCCAAATAAGATGGAAAGCTATTTCTGGATGTTCCTTCTTCCTCTGTTCTCTTTGACCTTCCTACTGTATTTGCATGTGTGTGTTTGAGTGGATTGGACTGGAGCAATGCATAGGATACATTTGACCATTCCAAGTACTAGTGTTCATTGCCTGAGACATGGTCCAGCGAACTCCTAAATTGTCCAAAGACTGCATAGTCTACCTGCACAGTAACATGGAGGAGACTCAGGTAATGAGACTGGAGCAAGAAGTGAAGGTGGCAGTAGAGCTGGCACTGGAGCCTGCAGTCTGGTGCTATGCACACTAATAACTCCTTCTGCCGCAGTGCTGCACTGTCTTCTTCCCTCAACCTGTGGTCATGTATCTCCTTGTGCTGTACAGCCCCACTCTCTCTTTCCACATTTCTTGCATCCTTATCTTTCTGGTACTCAATCTGGTCTTTCTGATATTTAATCTGCTGATTGGTTTTATTGAGAATCTTTCCCATCAACTCATTTTACACTGTCTCCTTACCGGTAGTTGGAGGGTCTGCTTCCCCAGACTTTTGGTGCCATGTGTTTGCCCTTTAGAGGTGAAAGGGCCTTGAAAGGAAAATGAAATAATTTGTCATGAGCTTGTTTTAGAAAATGTGCTCCCTTCTGCTCTGGAGACCATCCTTATTAAGCATTCAAAGAGCTTGCATGGGATGGGGGACTTTATAAACAAAAGTATTGTTATTGAATTTATCTTCTAACCTTAATAAAAGCATAGTGCAAAAATTAAGGAAAGAAGTTGTTAAATTCCTGAAAAATAACAGAATTATGAGCAACAAGCAGCAAATAAGAACAAATCTTGCCAGACAAATATGGTTGCTTTATTTTTATTTATACTATTTATTTCAGAAGTTTTAACAAGTTTACAAACCCTTGCCACCTAGATATCAGAAATAAAACAATCATTTCAACAGGTAGCTTTTGTTTAAAGAGACAATATATATAGTTATCAGATATTTCTATTTGACAGGGCATACCCATATTACAGGGTGAGTATAATTACACCACCTATGTCATTTCTAGTGATTTTATTAAATGGAGTGAAATCACTAGATAAACATGTTTAACGGCCTAGGAATGTCTATCAAATGTTAACATTCAAAATAATTGGACAGGTCTGCTGGGTTTTTTTGCAGGTGAATGTACTTTGTCTGGTTTCTGAACAAAAGGTAGCCGAATATCCATGTAGCTATCTGTCCTCTGTCTATTTTGCTGGGTTTGTAATTGGTGAGTTAATTTTTCTATAGCCACAATCTGCCATATATTTTTGAGCCATTCTTCATTGGTTGGGCTATTTTTCTTTTTCCAATGAGAAGCTACCTGTAGAGGAGATAGTTTGTCCCTCCCTGGTAGTCTTGGAGAGAGGCCATGCCCCCTCGCTGCCACACCTGTGTGGGCAAACTTTATACAGGGTATTAGCTCTTCATTGTCTGTGGCCCTCATCCCTGAGGTGGGGTGGGGCGGGCAAAGCAGTCTGTGGTCCTCAGAGGCTTCACAGGGCAGTGCGAGGCTACTACTCCAGAGGTGAGGTGGCAAGGGGGGTGGGATGCAGGCCCTTCAACTCCACTGTGTCCCAGCCCAGGGCCCGATCAGTGGCAGAAGGTTCCACCACGGGGTCAGCAGGGCTCCAGCCGCAACTCACTGACAATGGCTTAGGTGTGAGCCCAGCTGGACCTAAGTCAGCTATCCTTGGGCTACTTCCTCCACCCCTGTGCCCAGGTACCTGTGGTCAAGGGTCATCCTCGTGGTATGTTGCCAGTGGTAGTCCAACCAAGCCTTCACTGTCAGGGTTGTCCACTGGCTCAAGTGGGTTGGGGGAATCCTCATGGTAACTTGGGTCCTCTCCAGCTCCTCTCTCCAGCAGTAGACTGGAGACGTCCTTCTCCTTCAGCAGCTCCCTCCTGTCCAAGTTGTAGATCCCACTCTTTATACTTCCAGTTCCTGTCTGGGCTCCGCCCCACTGCATCCGGTATGGTTTCCGCACTCTAAGGGGTTGAATGGCAGTCCCTCCCCGTCTGTCTTGGAGGGAAACCACGCCCCCTCACTACACTACCAATAGCTGCGCTGCTACTAGCAGATGAGAAATTAATTCTTCATTTCCTTTTCTATGCCCATGTTCACTAGGAAGCCCCAGGAGGATTACCAAAGGCTCCTTTGGTAATAAATATTGAACAATTTCTGATATTTGGTTATGGATTGCATTAAAATTCTCTCTAATGAATGTCCATCATATATGCATAAAATCTCTTTTGCCACAATTTCTCCAACATTTATCCCCATTCAGTCCCTCTATATTTTTAACCTGACTGATGTGGGGTACCACTGAAATATTATTTTAAAGACATTTTATTTTATTGTGCTACAGACTGAGGTTGCTGGCCATCTTTTCCAGATCAAACCCCATTCCTCTGGGGTAATTTGTGTATCCACATCCTTTTTCCCAGTATGTCATGTATGGACACTTATTTGTTAGGAAAGCTGCTTGCAAAGATTGATGTAAATTAATTACATTTTTGTTTCCTAATTGACCAGACACTATTGCTTCTATTAAAGTTAGCTTTCGGTATCAAACAAGTTTTCCAGAAAACTGAGAAACCTAGAGCCTGACTTGAAAATACTGGCACCAGGGGAGACTGGTCCAGTTAAAGTTAGTTTTGATCTCCAAATATGTTAGAAAAGTTTCTTTACTGAATAACTGGCCAACCGTGTGAATTCCATGGCTTTCCCAATCTTTGAAGCCTTCTGGATTGCAATGTGGGTTAAGATCTGGATTATTTGCAATGGGTATGATTGGTGAGGGAAAAGCACTTTTTGTTCTTGTTGTTACAAAATCAGTGGATGAAGAGAAATATGGTAGGTATAACATATTTGGATTTCAGTAAAGCATTTAACTGATCTTACGCTGAAAAATAATTCAAATCTGGAGAGGGTATGAACAATGTGAACAAAGTGGGAATGTACTAATAAAGCTTGCAGAAGACACAAAGTTGGGAGGTATTGCCAATACAGAAGAGGATTGGGATATCATACAGGAAGATCTGGCTAACCTTGTAAACTGGAGTAATAGAAATAGGATGAAATTTAATAGTGGAAAGTGCAAGATCATGCACCTAGGGACTAATAACAAGAATTTTAGCTATAAGCTGGGGATGCATCATCATTTGGAAGTGACAGAGAAGAAGAAGGATCTGAGCGTATTGGTTGATCACAGGATGACTATGAGCCGCCAATGTGATGCGGCCATGAAAAAAGCTATTGCAGTCCTAGGATGAATCAGACGAGGTATTTCCAGTAGAAATAAGGAGGTGTTAGTATCGTTATACAAGGCGCTGCTGAGACCTCATCTTGAATATTGTGTGCAGTTCTGGTCCCCCATGTTAAAGAAAGATGAATTCAAACTGGAACAGGTGCAGTGAAAGGCTACTAGGATGATCCGTGGAATGGAAAACCTGCCTTTTGAGAGGAGACTCAAAGACCTTGGCTTGTTTAGCCTAACCAAAAGAAGGTGGAGGGGAGATATGATTTCTCTCTATAAATATATCAGAGGGATGAAATATCAGAGAGGGAGAGGAATTATTGAAGTTCAGCGCCAATGTGGACACAAGAAAAAATGGCTATAAATTGGCCATCAGGAAGTTTAGATTTGAAATTAGATGTAGGTTTCTAACCATCAGAGGAGTGAAGTTCTGGAATAACCTTCCAAGGGGAGCAGTGGGGGCAAAAAAAACTAGCTGGTTTCAAAACTGAGCTTGATACATTTATGGAGGGGATGGTATGATGGGACAGCCTAATTTGCAATTAACTGATCTTTGACACTAATAGTAAAAATGTCCCAATGGGACATTTGGTGGGGTGGGTTCTGAGTTACTATAGAGAATTCTTTCTTGGATGTTCCCACATGCTCAGAATTTAGCTGATCACCATATTTGGGGTCAAAAAGGAATTTCCACCCAGGGCAGATTGGCAGAGGCCCTGGTAGTTTTTCGCCTTCCTCTATAGCATGGGACATGGGTCACTTGCTGGTGGATTCTCTGTACCTTGAAGCCTTTAAACCATGATTTGAGGACTTCAATAACTCAGTCATAGATTAAGAGTCTATTACAGGAGTGGATGGGTGAGGTTCTGTGGCCTGTGTTGTGCAGGAGGTCAGATTAGATTATCACATTGGTCCCTTCTGATCTTAAAGTCTGTGAGTCTATGAAAATGTTACTTGTACTAAAAAAAAAAAGGAGCTAAACAATACATTTGTGATAGTGGAAGGGGCATACAGTGGGGAGCAGCAGGGTTTAATGTTATGGCAAGTCTTATTTAACATCTCCATGATCTAAATGGGAGGGAAAATACCACATTAATGATACTCACTACTAGACAGATGTTGACTAATTAGAGGGAATTCCAAGAAGAGTAACAAAAGGGTTCATGGTTCAAGAGAGAACCACTTACAAGGAAAGACTACAAGAATGAAATCCATATAGGTTGGCTAAGCAATAAGTATTTAAATTGTATAACCAAGAAGGGGTGAAGTTACTGGGGTGGTACATGAGGGCAGCCATATAATTAGGAGCAATAGAATGAGCAGACTTTCAGAAGAAGTAGTGGAAGCTGCATCACTTGGGTCTTTAAAATAAATTGTCTCACTGACACCTTCTGCTCTTCCTCCCCCGCACCACCAAATGTTTCTATCTTTGGTCTCGCCTCTTACACTTAGATTGTAAACTCCTTGGGACAGAGACTATATTTTTGTTATATATATTTACCATTCCCGGAACAATAGGGCTCCAATTTCTGCTTGGAGCCTCTGTATAATCATTGTCATCATAATCACTGGAGCAGATAAATAAAATAAAATAAAATAAAATAAATAAAAAAGTACTATAGGGAATTTGAAATGAAACCGAAAGGTAGCTAACTAAATACTGGTTAAAAAACCTTTAGCACTTAGTGCATAATCAGACTGTGTAACTCATTGCCACACTATTCCACTGAGGCAAAGAACTTAATAAGAAACAAAAAGGGATTGGACTTTTATATGGATTACAAGAATATCCACAGTTGTAACTGCAAAAAAAATAAAAAAATTGGGAGTGATAGAAATGTCATGCTTTAGGGCTTTCAGCAATCTCTGTTGCACATCTGCCTACTGTGGAGTTCTTACCTCTTCCTCTGAAGTGTTTGGTGCTGCCCACTGTTGGAGATAGGAATTGGACTAGTTGGACCATTAATCTGATACAGTCTGGCAATTCCTATATTCCTAATTTTTCATTGGCTTGTGATGGACTTCATGATCCAGTAAATCCAATTTCTATTATTAATTTTCATATTTGATGATTCAGTGTCTGTTAGAAATGATGAAAGTTTTAAAATAGGATGGATAAATAGAAGATCTCAGTTTGGGACCATATGAACAGCAGTGAGGGAGATCATACATCATGTCTACTGAGGATACAGTAGACAATCTGGGCACTAGACCACAGGAAAGGTTTTGAAGCGCTAGAAAAAAGTACAGAAGGAAGCAGTGAAGATGATAACTTGGGGGGTATGGTGAGTTTAGGGACTTTCGGTATATTGTATTCATTGGAAAAGAGATTAGGGGACATGACTGAGTTCTTAAATGTTCTGACAGCTGTAGAGTCTGTGGATGTCACAAAATTATTCAAGACAGTAATAGGCTAGTAACTTCAAACACATAGAGAAATACACTTCTGCCAGCTTTGTAGACCTTGTGTCTTTCTAGTCTTCTAACCTTGCCATTCCCTCTGCTCTTTAAGCACCAGCTTCCCCTTTGTCCTGTTCCAGAATTTCTCCACTGTTGGTGCAAGAGACTTCATGTATGCAGCTGTTCTACTGATAGGGTTTCTGTATCTTTCTGCCTCATCAATTGTCCATCCATCTAATTTCAAATCTCATATATTTTCTCCCTTTGATATTAACCTTGTGACTGCAAGCTTTGCTGTGTTCTGTACAATACCATATTCTGTCACACATTCTGCTGTATGAAGTATTTTGTAAAATATACTATACTTTGTAAAGTGTTTTGACATATAGTTTCCATTAAAAAGGCTGTGCAAAATAAAATTTAATTGTCCTGAGCCGGAGTTGAGAGCAACTAACGTGTAAGAGACATTATCAGAGGCAGACATAAACACTGACACCTAAGGATTAGAAAAAGGGTTAGATATGCACTTAAGGCCTGATTATCAGAGGTAATGAACACCCACAGCACTCATTGACTTTACTTGGAATTGTGGATCTGCAGCACATTTGAAAATCAGGACCCTACAGCCTGTGCCTGCTTAGTGCTCAGTGCCCTTAGGTCTCTGAAGTTAGTGAGAAAGAAAATTAATTCTTTTCTAAGGAGTCTTTTCCTTAGAAGGAAAATAAAAGGAATTAGAAGGCTACAAATCTTTGACAGATAGGGAAATGGATCAAGGTAGATGCCATGGCCCGGTTTTTCCTGTTGTCCATTTTGTAGAAGAACTCAGCTAAATCTGCTTCATGACTAGAACGTATTCATTGGGTCCTACAAACTGAAAGAAAAGGGAAATTCCAGCGCAGTGATGATCTTTACACAAAAACCTGTACATTTTATTGGTTGCTTTGCAGCACCACTTCCCGTTTTTCCTTTAATAGTTTATTAAAGAATTTTCTTGTTTGAATGTTAACTAAGTGCATTCGTCCTGGGAGGACCTAGCTGCAAAGTTCTGATCCAGATCTGGATCCAAAGTTTGGGCCATTCTGATTTGGAGTTTTATATCAAGCCCATCTCAACTGACTAGCATACACCAGAGAATAGGACAATGGACAGAGGGTCAGGAATCCTACGGTGTAATCCTGGTTTAATTAAAGTCAATGGCAAATCTCCCATTGACTTCAATGGGACCAGGACTCCATCACTAATTTCTATTTCTGGCTCTACCACTCATTCATGCTGAGACCGTGGGCAACTAAGTTTACCACTGTGCCTCAGTTTCCCCAACATTTTGTAAGCACTGTAGCCTGATATTGATTTGACATAATTATCAATGCTGATTTCACTGGGATTGCCCTCTCTTTCCTTACTCCCTTAAAAAAGGCTTCCCTATCAAAGTGAAAGTTTGGGGGAGTGCAAAGGTTCCAGTAACTCACCATTCTTTTTCTTGGAATATGCTGTAACCAAGGTTGGATCCAGATAGATGTCAGAGAGCACAGTGAGAAGAATAGCATTTGAGATCAAAGTTGAAATTTTTTACTTCCAGTTACATAGAAAATGTATAAAACTACTCAGTGAGGGAGGGAAGGGTACCAAGGCGCGTGCTCTCCTTGAGCAAAGGCTGTATGGTCTAAAGGTCAAGTGAAGGAAGACCAGGAATGATCTGCTGCTGGATGTGCATAAGGACCGTTCCAAGCAGTCAGACCAGCACCATGAAATGGAGCTCAGACATCAGCAGGAGGATGTAGGGATCGCTGAAAAGTAAAAGAAGGAGGACCTGAAGTTGGAGGAGCAATAAACTTGAGATGAAAAGGAGATTCTGGCACAGTATATTCACCATGATTGGAAGATGAGGGAGTGAGATATGGCATTTCCGGGGGACGTGTTTAAGACTTTTCCATATCATGAGCCAATCAGTGCAAAGCTCTCCTGCTGACCCAAGCCTACTCCCATAGTTTCACCTCCAGGATACCTGTCCCCCAACTTTATGCACAACTCTGGATGGGAGTGGAGCTAGTTAAGGAGCCATAGAATGACACGCAATAATCTCTATCCTTTAAGAGGGAATAAAGTATCAGTTTGCCCATGCTGAAATAGGAGTTCTGTCTGTGCATCCTATGTAGGTGTCCATTAATCTGCCATAGTCATCCACAGGGGCCTGCATGATAACAGACTAGTATCCTTTCCTGTTAAGGTACTTACTTACTCTAACTGGCAAGACCCCATTGTGGGTATATACATGCTATCAATAACAGCTCCTGCCACTGGGGAAACATTTCCATTCAAACCCAAATTATTTCAGGGATATTTCTAACTTTTACAACTCTGGGGGCCAGCACAGCAGTAATTTCCTTGAAAACCTCCTGACTAGTGTGCTATCTGTGGAGTTGCCAACCCATGAACTGATTGTCAACAGATTAGTAGTCAACAGATTAGTAGCCAACAGAGGGCTGCCAGATTCCACAGTGATAGCAACACATTTCTGGACCAATATTCCCTTTCTCATCTGAGTGTCCTGGTGCTTGAGGGCCAGAGAAAATGCCTAACACAACTCCAGGAATGTGGCTGTCCTCATGGAAAAGTTCTGGCCCACTTGCTGGTTACCCCATGTATTCATCATGATGTAGTGCATCACCCTGTGATTGTGATCCTGATCCAGAAGGGGCAATCTGCATTGTGAGGGTGGGTCTGCCATGGAAGACAGTAGCAGCAGGGTCCATGCCACCGTGTTCTCATAGTGCTGGCCTTGTCTTGTGCTTGTAACAACAAGCTGCTGTGTTCTCCAAGCCAAAAAGCCACCTCGGGAACACAGTAACCATTTTTTAGTGGCAACTTCTCCAGAAGGACACCAAAGAAACATGGCCTCCATAAATAACAGCAGTAGTTGGTTCCGATTGTTAGGACAAGTGAGATACATACTTTAGAGCACAAGGAGGACACAGCACATCACCACACCAGCTTGGGCCATGCCAGAAAGTGAATTTCCCAGGTCTAGACCATTTCTTCCCACAATTCCCAGAGAAGACAGAATAATTGTCCCATAATGCCCTGTGAAAGCATGCACAGAGTGAAGCAGTGTGTTTATGGTGCTATGAAGAATGGGACATGCACCCAGATAGCTGCGTGTGTCTCACAATTAGATTCAGAGCCAGAGTGGACATGGCATGTGACAGCAAGTGTATGTTAATTGACTGCTGTTCCACACCGTGAAGCACTCTATTGAGTTCGGATGAAGTGAGACAGCTAACTTATGATTTCCTATCTTGGGGTTAGGCTGCACTGAAGACATAGCCAGAGATTGTCAAAGAGTGAGCAAGGCTGCGGGTATGACAGAGTGGGTGAATGAGTGTGAGACAGGACAAAAGATCCATAATCCCTTTTACGCAGCCTTCCTATTTCACGGCAAGTACGAGGCTAAAATAGCACCAACACTTGTGGTCTTTTCAGAGACTAAAAGGTACATACCCACATGTGTTTTCTTAGTAATGTGCTAAATGGGACACTTGAGGGGCTAGTGATAGTACCTTGTTAAAATTCCACCATCAAATCAAAGGGATACTTTGGGTAATTTCCTTCCCTATGGTGAGGTTCACCGCCTCTCTGGATTCAATCCCTACCTCAGATGACTTAGGTGGTCAAGCAAATCATTTGCCTTTGGAATGCACCAATTCTCAAGTATTTTTGAAAACTTTCCTGGAGAGGAAGATACATTCCCAGTTCCCTTGTTCACCCTACAACCTCATTTCAAATTACACAGGCTGGACTCTAGGTTCTAAACTGCAATCATCCACTCAGCATATTTTTCAGGAACAAAATATACACATTTCTAGTAAAGTGCACTTTAAGTAAGTCTGCTTGCCAAGTGGTTTTACCTCCTTTCTTGATTAAGATTTTGAGGAAACATTTTTGTTTAAATGGGGAAACAAAAAGATTTCTATGTCCCTTTCCCTTCCCCTGCTCATTCCATCTTCCCTCTTTGAGCACACACACTGATGAGACATTAAATTTATCACCAGCTAAGGGGGAAAGCCATTATTAAAATATTGCTGTTTTCTGTGTATATACTTGGTAGAAGTTGTGTCAAAAGTCATCAACAATTGGATTTTTCTCATTTATAAAACTCTTACATAGTCAGCAATGAGGAAAATATAGTAATGTGCAGGATATCCTAAGAAGAAATATACAAATTTATCCCTTTTCTCCAAAATTTAAAGAAAGTCTTAGATAAGTTATAAATTCCTTAGAGAACAGATTCTGGCACCCTTATTCACATTGAATAACACTCAGTAATGGAGCCGGGGGGCAATGGGTCATGATGGTCCCACTTTCACTTATACATATTGGCTTGAAAAGGCACCACACATACGCCTAAAGGCCACCAGGGACCACTGGTAACACCCTACACTGTAAGTGGTTTCATTGACTTCAATAGGATATTCATAGAGCAAAATACTATTCACCACAATAAAGGGTATCAGAACCTAGCCTTTAGAAACTGAAATGAGGATGAACTGCTTTTATGGTAATAGAGATTCTGGTAACATTGGTGGGAGGCATAGGAAGAAATAACCTCATCTTCACTCATATTTTTCTGGAAATAAAACTGTGTCTCGAGCAGTGAGTCATTCAGAATTGTTCCTGGGAGCTCCCAAGTTGTATCTATCAGAGTAGTCTTTGCAGAGTGTGTTCCCTGCTCCCAGCCAGCCAGAGGGAGTGTGTTTTTGTGTCCCTTCTCCATCCATCCATCCCCCTAGGTTTTTACATAGCAACCATCACTGCAGTATCTGAGCAGTGTACCTGCCCTTGGACTGGCCAAAATCTGCCCCAGATTTAAGCAATAAGTTGCACAACAAAGGTGTGGTGGTACTATTTAATATGTTGTGGAACTCTTTTACATATGGCAACATGTCCGTGCAGTAGAGGGGCCAATATAATGAACAAGAACAAACACTAAGAGCCAATCTCTTGGCTAAGTAGAGCACCTATCATACATTGTGTTAATACTGAATTCTTATTCTTGGATGCACACATATCTGAGGAAAGAATTTTGCCCTTGCTATTTAATCTCTTCCTTTTCCACATAGAGTAGGACCTATCAGTTAAAATTGGATCTTGTTCTTTAGGTTGGTCTATGAACTGCATTATTACAGAATGTAGGTGCTGAAACTGGAGAAAGGCTGTCTGTACAAACGCTCACTTACATAGATAGTCCTTTGTCACAAGTAATAAATAATTTTTGCACTATCAGAACCTAAGAGTAGTAATACAGTTAAATTAATTTAGTTCCAGTGTATTTTGACATTATTAATTATTTCCCAACAAGTTATTAAAACATCTTCAAACTGAAATACAAATCACAGAAGGGCATATTTGTTCAATTAAATAACAATAAAAATGGAAACCATTGTTCTAATTTGCTCTTAACATTGTTCACATACGTGTACATAGAACTATGCAACAAGACCGAGACCATAGACTGTTATTTGAAAAACAAAAATACTCCATTTGCAGCACATACATAATTGATATAAAGGGCTAAATTCTACTCACCAGAAATAAGGGGTTTTCACAAGCATAACTGAAGGCCCAATGTGCTTTTGGAACAGAAAATCATTTGTTTTCAATTAACATTAAACAGGATATTATTTAATGCCAATTGAGATTAAACAGACACAATTACACTGAACTAGTGTTAAATGGTTTGGTCCACTGAAAACAAATTTCCACTAAATGAGATAGTCCATAAAGTATGTTGATACTAAGTGAGCTTGACTTTTTGGTGTTTAACAGTATCACCATTTCTGTGAGTCTCTCATTACCTCTATAAAATATTTCCAGTTAAATCCATCAGCCTGCACACACATACACATACACGCACATGCACACGCTTTGGGAGAAAAACATCAAGGGCTGAACTTTTAAAAAATGGTGCTTAAAGTTAGGATCTTACTTCCTTATTTAGATGCTTAAATATGGACTCAGGAGCCTAATTTTAGCCCATTTTTAAAAAACTAAGCTAAAATATTTTCTGTTCATTCTAAGATTCTATTTGTTTTACATAGATTGCAAGTTCCTCATTGCAGGGATCCTCAATTTTATGTGCACATAAAAAACCCACGCATGCTATGGTGCTGTACAAATAACTATAATGAATTAATACTAATACCCTATGCTGCAGAAACCCCACCTACCACAACCATTATTATGTGTTGGTTTAGAGAATTTGTATTGTTTGATGAAAACCCACTCCTTGGTTTACCATGGATCTGACAGATCTTGTATGCTTTTTTCACAAAATGCTACAATTCAAAGACAGTTTCAGCTACTTTCCATTATTCTGAAGTAGTATTGGAAATTCTTCTTGTTCAAGAAAAAACTTGTCCTTGATACAACTCCATTGACTTCAAAGGGATTACACAATAATTTAGGAACACTAGACTGTTGAACCCATTTGAAACTTCAGGGGAATTCAGATAAGTAGCATGCAGTCATCAAAATTAGACTCTGTCAGAGCCACCAAGGTGCTTTGCCTTCCACACTCTCCATGTCTGTCTGGACTACGTAAATTTGTGACTTCGTCTCTACTTCTTTCATCTAAATTTCTCCAAGATGGAAATGTTTCTGTTGGGTAAGCAGAGAACCTTCAAACTACTCCAGCTCCTGTCTTCATAACTCATACTTCCCATTCGCCACCATTATTAGTATAAATATTACAGTGGCAACTAAAGGCCCCAGTCAGCATACAATCATCACTATACTAGGCACTGTATAAACACAAATTAAGACATGGTCCCTGCCTCAGAAAACTTATAGTATAACAAGCCATTCAGAATAATCATCTCTAAACTCTCTTCCTCCATCTCCATGTCTGCAAATGCCTGTGTTTAGCCATAGGAATAATACTCAGCTTTTATATAGCATTTTTGCTCTGAAAAGTGCTTTACAAACATTAATTAATTGTGATTAATTACTCTTATGATATCCCTCTGAGAAAAGTAAGAGGCATTCAATCTAATAGAAGGTAGTGATACAAATACACTTTTAATAGATTCATAGATTTCAGGATCAGAAGAGACCATTGTTATCAGTGAACCCGATCGCCTGTATAACACAGTCCACAGAACTTCCCTAAACTAATTCTTAGTACAGCTTTTCTAGAAAAACATCCAATCTTGATTTAAAAGTTGTCAGTGATGGAGAATCCACCATGACCCTCGGTAAATTGTTCCAGGATTTTCTCTCACTGTTAAAAATTTGCACCTTATTTCCAGTTTAAATTTGTCTAGCTTTAACTTTCAGCCATTGGATTGTGTTATATTTTTCTCTGTTAGAATGAAGAGCCCATTATTAAATATTTGTTCCCCTTGTAGGTACTTTTAGCTGTAATCAAGTCACTCTTTGACCTTCTTTGTTAAAATAAATAGGTTGAGCTCCTTGAGTCAATCACTACTATAAAGAAGTTTTCTAATCCTTTAATTGTTCTCATGGCTCTTCTCTGAACCCTCTGTAATTTTTCAACATCCTTTTTGAATTGTGGACACCAGAACTGGGCACAGTGTTACAGTAGCAGTCGCACCAGTATCAAATACAGATGTAAAAAACCCACTCTATTCCGACTCAAGATTCCCCTTTTTATGCATCTCAGGATTGTATTAGCTCTTTTCACCACAGTATTGTTCTGGAAGCTCATGTTCACCTGATTATCCACCACAACCTCCAAATCTTTTTCAGAATAACTGCTTCCCAGCATAGAGTTCACCCACCCTGTGAATATTGTCGGAGGACAGTAAGGCAGACAAATAACATATTACGATACGGATCACCACTTATGCAACACTACTGAACTCCACCTTCACTCTGAAAGGAAGTATGGTCTGGCAGATAAGGTACTAGACTGATACCCAAAAGACCTGGAGGTAAAATCCTGACCCCACTGCAGTCAATGGAGATTTTGCTCTTGATTTCAGTGTGGCTAGGATTTCACCCTGGATTCTATTCCTGTCTCTCTCACTGATCTACTCTGGGACCTTGGTTGAGTTACTTCACCTCTCTGTGTCATCTCACATCTTTTGTTTGTTTTAGCTCTATAGATTGTATAAGCTTTTTGGGGTAAGGTCAGTCACTCCCTGTGTGTTTGCATAGTGCTTAGCATGGTGCAGTTCCAATCTTGGCTGGGACCTCTAAGTGTCTCTGTCATACACATCATAAATTACAGTGATGATACTCAAGTATTCAGACCCTCCTTCATGTGTTTTTGCCTTGCTTAATGAGACTCCTTTCTTTTCCTTTGCTTCCCTAGGTCCCAACTGCTCCAAACTCCAACCTTCTCACATGTACGGAGACATTCAACAACATCAACCTCCTCATGAAATGACTAGACTGGTTCTCTGTTCATTTCAGGATCCAGTTAAAAACTGCCTCATTTTATTTTCAAAATGCCCCAGCCTGTCTCCCAATACTGCTCCAACATGCCTCATGGAGCTTGTTTTCTGTAAGCTATTCATCCATCTATCCATCCATCCTGTACTAATCAAAATGACCTCTAACCAGCCAGTCCCCTACCTGTTCATCTGGTACTGGCTTCCTATCCATCCCTCCATACAATCAAGAGCCTTCTCTGCAGCACACAACACCTTCCTTCTGTCATCTCAGCCTTCCTGCATCATCCCACCTCATCCGCTCTCCATCTCATTTCAGCTTTTATCTGAAAACATAATTTTTCCCTTCTCTCTTCATTTCATCCCGCCTGCTAATTTTTTTCTCTGACATTGCTTTGACATTAACTCTGTAAAGGATTTTGAAACACATTTTGCATGACAGCTGCTTCACAAAATAAATCTTCTTTGTGCTACATTGTATACATTTTATGACGAAATTAGCTTTAAAGACAGGTTGTTATAGCTACCGTCATTAACTACATTAATATTAACTGTGTACTCTAGACAACATTTGACTTTTCATTGGCACCAAGGGCATTGTACAATATAGCTTAACACATCTGAACAGTGCTCTCCTGTTTATTTTAATGCTGTCCCTTCTCCATCTTACACACAAAAAAACAATTTCCGAAAGGGGAAAAAAACCCTCTTTCTTCCCTTACCCAATCCCCCATGCTCCTACGCGGAAAACAAAAGGTAAAATTCCAGTACTGCTTGTAAGAGAAAAACAAGCCAAGAAATAACAGTAAGCCTGGAACTGCAGGATGCAGTGAGGGATTAATACAAAGTAAAAGAAAGCAAGCCCGGCTTTATAGAAGACACACTCTAAAGCTCCCTAGTGAATTGGAGGCAGAGCAGGGCAGGATAAGCCTAAACTGTAAACCAGAGTAAAATAAGATCTGGCAGAACAAGAAATGGGCAAAAACTGCAACATGCTGATCTATCTGTTGAAGCTGCTCCCCAGCACCCCGGCTTTTGGTTTGCCCATGAGATGGACAGGACCCATTTTCAAGATTCTGATCCATATCCAGGCTTAGATCCTGGAACCCTCCAAACCAGGGTTTGAAGTTGTTGGGACCTGGAGTTTTGGTTCTGACCCATCTCTGGTCCAAAGTCTGAATGGAAACCAAATCAGCTGAAACCCGTCTTAACTGCAAGATAAAGTGACTGTAAATTCATGTAGGAATGCTGTTACCTGCCAGTCACAAAATGTAGCACAAATAATGTTTACATTTTAGCAGCATTATACTCACATCAGCCCCATGTAGCTGTTGAAACAATCCGGGATCATATAGCTGTTGAAATTGCCCAGGGTTTCCAGGCAAAATGCCTCTATGCTATTTGTATGATACCATGAGAACATCAGAGGGGAAAAGACTAGCAATCGCCCAAGACCTTTATGCAGCCAGTAATGGTCCATTTGCTCCCTCGATGCTCATTTTATTCAAGCATCACGATTTTTAAAAACAAAAGCTTGCATCAAAAGGAAACCACCCGTATTTCGCAGGAATGGACAGACACATGTTCCAGTTTCGTTCTGAGTGTTCAGAACTAATTTGAATTCTCAGAACTCAGTGCTCTGCAGGGCGAATCGCTCCTTTAAAAACTTGTGTTGAAAGCACATTGCAAGCTGATTGGGTCAAACTGTGTTCTTAGCTAACCCAGGCAATACAATTAAAATTACATCTCTTTGGTGTACTAGAGGGCAGAATTTGGTCACAGAGTTAATAACCATGTGATCATGCTGCATTGTGAAACCATGTGGTCTCTATTAAACTTCCTTAAACCTCATCAGCAAAAATGTGTGTGTTTTTTTCCTGCAGGAGGAATACCTAACATTTCTATAGCACATTCAAAGTGCCTTACAAACCCTAATTGATCCCTCTGTGAAGCAGGCAAGCTCTCTGCTTCCTTTCTTCAAAATCCACTTAATTTCCCATCTTCAGGGTAGAGGCTATCCTACTGCAAAACTCCATACTACATGCTTATGGCACTATATACAAATGCCATTTTCCCCATTTCCCTTTTCCAAGAGAAAGAAGAACTGTATTGTAAGAGCTGGGATAAGAACAAATTAGTTTTTGGCTTCTGGGTTTGTGCTCGGACCATATGATCATATAACTGCGTGGGCCAAATCCTCTCCCTCCTACGCAGCCTGAACATCGGGGGAAGGAGAAGTAAGGAATTTTGTTCTGAGTTTGTGCTGTGGTGCAATAGCTCCAAGGCTCCTGCAATCTATCTACATGGAATTTGCACGTTGGTTGCCTTATGAATCCACCCACCTCTTCCTTGCTCTGTCTTCCAAGCACCATGCATTCTAAGGTGTAGTGAGGACCTAAAAGCTGAGCTCTGCAATGCACAGGAAATACCTGTTCCTGAGCACAATCCCTGATTCCTTTGCCCCCATGCAACAGAGCTTCACTGGTCTGATTCCACTGTTCACAGCCCTCCTTACTAGTGGAAGGGTTCCGTTGCCATCAGGGCCCTCTGAATCAGTGGTTTGTGAGATGAAGGCAGAGTGTGTCCCTGTATCAGCTATGCTCTAGTATTTAGCATGTTTGATGTGTTGCTATAGTAGCAGAGCTCTCTCTGCAATGCTACGTTTACTGCTGAAAAAAGAGCTCATTGTCATCGTGCAACTCAGCCCTTTTATCCTTGAGTTTATAACTATTGCTAGTACTACAGTCAGCTCACATCCAAATCACGTCCAAAAAGATGATGCATTCTAATCATCATCATTTGTAAAAAAGTTATGACACGTTTGTCTCGGCTCTGCTTTGGTTTTACAGTAAACCAAAGGCGGGGGGAATTATTTTTCCTTTTATTGTTTTAAATTCAGGCTGTTCCCTGTTACTCATACCTGGGAAGGGCACAGCACTGTCTGTCTTCTTCTTCTTCCTCCTCTTATCATGTACAATACTAATGTTGGCATTTAGAAGCCAAAGGGGGACCCCACTTTCACACATTTTAATTTTCGCCATTTCAGAACTTTACATTGGTTTCATCACAAGAGTGTCCACAATCCCATTTTGAACTGTGTTAGGAAATGTAACCCAGTGATATATATTTGTGAGTAACTGTGCCTGTCTTCTCACTAAGCAATTTTCCAACCATGTTGGAGGGTCATGTCTGCATTCAATGACTGGGCCTGAGTAGTGAGCCTTGTCCCACCAGCACAGCTGAGTTTGTTCGATGCGGAGCACTGGCAGAGTGCATGCTGAACAATGATTTTGAGAGCGTTTCATTTAGTAATTTTAAACCAGCTTACAAAGCCATTTTCAAAACCAGTGGAACTTTGTGTTAGGGTGAACAGGTGTTAAAAATTAAAAAGGTTCTTACTGATGTATAGGTATAACAATTTTTGCTCAAATAAATCCCTGGGTTAACTCCATTGACTTTGGTGAAATTGCACCAGGAGTTCATTTGAACTCATTTTGCTCCTATTCTCCCCTCTCCCCCACAAAACACAGTAAGTCAGACATGATGAGGCAAAAAATACTGGCATCAGTCCAAAGGCAATCATTAGCTAGATGTGCAAACGAAAGATTGCTTGTCTTGCTTATTCATTTCCTCACTTCACTGCTCTCCAACTGCCATTTAATTTAAGGTATTGTTACAACATACAGGGCGTTCTGAAATGATGTAACTAAAAGATTTATGGACTTGTCTACAGCTACAACTTCCTTGTGTTGACCAGCCCTGAAAAATACATTACTACACTGTGAGCCCTAAATGAGCAAATATAAAACTAGGTCCAAAAGGCATTGATTGCCACAAATACCATTCCAGCATTTCCAAATCCACACTCACCAGGCCAATTTATCTGACCCACTGTTCCCGCAGTACCCCTTCTATTTTCATCCTTCTACCACTGCTAATAATAAATAATTATACTAATTCCACTAGGAACATAATGAAAGGATAAACTGCATAATAGGCCACCAAACTGGTTTATAACAACTTCTTCAAATCTACATTTTAACTGAGTGAGCCCCAGTTTTTCATACTTGCTAGCTGGTCACCCTACTGTGGCTCTTCTTGGGCAATTGAAACCACTTGGCCTTTGGGGTGCAAAAATTAACACCCTGCTATGGTTCCCTGCTTTATTTATAGATCTACACAAAGCTAAACATTCACGCAACGTGCAAACAATAGTCACTGAAACAGAAAGACTAGGTAGTACATGCACAATTATTAACTGTAGCTTTCATGTAAAAGAAATGCAAAGTAGAATCTTATCAAAACAGGACAGGGGCTTTCTCACCCTCTTTGCTCACTGAAGGAACCGATATCTCATGTCTCTACAGTGATGGAAAAAATATCAATCTCCATATACTGCAGGGATTGGTTTTCTTTCAGATACACACAGTGATTGGGACATCAACAAATGAGGATATGGCAATGGAGAGTGCCTCTAAAACAAAACTTTAAGAAAATGACTTCATAACTGAAGTATGGGTTTATCATCTTCAGGTCAAACCCTAAGAGGCATGACACCTTCAACTATTGACATCAAGTGCTCAGGAGCTGGCGATGTGTGTGTGTGCGCACATGTTTGGGCTTTTCTAAAACAACTCTTCCTATAATCTCTTTTCCATGATTCTACATTTCTGATGTAAATAATTTTTAAACATAGATGTGAGAGGACACATGGGAAATGAATGATATCTGTCAAAATGAGGGACACGTGACAGAACCTCAAGAACAAAATTATCAAAAGGCTCTTTCTGCTCTAATCCTGTCCTAGATCATATCTGGTCTTAGCCCAAAGCTGATTTTGGATGGGTAGTTTGTAAAATTGGAGGAAAAGACTTTCAGTTATTTTTGGCCTAGGCAGTCAAAAAATGTTTTCCCACTAAGTTAAAATAAAAATAAAATAACAATAATAAAACCCCACATTCTAAACAACTAAAATTTCATCTTTGTAGCTTGTACCGCATGATACAGCACATAAGTATGGTGTGTGGAACCAGGTGGCCCTCTTACCTAAGGTTGCCCACCCTCCAGGAATTAAAAATTAATCTTTAATTAAAGATTATGTTATGTGATGAAACCTCCAGCCAAGACTGGCTACCCTGTCTCTACCAGCTTGGGGAGAAAAAAACAGCCAGTTACACCCAACTCTGCTTTATGCAGGCTCTTTCATGCTTCTACCACACAAATATAAAAAAAGATGGAACAGTAACAAAAATGATGACTAAGAATAGACACTCCTTAATCCCTAAACAGCTCAAGATCCCTCCCTTCCCCCCAGAGGGAACTACAGACGCTTGCAACCTTCTGCTTCTTCTGCAGCTGCACAGGATCAGACCCAATGATCAGCTGCTACTGGTTCCCCCTGATGGGCTTCTCCTTAGGCCAGGACTGATTGCTCCCAGGCTCTGCAGGCCCTTAAAGCGGCAGACCACATTACTACAATATGCCTCTACAGTATGGTGTGGTTTAAAATCAACAGAGTGAAGAGGAAGAAGCCTGTGTGACTTAGGGTTGTCAAAATTGCATTTAAAAAATAAGGGGCTGTTTTCTGAGCATCTCTGCCCCACCTCTTCTCAGATATTATTATCATTAATAATACTCATCATTAATAAGCAGTGCTCATCTACAGTCACCTGGCGGTATTTCTTACTGCTTTTTCCAAAACTCAGCAACTCCTGATATTATTGTACAGAGATGAAGAAATCTTTGCAAGATGACTGGAAGTGTATGCAAATTTGGAGTTTGCTTTTAATTAAATGCACACTGCCTCTGTTCCATGTCAGACTATTTATTCTCCATTAATGAAAAACTCGTCTCTACTAATGTGTTTACTCCTGATACACTAAGTATAAACAACACACCTGGGACAAGTTTTTCAAGTTTTCTTTTCCACATTTCTGAAACACATCCATTTTTCTCTGATAGATTTGGAAATGTCATTTCTTGATGTTTTGATCACATCTTGACTGATGTAGAATTCCTCACAGAGCTGATCCATGTTTATGATTTTCCTCATTTTGAGTGTGTCTGTTACACCCATATTTCAGATTGACATTATTAGCAGAGTACGCAGTAATGCAATTAACATTAAGCTGATGTTTCTCTAGGCAGTCCATTATAGCATGATGATTGCCTTTTGTGGATTCATCATCATCTTCATAAAAATCAAGCAGCTTGCACTGAACGCTGCCTGAACTGGTGAAGTATCATAGGCACATCGGAAACATCTTCCTGTATCTCTTATTAGAAGCATTGGTTGCTACAGAGAAATACATATGCTGTTCTGGTAACGATGGTAATAAATCCCATTAACAATTCCCCACAGACTTTGGGAACATTGGTCCCTAATAGTTTTGCTTTGGTTCTTCCACAGCACAATTTGTTTGCAATATTTGAATCATGAAACATTTCACTGGCAAGCGTATTACCACTGTTGTAACTTAGTCTGTTTATCTGTGTGGGAAACACTTGCAATTTCACATGCTGCAATTCTGTCATTTTTCAGTGGTTGAAGAGACAAAGAATTTGCTAATATTTGTCCTACTTTTGGCCTGTGCATTTTTCTTATGTCCATCAGTTGCAGCATGCAGCTTCATGTCAGTTTCGCCTCCATGCCGAATAGTGAATGCTCGCTGGCACAGAACACAAAAGGTTTTACCAGAATGACAATGGACAGGTTTTACCCAGTTGTATTTTTCTTCCTATTGACGTTTATAGCTGCACTGTATCTTCATTTTTTCCTGTTTAGATCAAGAGGGAATGTTTGGTGTTCCTGATGCTTTACTCATAATTGCATCGAATGTTTTCCTGGCCACATGTAAAAGCGTGCTGCAGCTAATGATAGCCACTAATAATATGATTTCCAAATATTAATTCCACTATAGCCAGAGGTTCCTAAACTATGACATGGCCCAAATGGGGGGGTATGATAAAGTTATCAGAGGAGCATGAAGACCTGGTGGGGCAACTCTGAAAGGCTGGAGCCAGAAGGGGGCTCTGTCCAGCAGGAAACGCAGACAGGTCTCTGTGCAGGTGGTCTCGGCTGCTAGGACCAGGCTTCCTGCTCACTTCACTCCCCCACTGTGGCAACTGTAGCAGCTACCAATCAGCACCTCTGGTGGGGAGTCTGACAGAGACTCTGCAAGCAGAGAGGCCCATCCAAGGCGTACTGACACCACCCCCCTCCACGCCCAGCCAGACAGCACCCTTTCCTGACCCTCCAGCGCAGCTCCAAGGCACATATCCCCATCTACTTGCCCTGCCAGGCAGAGCCATGGTCAGGGCTGGTGTCAACAGGAGTCCCTGTCCAGCAGGGGTCCATTATTCACATGTGCATCTTTCCACTCCCCTCCCAACTCTGGCCCTTGAGCACAGCACCCTCTGCTTTCCCTGCACAGCCCTGAAAGGCCAGAAGGGGAGTGGAAAGATGCACCCATGAGTACTGGCCTCCTACTGTTGAAATATGGGACAAAGGGCATCTGATTTAGTACAGGACAGGCAATTTTCTATTTAAATAAGGGATGTCCTTTGTAATATGGAACTGGTGGCAACACTAATGTCACTCCATAGCACCATGGTACTTTTCCTTCTTTAGTTTCCTCCCATGTAAAAGCTATGGGAATTAAATTGTTTTGTTAGTGCACAATCACCAAGTCAGGAACTATAAAAATGGTGGTGCCATGAGAACACGTTCTGCAAAAGCCCCTACGCTGACCTCAAAATAATCTTTGCATGGAAAAGAGGGTTAGGTACTTCTTCCATGCAGTGGGACTGGGAACGTGGAGCCTGATCTTTCACCCTTGGAGCAAACGACAGCCTGGCCCTTAGCCTTAATGGGAACATGCTCAGGGCCTTAGAAGGGGAGTTGTTACATTTAAACCAGCACTCATGAATAATCAGCATGCCCATTTCCCGTTCTACCACACCATGAGGGTAGCCGACCCCTACATCAGCATTATGCCAGTGGAGGTTCCCTCCAACACAGGGGGCTCCTCCTCGGGGGCAATTAAGCCAGGTTTACAGCCAAAATGTACACATGGTGCAGCACGAAGCAGCCACCCCACCTCACTGACTTTCATGACTTCTGTGATCAGTACGACAAACACACTTTCCTGATATTGCACAGGATGAGGGTGGTGAAGAATCTGAAACATGCTACCACATGTACAATTTAACAGTAGGAGATGCCACGGATCAGACCTAGCACAACTTCCTTTAAAAGGGGGAGACTGGTATTGTCAGACATTTTGGCCTTTAGGCCATGGTAACCGGATCACTTACATTAAGATTATGGCATCACTTTAGAGACACAACAGTTAAGTTTGTAACTACTGGAGCTTCACCCTTCTTTGTAGCACTTTGCCCTCACTGTGGTGTGTAGCTAGAAGAGGTGGGGGGGGGTTTGTTTTGTTTTTGCAACATTTGAAGTGAATCACACAACCTGTTTGATAACTAGCATTTTGAAAAGTGAGACACTCCACTTGTTTTACAGTTTTCCAACTTTTTCATAAAGTCATATCCATGAAGGCTGTGGTCAGTGTTTGTTCTCTTCAGAAGTCCTCAAGGAGATCCTATGCAGGCGGATGTTTTGAATTAATTCTCCCTGAAGTGATTCACCCCTGCAGAAGCCTGTGCTCTTAAGTTTCACGTAAGCCCTATTTTGAAGACTTAAGCAGGTCTTAAGTGGTAGCCCTACCAAGGGCCCCCCACATGGGAGGGAAAAAGGGTACACTTTACAAGGCCCCTGAGGCCCAGACCAGGCTGCAATCCCCATTACCAGGAGAAAAATCTTTTTCATGGCTAATGAGATTTGTATGTATGGGATGAGGGATTGTGGTATGTGTGTGTGGGAGAGAGCTCGTGTTACAAGTGTGTACTGGGCCCAAAAAAAAATTATGCTTGGGCCCTGGTCTTACCCTCAGGACTAAATTTCATTCTATGGATTTTGGCTTGTTGCAGTGCAGCAGGAGAGTTTATAAACTTTGTCCATAGGTGTTAATATCCCTTTGGTTTCTTTATAGAAAAGACTTGGCTACTTTAAATCTGAAAATTTCCAGATCTCCAGTGATGGTTTTCACGGGAGATTGAATAAGGTTACTTGGAGAGACTATGAATGATATTTCAAGTTATTGTACTAACATACACACATCTTAAGAAGTGTTTGTCCTTCTGGTAGGCATGCCGCATGTAAAATGTTATACAAAAGGGGAAGTGCTTAGGAAATAGGATACAAAAGGAAACAAAAAGGCCTCTTTATTAAAAAATAATTATGAGTTTTATTGTAATAAATAATTCTAATAATTTATGACACAGTGATAGACAAACAGCTAGACACCTGGCAAAATATAACCAAACCATGCCTTAATGATACTTAGTAAATGTAATTCAAAAATGCTCCCAAAATGCATGCTAAATGGTTTCATGAGAGCCTATTTTGTACCATAGAAGAACAGATGGAAGATGGAAAGCCCCGAAAGAGTCCCCTTTATAGGCTATTCTTTTAGAAGGTCCAAAGTCTTGCTTTTCAGATGGTTGATCAGAACAGTGACCAGTTATGAGCCGGTAGTGCCAAATATATCCCTAGTAACAGTAAACAATAGAACTTCTAACTCTTCAAAGTGCAAGAGATTATCTGCTGACTTTCAACTCTGGAGGAATCCTGATGCTGACAAGAAGGTTAAACAGCCTTTCTCAGCCTTAACTGCAGAGCGTTAGTCAGTATCTTAAAACCTGGAATAAGGAGAGAAGATAGCTCGCAGGCATGACATTCGGTCTCCTCCTTATCCTTGTTTGGGTCAAAGTGTTGACAGCTTCATCCATGGAGGCTGGAAGTGATAAAGTCTCAGCAGGGAATTTAGAGCTCAGAGAAAAATTGAAACATTTTAAAAACAAGTATGAAGGGCATTAGGGTCAGGGACCTAAAGTGCTTTTTTTTTTTTTTGGATGGAAGTATTAAAAGAACCTGAACAACATCCACAAAAGTGCATAATAGACCAAGCAAACATGTAGGAACTTAAATACATGTACAAAGATCCTGATTCTGATCAGTTTTACATCAGGATAATTCTATTAACTTACATGAAGTTACTCTGAATTTACACTGGTATAAATGAAAGGAGAATCAGGCCCGGGAAGTTTTAAAATAGTACTTAAAATCCCCGTCCCTCCCAGAGCTTTAGAACACATTCAGTGAAGAAAATGTTCTGCTGATGATGTTAAGTCACCTCAATTCGTACATCTGTGAAAGGAAAAAAAAATTAAACAAGCATTATGCAAAAAGAAATCACCACACATTTATGACTCCCATCTTTAGTTTGACTAAAGCCAAAAGTAAAATAAATCAAATATAAATATCCTACATTGCTACACAAATTCTGCACCAACTTGCGCCCATGTAGCCAATAGGGTTGCGTGGCTGTAAGTCAAGGCAGAATTTGACCCAACCTTTTTAATACCAGAAGAAAATAAAGTATCTCTATTGTGGCTTGTAATTGTTCAATTACCACATCATGGGCCCAATGCAGGCAAATTCTGGTTACATTAGAGGTTTGTACTAGTTTAACTAGATAAATTTTTAATTCAGCTGCACTCTTCTAGTGTAGACAAGGACAAACTAACTGGTGTTTAAATATTTACTGACTGATGGTTCACATTTTGCAATTATATTCTTGATGCCTTTGGGCCTGATTTAGCCAAAATTAGCATCTGTGGCCATTGACTCACAGGAAGCTCCAAGTACGAACACAGAAGAGAGAACTATCCTTTTAGTAGCTGCTATCAAATTCCAGCTTAGATAGGTGCTCCATTCCCAAGGACAGAGTCATGTTACATATACATGCAAATGAAGTCCAGGGGCTTTACTGAGCATGCTCATATTTTCTCCAAGTGCTAGCATCCTAACAAGGGTGATGGATAGTTTATCCTCAGTTGGCTGAGCATCAAACAGCTATGGAAGGGGTCTCATTTTGCAGTTACTGGTCTTTTCATGCCTGGAAATTCCTTTCTGGAGATCAGCTAGAGAAACCTAGGAAGATTCCCCATACTGCAAAGATTTGAAAACAAAAAATGTAACTAACAAGTGGGAGAAAGGAAAACGGCAGGTCTCAAATCACTCAATTTCTGGGAAAGGATCCCCTAAAACAACTGGAGTGTAGAGAGGGAAGTGCTGAGAATCTGCATTTAAATTTTAAACCTGGTCCATAGGCCAGTTCTTAATCTGTCAGTTCCCTTAACAATAGCTAACGTTAAGTTCTAAATACCACTGGGATATGCCCCCTTCCTGGGCATGGAAGCTGGCAGATGATTCGTGCTGTTTGAAGTTTGCTACTATTTTTTCTTTTTAAGTTGTACTTACTTTTTAGTTCTTCATCCTCAAGAGAAATCTCTCTGCAATCACCCTCTTCCTCATCTGTTGATAATTCTTTAAATAAAAATAAAATAAAATAAAAGATCTACACATACACGAGAGAGCACAGAAATTTCCCCCTCATGTATGGACTTATGTAAAGAATTCTGGCCATGGCATTCCAGGTAAGTGGAGTGCCTAATTGAACTGCAGGCCTACAGAAAGTATTAATGCAGGAAAGTTTTGTGTATAGAAATAAAACACTAGTCACCTGGTGTGGCTTCTGGGTGAGGGGGGAAATCAGGCCATTTTAAGGCATCCTAAATTGGACAGTCAAAAACTGACCAATTCAAAATGACTAGTAACTTTTTAAAATCTTGGGCTTTGTGTTTGCCTACAATTTTAGTCATAGCCTTACTTTCTCTTTCGCAGGACTGTTTGTGTTGTAATATGTGAAGTTGGTCCAGTCTGATATTTTACTTATGAATTTACTGTTCAGAAGATATCTGTTTATTATTTCAGAAAATAAAAGGCACCAAATTGACTCTTTAATTGTACTGTCTAGTTATCAAAAGGAGAATGCAAAATGAAGCTGAATACAGTTTTTCTTAGGGTTGGCCCATTACGTAGTGAGTTCTCAATTAAGCCAGTTCACGTAAAAAACATCCAGTGACATTTATGCAATACTTACTTATCACTTTCATTGCTGCAATATTTGTACATGTCACACTGTTCTGATCTTTTCTAGCTGCAAGAGAAAAAGATGAAAGAAAATGCGCATTTTAGATTTAGTGTCACTACAAAACCCCTGAAATATTTATCTCACTTCTTTGCTGTTGTATATTATTACTTCAAAAGACTACAAATTAGTTATAGCATCTTACTGAAAAAAAATCACCTTTGTCACTGATCCAGTACAAACATGGGAAATAAGCTCCCTAACAGATGGTCAGTCTCTTGTTAACTAGATTCCATTTGCACAAAAGGTATTTAAAAAACAAAACAAAAACACCTTTTTAAAAATCCTTTGTTGGGTTTGCTAGCACAGTCCAGTTTTTAAAACCAACATCATTACTGATGGTCACAGTAATAGTGATCCTGTAACTGCTGTACTGTTTTATCCTTGTCTGAATCAACTTTGCAGTACTGTGAAATATTAGTGTCCCATTTAAATGATTGCTTTTAGTAAATAGTAAAACACTGTACCTTGAATGGTCACTTGAAATAGTTCTTAACTTATGCTAAATATCTGTTCCACCTTGTATTTGCTGTGACACTTTAAGAACATTTCCCAAACTGGAAGAAGAGTTCTGTGTAAGTTTGAAAGCTTGTCTCTCTCACCAAACAGAAGTTGATCCAATAGAAGGTATTACTTCACCCACCCACCTAATAAAAGCAATTAGGGCTTCAACAAGGGATTTACACAGCTCAATTAGGAAATGTTCATTCCTTAATATCACATCCCCAGGACAGGATCTTCTAAGACATCAAGGATATCCCCTGTCCCCTCCTCCACTTTCACTGTGTACTCCTGTTCCCACCACACTCATATAGCAAAGGTACTGTTGATTGAGCAGGGCTAGCAGCACACTCTGGACCCTGCTAATTTCACTGCTGACATCACCTATGAAGTGGTTATAGAACACTTATACAGGCCCTGAGACAGACATCTCCCTAATACCCTTTTAGTGTGGGCGTGGGAAGAGGTCTGTGTGAAGAGATGGACTGAGTCTTACATAGCAATGTTATGCTATCAATACGCTGATGGAATAGGAATATGCAGTCCCTAATGGAGATCTTATCATAACCTTTGATGGTAGAGCTTGTCCATGTGATTTCTAGCCAGAAAGCCCTGCTGTTTCCAGTGCTGGGGGATATATTGTGTGGCCTGAAATAGTAAACCAGCTTTAAAAAAACCAAACACACAGGTTTGTATTATTTCCAGTTGAAGTTCATGTCAATTGTTTTTTATCCCTACTAAATAATTTTAGAAGATTTTCTGGTGAGCGCTTAGCCACTGTCTGGCTTAAGCTCCCTAATTCATTTCTGGTCATATTGTTACAGTCTGACAAACTAGTGTGGTTCTGCAGGTGCGTATCAACACCGAGGCCACCCGTACTTTCCAGGTAGTCCCTCTGCAAATCAGTCTGATCCTGAAGTTACCAACTTTAAGTCACCCAAATTAACTGAAGACACAAAACCTCATTTAAACAAAATTCAAGAAAATGGAACCAACTAGTGGTGGCAAACCACTATTGAGGGAGGGTGAGTACCTCTTGTGATAAAATCTTCCAGGCGTAAATCTAAAAATATCTTGCAGATACCTGTTTACGGTCATTTCTATTACAGGTTAGCCATGACAAAAATATAACTAGAATGCAGTCCCTTATGCCGATACTGCGTCAAAGTTCAGACAATTGTGTCAAAAGCTATGACAGAAAAAAACAATTATAATGCCAACCTACTGGCAATTGGCCACTTATCTCAAGCGCCTATACACAAACGCAAGAAGCTGGGAAACAAGCAGGAGGAATTGGAAGTCCTGGCACAGTCAAGGAACTATGATAGGATTGGAATAACTGAGATTTGGTGAGGTAACTCGCACAACTGGAGCACTGTCATGGATGGGTATAAATTGTTCAGGAAGGATGGGCAGGGGCGAAAAGGTGGAGGAGTTGCACTGTATGTAAGACAGCACTATGATTGCTCTGAGCTCCCATATGAAACTGGAGATAAGCCAGCTGTGAGTTTCTGTGTTAAGCTTAGAAGCAAGAACAATAAGGGTGATGTCGTGGTGGGTTTCTGTTATAGACCACCAGACCAGGAGGAGGCGGCAGATGAGACTTTCTTCAGTCAACTAGGAAAGTTTCCAGTTCACAGGACCTGATTCTCATAAGGGACTTCAATCACTCTGACGTCTGCTGGAAGAGCAATACAGCAGAGCACAGACAATCCAGGACATTTTTGGAGAGTGTTGTGGACAACTTCCTGGTGCAAGTGCTGAAGCAACCAACTAGAGGCCATGCTCCTCTTCACCTGTTGCTCACAAACAGGGAAGATTTGGCAGGGAAAGTAGAAGTGGGTGGCAACCTAGACAGCAGTGACCATGAGACGGTCGAGTTCAGGATCCTGACAAAAGGAAGAAAGGAGAACAGCAGGATACGGACCCTGGACTTCAGAAAAGCAGACTTTGACTCCCTCAGGGAGCTGATGGGCAGGATCCCCTGGGAGGCTAATACGAGGGGGAAAGGAATCCAAGAGAGCTGGTTGCATTTTAAAGAAACCTTACTGAGGGCATAGGAACAAACCATCCCAGTGTGCAGAAAGAATAGCAAATATAGTAGGCGCCCAGCTTGGTTTAACAAAGAAGCCTTTGGTGACCTTACGCACAAAAAAGAAGCTTACAAGAAGTGGAAGCTTGGTCAGATGACTAGGGAGGATTATAAAAATACTGCTCGAACATTCAGGAATGAAATCAGGAAGGCCAAAGCACAATTGGAGTTGCAGCTAGCAAGGGACATGAAGGGAAACAACAAGGGTTTCTACAGGTATGTTACCAACAAGAGGGAGATTAGGGAAAGTGTGGGTCCCCCACAGAATGGGGGAGGCAACCTAGTGACAGAGGATGTGGAGAAAGCTGAGGTACTCAATGCCTTTTTGCCTCTGTCTTCACAGACAAGGTCAGCTCCCATACTACTGCACTGGGCAGCACAGAATAGGGAGGAGGTAAGCATCTCTCAGGGCTGAAGGAACAGGTCCAGGACTATTTAGAAAGATTGGACATACACAAGTCCATGGGGCCAGGTGCAATGCATCTGAGGGTGCTGAGGGAGTTAGCTAATGTGATTTCAGAGTCATTGGCTAGTATCTTTGAAAGCTCGTGGCAATTGGGGGAAGTCCCTGATGATTGGAAAAAGGCAAATATAGTGCCCATCTTCAAGAAAGGGAAGAAAGAGGATCCAGGGAACTACAGACTGATCAGCTTCACCTCAATCCCTGGAAAAATCATGGGGCAGGTCCTCAAGGAATCCATTTTAAGGCACTTGGAAGAGAGGAAGTTGATCAGGAACAGCCAACATGGATTCACCAAGAGCAAGTCATGCCTGACCAACCTGATTGCCTTCTATGAAGAGGTGATGGGCTCTGTGGATGTTGGTAAAGCTGTGGATGTGATATACCTTGACTTTAGCAAAGCTTTTGATACAGTCTCTCACAGTATTCTTATCAGCAAGTTAAATTAGTATGGGTTAGATGAATTTACTATAAAATGGACAGAGATCTAGCTAGATCATTGGGCTCAATGAGTAGTGATCAATGGCTCAATGTCTAGCTGTCAGCAGAGTGCCCCAGGGGTCAGTTTTGTTCAACATCTTCATTAATGATCTGGAGGATGGGGTAGATTGCACCCTCAGCAAGTTTGCAGATGACACTAACCTAGGGGGAGTGGTAGATACCCTGGAAGATAGGGATAGGATACAGAGTGACCTAGACAAATTGAAGTATTGGGCCAAAAGAAATCTGATGAGGTTCAACAAGGGCAAATGCAGAGTCCTGCACTTAGGACGGAAGAATCCCATGCACATCTACAGACTGGGGACCAATGGGCTAGGCAGCAGTTCTGTAGGACCTGGGGTTACAGTGGATAAGAAACTGAGTATCATTCAGCAGTGTGCCCTGGTTGCCAAGAAGACTAATAGCATATTGGGCTGCATTAGTAAGAGCATTGCCAGCAGATCACGGGAAGTGATTATTCCCCTCTATTCAGCATTGGAGAGGCCATATTTGGAGTATTATGTCCAGTTTTGGTCCCCCCACTACAAAAAGGATGTGGACAAGTTGGAGAGAGTCCAGCAGAAAGCAACAAAAATGGTTAGGAGGCTGGAGCACAAGACTTATGAGGAGAGGCTGAGGGAACTAGGCTTGCTTAGTCTGCAAAAGAGATGAGGGGGGATTTGATAGCAGCCTTTAACTACCTGAAAGGGGGTTCCAGGGAGGATGGAGCTAGACTGTTATCGATGGTAGTAGATGACAGAACAAGGAGCAACGGTCTCAAGTTGCAGTGGGGGAGGTCTAGGTTGGATATTAGGAAAGAGTTTTTCACTAGGAGGGTGGTGAAGCACTGGAATGGGTTACCTAGGGTGGGGGTGGAATCTCCATCTTTAGAGGTTTTCAAGATGCGGCTTGACAAAGCCCTGGCTAGGATGATTTAGATGAGGTTAGTCCTGCTTTGAGCAGAGGGTTGGATCAGATGACGTCCTGAGGTCCCTTCCAACTCTCATCTTCTATGATTCTATGACACGTAGGTTCCATGTCATGAGGGAGACTAAGGAACTGAAAGCAGATATGGCAACTTGAGTTGGGTGGGAAATGCTTTCACTTCTAAATGGGGAAAGCACCAAACATAATGCTCTGCAGCAGCATCTACAGACTAGACCAATGGAGATGCATTAACAGCTGCCTGGAAGCAGATGACCACACAGTTCACTGGTACCAGGGAGATGCTAATCACTACCTTAATGGTTAATACGTGGTGAAGGCAAAATTAAGAAAAAACAAAGGAAGCAGGATGGATGTGGTTAAAAAAAAAATTAAGAGAATCAGTGGTTTCAGGGTGAAGGAGTTGGAACAAACCATCATCAGCTGATTCTAATCCTATTAGTATCAACAAAAACAAAGAAAACAAAAGGAGAAAAATATAGTGAAAAAAAGTTTTATACCCTTTTTTACCAAGAGCGTAAATAGAAGGAATGATCCAAAGAGAGCAAACACAGCCACAGCTGTTCCAAAATAGTGTCTACTGTTAATCCTTTGACTATCCATTGTATAACCTAAAAAGGATTAAAAGAGAATTATTAGGGAAATAATCAATTTACAGTAACCAGTTAAATTACTGGAGCAGGTTAAACTTTCTTAAATCTTAGAAATTTCAACAATTTTTTTTTATTTTTAAAAAGTGTCTTATAATTGTTTTCTTGATTGCCTACCAACTCATGGAACTGGATAAAATGGATAAATTTCACAAAAAAAATTGTCAATATTTAAAAATACAGGTTATTAGTTATATAGATTTTCTTTATCTTAGATTATTTGGAAACCCAGCACCCTGAGAAAATAGTTAATAATACTGAATTACAATATTCTGTAAAGTTTAAAATTAATTTGAGAAGTTCAAACAATAGTGATCACCACAAGACATGCCCATGACTCATTACTATCTTCAAAGGGGAAATACAAAACCATGGAAATGTAAGGCTGGAATAGACCTTGAGAAGTCAGAATGTTCAGCTCCCTGTGCCAAGACAGGACCAAGTAAACCTAGCCCATCCCAGATAGGTTTTTAAGAACAGGTTGGACAAACACCTTCAATGATGGGGATTCCACAGCCTCCTTTGGAAACCTATTCCAGATCTTAACTACCCTTATATAGTTATAAAGTTTTTCCTGATATCTAACCTAAGCTCCGTTACTGCAGAGTAAGCCCATTACTTCTTGTACTATCTTCAGTGGACATGGAGAACAATTGATTACAGTCCTCTTCATAACAGCTCTTAACGTATTTGAAGACTGTTATCAGGTTTCTTCTCAGTCTTCTTTTCTCAAGACTAAACATTCCTAGGTTTTTTTAACCTTTGGAAAACCTGACCTACAAGAAAAACTTTTACAATTTTTGTTGCTCTCCTTTGGACTCTCTAATTTGTCCACATCTTTCCTAAAGAGTGGTGCCCAGCGCTGGGCATAGTACTGGGCATAGCCAGTTGAGGCCGCAGCAGTGCCGACTACAGCAGGAACATTACCTCCTGTATCTTACATGGGACACTTCTGTTAATACACCCCAGAATTATATTAGCCTATTAGCCTTTTTGAAGGCTAACATTTTATGAAGGGATCTTAATCATTAGGGAAAAGATATACAGTAGTGCAGAAACTGATTTTATACTAAACACTACAAACCTCTGTCTGAAACTGTGCACATTGTAGCTATAAACCCCCTGCTCCCACACTGTACATTATCACCCTGCTCTAGGCATTTCAGAATGGTATTCAAGCAACTTGTCTTTGCTTTCTCTTTGATTCTGCTGCTTTCGGCTATGTGCACATTAGGGAAGATTATGCATAAATTCAGCTGTAATAAATTTTAAATTGAATTTAAGGACACACCCTGATACTGCACTTCAAGCCATGTGAAACAAGTCAATTAACAACAACTGTTTCAACCAAGATAGAAGACAATTTAAAATTTGCTTTGCTCGAGGAGTTAGTGGTATCCGAAGAGATGAACTGGATAATACAATGGGTTCCAGGGAGATCATTTAGCCACCAGTGAACAAAGAGTAAACTACAGTTCAGCTTCCTCCTTCTCTTCCATAGATGTTCAAAGAAATGGCTAGCAGAACAGTTGTTCAGGAAAGAGACTGGGGAGTATCCCTTTGGGAAGGCAGAGTTCCACTCCTGGGATTACAAGGCTGGACTGTATCTCACCTGGATAATTTTCTGTTTAAATCATTCCACTCCCTTGTTAAACAACAACACCCTTTGTGACTTTGCTCGCTACAACATTTATTCCCTCTGATGATTTATTCCAGCAGTTTTCAGGGCCTTAGTCTGGACTTTGCATTTATGCAACCTCTTCCTCCCCCTCAATTCTATATACAGATTTTGATCCTGATACAAATTTGTTTAAATTTAATGTAGGAATAAGGAATTGCTGGCTATGATCCCCTAATTGTACATTTCTGGGTAATACGTTTACAATTAAGTTACAGAGGAAGGTTTAATTTCTAGGCTAGTCACATTTTCAGAAGAAAAATGGGACATTCACATTCACGTAACTTTTAAGGCTGTGCAGAACTCCCAACCTTGAACCATCTTCTCATCTACTCCATGTACACTGGAAATATTACCATGGTGAAAAAATATCCTAATTACAACACTTTGCATTTTCAGTGTTCAGAGTGCATTACAATTATGATCACATTAATGCCTACATAACCCCTGCAAAGTATTATCTACATTTTGCATGTGGGAAACTGAGGCAAAGCAGTTCTGTGACTTGGCCAGTGCCACAGAGGAAGTTAGTGTAAGAGCCTGGATTAAAACCTCCCACAAGAGTTTCCAGTTATTAGGCCTAAAATTCAAACCACCAGACTATACTCATTTCTACAAAATGTTACTTGGTTTTGTCTAGATTAGGAAAAGCAAGTTGTGCTTTTGATTCAATCTAGACAATCTTACAATGTATTAACGTACTTGAGAAACATTACCTGGTATGATTAAAATAGTAGATGTGTTTTCTTTAAGTTCTTTATTCCAAAATATACAGTGAAAAGTCTCATTAATAATGGTGTTGATTTTAAGTGTACTTGTCACACTGTACAGTTGATCGGGTCCTATTTCATAACTTGTGTTTGCTTTTTCACTGAAGTCTTTAAGTTCCCCATTCTGCCATATGACCTCTGCTTTAGGATACCCTTTAGACTGGCATGTTAACTCCCATTCGTTGTGTCCTGCAGTCCTCTGGACAGTCACAGTTCTTTTGATTACATTTCTATAAGGAGCTATACAAAAACAAACACAAAAAGCTAATATAGCTATGGAGCTGACAAAAGAGCATGTGTTATTTCAGGAAGGTGTGCTCTCTTCAAGCCAAAAGTTTACATGACCACTTGCCTTGAGCAAGTAATATCTTTGATGATGAAGTTAAACATCATTGTTTATATTATCATTATGGTATAAGTGGGGAGGTAGGCTTTGTACTTGGACTGATCAATTATCACTACAGTTTTGCAACTTTTTTAGAGATTGTATCAGACTTCCTACCCAGTGCTTTCTCCAGCTGGCCTCCACAACATCATTCTTCATTTGTATCACTCCTATGTGTGGTGGTAAAGGGCAGAGTCATGGACTTGACCCAGGCGTGGGGTTGGGCTGCTGTAGAAGTGCCATGAGTTTGCCCCAGAAAGGTCAATGAAGGCTGCTTTGAATGTTGAATCCAAGTGGACAATTGGGGTCCTACAGATTCTGCACCATACATGCACCAGAACCCACAATTTATCCCTTAGCTTCCATCAGCATTTGAGAGAATTATTTTCATAAATATCTGTGTATTAAAGAGATATTAATATTCCCTTTAGTCTACATTTTTTCTACTACATCTTTGTGGGAGAACAGTTGGTAGTTAATTTTGCATTCTTGATACTAAGTAACCTCTTGTGCAGAACTGCCAAGTTCAACCTGCAATATATACCTAGCTGTACTGAGACAAGCAATGCATAAGTTTCAGAAAGAAAATGAGGGCAATATATAACTTGTATCAGGGGTCCCAGGCTGGGGCAAGAGGTGTCAGCACCATCCCTGACCAATGGTACTTTGCCTTTCCTCTCCCCTACCTATGCTGAATAATTCCTCTTCTCCAGTAGGCAAAACTCAGTGAGAAGAGGACACAGAAGGAGAGTACAGCATCTTCAGTGAGACCAGGAGGTAGGAAATGCTCAAGGAAGCCTGGGGACTTCTGCACAAGAAGTGCTCTGCCTCAACTCAACCTCTCTCATCACACTCCAAATGTAGGCGAGAGACGGAAAGGGTGGACAGCGCTTGCTCTCGGCAGTTGAGCTGACAATGCTGTAATGCAGAGGCTTGAGCTAGATCTTACATGTGTTGCGAATGCTAGTTACAGACCAAGAGCCAGATTTCACCCTCTAGCATTATTTCCCCCCAATGAAGTCAGCAAGGGGAAACTTGTAACTGGATAATGCAGTAATAATCTGATTTCCACTGTCTGGGGAAGAAAAATACTTACCTTTTACTTTCAAAGTGATTGTCTTGTAATCAGCTCCCTCGTAGCCGATGAGACAGAGGTAAGTTCCTGCATCTGTAAGTTGTACACTGGTGACTTGAAGCATAGACTGTCCCAATTTCAGTTTATCTTTCAACAACTTTACTCTTCCCCTGAAGTTGCTGTGTTGGGTTTTAAAGTTTTCTGTTCCTTTGTGAAGTTTGTAAACCTCTTTTGTATGTTCCTCTTTTTTCTCCCAAATGACACTTAAATTTTGAATCTTGAATGGACCATTCACTCGAAACCTGCATTCCATGGTCACGTTGCTCCCATATTCTACAGTGTACTGTGGCTGGGGAACTTCAACTGTGAATAAAGCTGGAAAACAGAATTCAGAAAAAAAAATTATTTTCCAAATAGGACCATGATTTTCAAAGTTATATTTTACCAACTGTGTACACACATTTGTGTGAGCCTAATTTATGCACGCAAATATCCACGGTGTGTGCGTGCAAGTTAGGCATTTGTGCATATATATAACCAGTTAGCTACCTAATTGGCTATTTACACCTGAGTTGTGTAAACACAAACACATAATTTGTACAGATAAATTAAGTATGGGTGTCTTCTTGGCCTATATTTTCAGAACACCGTGGAGAAGCTTGTACTGCTGCTGTCTGTTACAAGAGTGCTCTATATATGTAAATAGTTACTAGATAAAGTGCCAATAGATGACACTGAAGAATATGCAGCATTGTTCCTGGGTTTTGTGAACCAATAAAACTTGTGTACTTTGTGCAGTTCTTTACATCTGCTTTTAACACCTCCCACGTAGTTCTGTGGATAAACTGAAACATTTACTCCTGTCAGCTATATAAGACCAGCTCTTTTCAAACCACCTTTTTGGATTAACATTTAAGTTATAAAGAACAGTGTTTTTTTACCTAAAAGTTTTAAGAAAAAACTAAGTATAATGTCATGCCTATACACTGAAAGAAAACCTAAGCAAATATTCTAGCTTCTTACCATTTAGGACATGCCAATGGGACATGAATATACACAAAAGCAATGTATTTTCCATCTTCCAGAAAGAACCTAAAATGATAGAAAACATACAATAATAGAATCTTGTAACATTACACTATACAGCATATTTTAGCCAGGCAGAATGTAGCAACTGGACATAGGCACTGAATTCTACTATAAACAGAGACATGCCAGATTGCCAAAAGGTACATCAGAAGTCTAGTATTGCATCTGTGACTCTGAAGGAAATTGCAAATATTTTGGAAGATCATAGAATATTAGAGTTGGAAGGGACCACAGGAGGTCATCTAGTCCAACCCCCTGCTCAAAGCAGAACCATCCTCAGCTAAATCATCCTGGTTAAAAGAATCCTTGTTCTGTTCCAGCATATAGCTGTGTCAACTTCTGGCCACCATATTTCAATAAATCAATCCCACATTCATCCATCATTTGTAATGTAAAAGTACACTTTTCATCAATTTATGTCACATAGTAAATGCCTATACAGACATTGGTTAAAGTAGATTACAGTAAAGAGCTTTCACTGCACTAGCCATTGGGGAGGAAGGAAGTGATCTGGAAACATGGTTCCTCCAAACCAAAAAATAGGTGGGAAAAGCTCTCTAGCTATAGGATTAGAGGTAAGGGAGTGGAGGGCTCTCTGTTACTTTAACCCAGCATGAAACATATCAGCTGTCAACAGAGCTAGCTAAACGATATAAAAACAAAGCGTGAAGGTTTGCATTCTGAATGGTTGTTAGGTTCAGACACGTTTGTACCAGTTTCCTTTTTGGAGAAGAAGAATATGCATATTTGCATAAAAATAAGATTATTCCCCTACCTTAAAAGTTTCAGTCATCCAGTCAGGGAACAGAAACAATACAATAGCATAAGGAACAGTCAAATGAAGGGACGAAACAACACTAATTAAAAATCCACAATTCTCCTCTAACCCTTCTCACTGCAATGCCTGTCCCCCTTACAGATGACTACCTATGCTGTACCCCCCAGAAAGCACTTTCAGGTCCCCCAGCCACTCTACAACTACATCCACCTGCAACCCAAAGTGGGAGGGAGGGAAACCCATTATAGTACCATAGGACCAAACACAGATTGCAAACAGCACATAGCAAAAATAAATGCTTTTCAAATAATCCATAGTCTGAAAAACATTACATTTGTGTAAAGCTTTTGGTGGTCGATGCATGAACAGAATAAAAAGGACTAAATTTAATCAGATAGTGTCTTCCCAACAAACATTGTGATCAACTCCAGCTCTCAAGATTACAAGATTCAGAGTTAGCCAACATGATGTCCATATTGATTTTCGTAATTGTTGACACCACACTTGTACATGTACAGGAAAAAACCCTAAATAAACAAACACACCCCACTGATTTCTTACAGTTAATTAGCACATTAGGCATATCTATGGCACGTCACCTAAGTCACAGTAAAATATTCTGTTGTACAGGGTGAAATTCACTTCCCCGTATGAAGCCTAAAAGTGAAGGTTGAGGGTTTGGCATACAAAATCCATCCCTGTGACCCAGGCTGAAGCACATACTAACTTATGCCCATATATAAATGCCATTGGCTTTGCACATCAGCTGTGGACCGAGTCCTAAGCCCCTCCCCGGCTCACTTTGTCTTGCGGTGCCCCCCCCCCGCCCCAAGCCAGCTGATGCAGGGTTGGCATTAAAGAACACTTCTTCAATGTGCATCCTGTGTGGCTGCTCTTCTGTTGAAACTCCCCCTTCAGGCTATTCCAAAGTGGGACTTAAGTGGTGATCACCTTGCCTTAAATCTTTACATTTTGTGAATATATATATTTTGTGAACATACCTAAATAAATGCCTCTTTGCAATAGGATCTACAACTTTCTGAGCCAGGAGTAAAGGGGTTTATAGGCTGGCCTGAAAAGAGGAGCTGTAGTTGGCTTCATCCTGCAACCCTTGCCAGAAATGTCAAGCCTTGGGGGGAGGGGGGGCGAGAGAGAGAGAGAGAGAGAGAGAGAGGAGGGAAATCATCATAAAGAGAACAAGAGACAAAAGTAAGGGAGTAGGCTTGAAAGAGCTGGCTGCCCACTCTGTTGAAGGAAGGAATTGAATCCAGGGACCGAGAACCACAGCCTGAATACAGGGAAGGCACAGTGGAACTTCCCTGTGATGGGAAAAATCAGACTACAGAGTGTGAGTTTTTTCCTCACTCTGTTCGAGTTTACAAACTCTTTGAACGGCTAGTCAGTGAATGAGGCTAGGAGAGTGTGGAACAAAAGCTCAGAGTGAAAGGTTCTTTCCTAGAAGGAAAGAACTTTATTTTGTGACAAATTGTTCCTGTGATGAGAGTAATCGTAGAAGGCTGACATATGAACTTGGAAGAACCTGCCCTGTGACACACACACAAAGGATGTGACTGTTGAAATTCTGAATCCCTTAAAACAGGAAATCTGCTATTTTAATGTACCAGAGGAGGGCAAAAGTTTCCTGGGATATTTTCTTTAAGGAAACAACCCAAAGCCCAGGACAGCTCACACTGCATATAAAACCAACATCAATCATCATTATGGAGCCTGCTCCTGCTCCAGTTGAAGCTGACAGACGTACTCCTATTGACGTTAATCAGAGCAGCCTCATGCCCTAAATGTTAACTAAGCTTTTAAGGGAAATTACTGTCTTTTTATTGCATATGTACAGCACCTAGCACAACGCCCACCTCACTATCTGTTAGGTACCTATCAGTGTTACTGTAATACTAATACCAAAAAAATTATCATAACCTAAGTATTCTAAATTACTGGTAACAACTATATGTTACCTTTCATAATTGCTGATAAAGAGTTCTAGAACACAGCTATTGTGCCCGATTCTTCTCTCACCCAGGTTTTAAGTTGCAGTAACTCCACTGACTTCACTAGGGAAACTTCTGCAAAAATTCCGCAGTGTTGTGAATGTGGTGGGTCAGCTCAATGAAAGGCGGCAATGCGGGGAACACTAGTATAAATAACATTAAGCATCATTTCATCTAACTGCATTCAGAGCAAGGTTTGAGCAACAGTGGTCCCGCCTACACTAGGGCTCCCAGTATTGCTAACATGGGTGGTGCTGAACTGCTGTTAGCAGTGGTGAGAAATTACGGCAGTGTTATTTTGTGTAGACTTGTAAGCAAGAGTAAAAGAAGCGGGGACAGCACAACTCCCCCTCTTTAGGAAAAAGCAGAGGGAAAACTTTCCAGTCCTCTCCATTGCTTGGAGGAAACAAAGCTCCCCCACAGCTCCCTCTCCTCCTTGGCGGGGGCAGTAAGAGCTTCCCCTCCAGCTTCCTGTACTCTAACCACTGTAAGTGAGAGAAAACTGGGTTCATTATGTTAAGCTCAGTGAAACACAGAGCTCCAGCAACATCGTCAGCTTTCTCGTACTATGGTACTTTAAACACTACAAGGTGGCTAGGGCATAATTAAATGTTAAAGACCATAGTCTGATTTTATTTACACTAAGTGTAACAAAGAAGCAACTTCATGGTACAGTGGTTACTCTGGATTTACACCAGTAACAGCACAACATGACTTTTAAAGTATAGTCACTTTAAAGTGCACCAATTTATTGTGTTTTTCCATAGCTGAGAACAAAGGTTGAATTCCAAGTATGCCACCTTTAAAGGTCATCTAGCCCTGTAAACGTTGTGGCAAATATTTCTCTGCTCCCTACTATGGCGACATCTAGCCACAGTACAAACGTCAAGGAAGAAATACATAGATGTAGGTCAGAATTTAACTTTGTTACTGTAAAGTGTGGGAGAGGCATAGAAAGACCTATAGAAACAAGTGAAAAACAGAACCATTTGAATGTACACACATTTAAGTACTGAGTAATCTGAAAGCACCCAAGAGGTGGTTGAGGGGGTGGATTTTTGAGAGTAGTGAGACAGAACTAGGAACTGCTTGCACTGGTTCTTTTGCAGTTAGAAAACTGCTTAATGATGTACTCTTCATGTAAAGACAAAGCCATCCTTGCAGAGTGAGGGCCAGATCTTGTCCTTAGGTAAGTGTGTAAATCTCCACTGAATTCAGTGGGAGCTACATGCACTTAGTAAAGGGAAGATTTGGGCTTTTAGAGCTCAGAAATTGACAGATAGTTGAGACAGCTACATAAGATAAGAATTTTTCTTTGTGTGTTGCAAGCAATAAACACTCATCAGAAAAACTTCCCAAGGGATGCAATTTCAGTAAGAGGTGGGATGACTCTTATTAACTGAGAGTGAATGAAAACAAAGAGAGACAGGGTGTGTATACAATCAATATATACACAAAGGAATTACACACTGTGCTTCAATATAAAAGTACACCTATACGTGTCTCTAGCATCCTGACAATTAAATTCACACAGGGGTATAACAAAAATTAACATAGCAGCCTGTAAATAAGCAGCAAGTCTAACCCCCATTCCACTCTGCTCTATGCCTTCAGACCCGGAGCCATAACAAATAGATGTCTGTCTCTTCAGCAGGCCCTTAATATCTACAGAGTGGGCTATTTCAGATGATGGTCTAAAAACTAAACATGGAGTCTGGCTAAAATTACCTATAAGAGTGCAGACTATTGAACATACATATGGAAGAGTGTTGTTGTTGTTGTACTGATAAGATAGGTGTGATTTTTAAAAAATATTGATTGTATTTTTAGAGGTTAGACACATGCCTGAAGCACATGTTGCTGCGTGAATGATGCACATCATGCATGAGGAGAGGTGAATCTTACTCCATTAATCCTGGGTCTGATAATGTGGGGTATTGAGCTCTCTCAGCTCCCACTGAAATCAATGTGCATTGAGCACACTATGGATGAGATCATGACACCTTGCAGGACAAGCTGTAAATAAGGAGGCTGCTTTTGTGTCCGTATCTCCCTGATGGTTCCTCATCATTCTCCTCCATTAATGCTCTCTCTGCCCATTCCAAATATCAAGCTGTACTTTTTAGCCAAGTAACTTCATTGTCAACATTTTTTTAACCCATTCTAGTGGCTCAGTCTCTTTCAACATGCAGAGCACCTTCTGTGTGATGCTGAATGCCTTTGATTCCTATTGCTGTCATGGGAAGTGAAGACACCCAGTACCCGGCAGGTTCAGGCCCTAGGACTCCATGTGTCTACTTTGCTGTCCCAACTTTTAAGGCCAAGTTCCTTTCTGTTAAACCCCTCAGTAAATCTATTGGCTTCAACAGATCCTGCCCCAAAAAGCTGACAATTGAAGGATCCAATTCTGCAGACCTTTGCTTACCTGACTCATCCTTATTCACACAAGTAGGCTTGGGAAAGTCAGTGGGACTTTTCTCATAAGCAAGATCAGCCTCAACAAAAGTGTGCCGACAAAGGAGACAGAAAGGACCCAAAGTGACTTTTTTACTTTTCAGTTTTTTTATGTTAACTCTTGACTGCTTTCTATGAAAATGACTGTGTTTTACTACAAGAGCATAACTATCAAAGTTACTGTGATAGGTATAACCTCACTCAGCTGCCCAGTCCTTCCTTTGAACATTTGCTCAGGGTTGGGAAATAGAGGAAAAGAATGCCACTGGGGAAGGCATCTCCTGGAACCTGGATGACCACCAACATCAAGTGTTCAGTTCCCTTGTTAATTGTTTTCCTTACGTATTGCTTTTGTCTTATAGATGTTATACACCAAGAAAGAGACCTTCTTGATAGCAGATACAGCTCTTTACTGTGGCAAATACTTTATGCTGTCATTTATGAGCAAAAAATTAATCCTAACTAATGGGTCAAATAATTTAAAACTTCACCATCAGCAGGTTCAATTTTTTTCTGTATATAAAGTATGTAAATTCAAAAGCATCCTATATTCAAGTCCGTGTTCAGCAGCAGATTTTACTGACTATGATATCATAGCTCTTTTGCCACATGATATTCTAATTAAAATACATTATCAGAATAGCTTTAAGAGATTAATTCTTTACAGAATCTTTTAAAGTTCTCTTTGGTATAGATGAAAAGGGTGCTTGGCCATAAACAAAAAGCAAAAGCATCTGTACACATGTGGATGCAGAATTAAAAATGAAAGTATTCGTTTTCAAGGTTGGTTGGTTGTGACAGTTTAAAGAATCAGTTTTGCATTCTTTATTCAGGCAAAATGCCTATTGAAATAAGTGGAAATGTTGAGATTAACTGGACTGCAAGTTAATGACTACAGAAATGTATCACTAGGGAGACCCAAGAAACATTTTACCATTTACAGCACCTCAAAGCTAATTCCTTATTCAAGGAGCATTTGTAAATTGGAAGGTAGGAGAGGAGCGTAGCATGTGGTGGCATTTTGCACAAATATAAAACTATAGGTCAGACAGTGGACTGTGCCAGCTACTTCAGCACAGATTAACAGCCCCTGGGATGTGTCACTTGGGGTGACCCAAGAAATATTTTGGCATCTATACACTTCCAGCTCTTATTCAAATTAAGAAACTGTTACATGAAGTGGGACTGGGGTAACAATGAATACATGGTTATAGAATTCAGTCTAGTTTATTCTGGGGAAATTTCCAAAAAATTCCAACTCGTGTGGAAGAATTTAAAATAAATGAGGAGTGCCTTTCAATAAGGGACCAGGAACAAGGTCAGCCTTGCAGTAACCCCCTGGGGACTGGAAAGGAGGGCAGGCAGCAACCCTCTCCTCCCTCCCCCCAGGGGTGGGCCCTGCTAAGGACACACTAACGTCCACTCTGCTCCCGGTTCCCCTCCAGAGGGGATGGCTAGCGGACCTGCAGCGGAGTGGACGCTTCGTTCTCGGGGGGCTGGGGTCAGGGACATTGCGGAGGCGGACGCCGCCTGGTCCAGCCAGGCTCCCGGGATCCTGCGCTTTCAGTTTCGTTTACACGCCGAAGTCCCGTCAAGGCACCCTCGCCCCTTTGACAGCAAAGTGGCTACACAGCGGGCTCGGGCGCGGCTCGGCAAAGCCCTTCCTTCCCCGCCCCCGCAATCCCTGTAAACGGGGGGCTCCGGAGCGGGGGCGGGTCTGCTCCGAAAGGAGGCGCGCTGTAAAGGGGCTGTCAAATGGGGGGCTCCCGAAATGCGAGAGCCCGGCAGCCCCCCACCTCCCCCGGGCACCCCTGGGTGACGCCGCGGAGCCACGTGCATCCCGCTCGGGTCCCTCTGACCGGGGGGCAGGAGGGGCCCGCCGAGGACGAGACGCGCGTGCAGCCCCGCTTGGGTCGCGCCGCGCCCTCCCCACTGCCCTGGGGCGGCGGGGACTGGCCGGCCGGCCGCGCCGCGCCGGCTTCCTACCTGCGAGGAGGGGAGAGGAGGGCGGCCGCGCAGCGCTCAGCGGGGAGAGTGGCGCCAGCCGGCGAGCCCAGCGGCTCCTCCCAAGGCGGCCGCTGCCCGCTGTCCGCTCCGGGCTGCAGTGAGTGGAGAGCACCCGAGCCCGAGGGGAAATCTTCCTGCCTGCGCTCCACCCCCACACTTCCTTCTGCTCCGACTTCAGGTTCACACGGCTGCGGGCTTGGGGCACGCACCCGGGGCTTGCCTCCCCGACCCCCGCCGGGAAGGCGAACGGAAGGGAATTCCAACCTGACCTCGTCAGCGCCGCTCGGTCTCATGACGACCGGTGTCATTATGAGAGTCGCGTATCCCACAACAATCCCCTTCGCTTCCGCTGCAAAACGCTCTCGAGTCAATTCGGCGTCCAGCCGCAGCCTCTCGTGTCAACCGCGCCCACTGCTGACTGGAGCAGTGCGGGAGATGCCCCACGGGCCAGGTCTCCGCAGGAGGAAGAGGTTCTCACTTCCCTGCTAGGGGAGTGGAGACACTTCTTTACTTGGGATTCATTTCGAGGCAACGCTTAAAGTCTCCTCCATCTCTTGGGGGATTCTGCTGTCCATGATTCATTGAAGCATTTTGGAAATTCACTCAGAACTACTTTGTAACCTGACTCACTCAAAATGTCACAACATGTGACAGCCCTGCGTGCTGTAGTAGTCACAGGTCCATAGGTGGAGGAGGTAAAACTGAGAGACTAAATGGCATGTGAATGTCCCATTTATCTACCTGTATATTTAGGACAAGAAATAACTGTTCTGCGATAAAAAAAAAATCTGTCATTTAGACAATACTTTGTGTACAGTATTTTGTCGTTAACTCAAAGTTAATGGTCCTTATTTTTCCAGCTGCAATCTAAGAATAAAAACTTATATTGGACAACTCTGAACTGCAAAGTTCAAATCTGATCCACATCTAGGGGTGTAAAGCTCCAGGATGTTAGTTCAGCCCATTTCATAGAGAACAAGGTAATCTGCAAATTTTGGATATGGTGTTGGATCCAAAATTCCCAAAAGTTTGGGATAAGGAGTTTGAAATCAGGTCCATCTCTAATTTGCATGTATTGTTTCTGTTCACTGAAAATCTCAAATCAGAACATCCTGCTTGTGATGATATTTGATAAAGCCTTTCCACCATAACTAGAATGGCATCCCATAGACCATCCTGTTATCTCTCCGCCTCCTCCTCCCACAAAAAAGCAGCAAACGAAATATCCCAAAAACAAACCACATACCACAAGCAAATCTTTTAATATGTCAAAAGGGAGAAAACCTGAAGACTCCAGGAAATCCATAAGGACTTCTCTATTGCCAGTCTATTTTATGTGGAAGATGCTCAGACTACAGAAATGGCTGGCCATACAAAACCCTAGACTCCTAGAGTATAACATAAGACCATTTGTGATCATGTAAATTTGGATCCCATGCTCATTAAAGTCAATTCTAGTCTGGTGTCTACATCACTCAGGTCTATTATAAATTCCCTTCTTTGTAAAACCAAAAGTTCTGATTACTTGGGGGTATAAACATGAAACAAAGGAAATGGTTTCAGGAGAAGGACTCAAATCTGTCCAAAACCTAACAAATGCATATATTGCCATCAAAATTATACACAAGTTAGCAGCAACCACTTGGCTGCTGCAGGAAGGAGAAATAAAAAGTGTTTTATGGTGTGTTGAGCCAGGTCTATGTAGTAAATCTAGCCAACACTGGTGTCTTACACCAGACACACCTTACAACCCATCTAGTTTTGCATCACCACCTCTGCCAAACAGGATTTTGCCTATAAGGCTACGATTTAGCCCACTGTTTGTAAAAATACGACTGACTAAAAAGCTCTATATAAACATACTATCATTGGCATAACTCTGAGAAAATATACTTAAAATGAGGAAGCCCAATCCAGTGAGGAGATTTTTTAAAAATTTCAGACAAACCACAATAATAACCATATCGACGAGACACAAAATAATCTTCCTCCAGCAGAAGGTGGCAGCAATTAGTACTATAACTCTAATTGCTGATAGAGTATACAGAAGACACCAAGAGAAAGGGAGGGATGGTCTTTCTTCAGATTAAGATTTATCCCTATTTTTAAACACCTGTAAACATAAGATAAAAGGAAATTCATCAGATTTCTCATTAATTGGTTAGTTTATCAACATACTATAAAACTGGTGATGATTTACCCTGCAGTACATTCCTAGCACAGCAAAAAAATCAGACCTCAAAACTGAAACTGAAATAATTTCATAGGGTGTATTTCCTTCAGTTCTGTTTTCCCGTAACAGTTGGACTAATAGGAAAACATCATTGGTCAACTTACGTTTACCATAACAGATTATTGTAGGAAAAGGAATGTACAGAATTTCAAAACTTTGCTGATAATGATAGCCTCTAATAGAAAGAGATATACAGTCATGCTGAAGTACATTATTCCTTAAAGGTGGAACTATAGCCAACTCTGAACAATCCAAATCACTTTTTCGTTTGGATATAAATTAACAGATAGAATAAATTCACTAGTTACAGCATGTGTGATCATATCCACAATGGAATAATATATTCCTTTTCTGCAATAAGCCACAAACCATGTGATAAACTGAATTTATCCTGCACTTTTGGCCTCCTCACCTGCAATCTGCCCACAAATCCTCCTTTCCCAAAAGTACTGCTTCTAACATTTCCAACCTCTGAACAGCCTTCAGACAAGCCCCACCTTTGGATAACGCAGCATTGGTTGCTGGAAGGATGTGTCAAAATAAATTCACATGAAATGTTTAGTCTACTGGGGGAAGAAAGCAACACATGATGCTTTTATATTTGATACATTCACAAGCATGTATCCCAGGTAGTAGACAAGAATGGCACTGCTATCCAGTTTTTACATACAATGAGGTAATGCAGCAATATTTTTTCTGGTGTTATCTCGACATCCATAAGTACATAGTTTTTATGTAAAAGCCAGCATTTCAGATATAGAAATAGGTGCCCTGAGGGCATACACAACAGGCACGGGTAACCTCACAACTGCAATGTGAAAGAACAAGCTCGAGCACAAAGATTGTGCCACTTAAGGCACAGCAATGGGCACATGGCGATAGTATGGTCTCTGTTTGAAGGAAGAACCTGTTAATTTTGGCACAGACAGCTCTCGGGTCTGCAGCCACTAACCGAGAGAACATTTTGGACATGTACTATTTTAGCTTTGCTAGCACATTTGGAGGGAGGGCTAATTTGCTAGGCACAACTGGATAAGACATTTCCAAGCCACTCCACCAGCACATCAGGGATTGTCAGAGAGCTAGGCTGCATATTTCCCTAGGTGGCCTCCAGACTTCTTCAACAGTTCTCTATCTCTTTTTGGGATCCTCCTCAGGGATGCATCCTCCAGGATCAGAACTGCCTGAAACAGATTCACTTTCTTTACTAGACATTGCCTTAATAAGAAACACACAGCCCAGCAAAAACACCACACCAAACACCAACACTACAAAAACAAAATAAAACCCACACAACCAGAATGTCAGCAAAAAAACTGAGCTTGCCAAGGACCCAGAATACTCGACATTATCAAAGCTTTGACAAAGTTGTGCTGGTCTGAAAATATTTAGTGGCACACAATTTATAGAGTTAATATGGGGGGGAGGGGAAAATCAACATTTAAAACCAATCTATGGCAGAATGAACAAGGCCCTTATATATTATATATCTGAGGATTGTATCCAAGGAAATTTTGGGCTTTGACCCCAAGATCCCATAATTACCTCTGCAGTAAGTGGGTATCCCACAAAAGGCAGAGAGTACCCCATAATACACAGCAAAAATTTCTCATGAGACAGTACATCATTGGGTAGTGTGGAAGGCCTTCAACCACAGTACACGTCCTTTTATTAATACAGCATGATGGTGGGTGGATTCAGCATGTCATTACAAGTGACAGCGTGAACACACATTAATGAAATGGAATTTTGGATGCACCATGCTGCTAAACTTTATGTTGGTGAAACCTGTATGTGTAGACAAGCCTTGAGTATTGGGAAGTCTGTCTGTAGCACCACAAGAGCTAGAAGCTTAAGGTCTGATGGTGCCTACTAGGCCCCGCTGTTTTGAGAATGATACAGGACTGCATCACGAGTGGGAATACTAGGCAGCACTGTGACTCAGGGAGTCTCTGCGGAATGCCTTCCCCTCTCAGAGTGGCCAGCTCCTCTGGCTGGTAGGGGCAGAGCTCCTTTGGGCTAGTTATTGCCATGGGAGCGCTAACAAAGATTGCGATTGTGGCACAGGTGCAAGACACTATCCAGTCCTAATATTTTGGAGTAAATAGCAAAAGCTCAGGAATTTCTTTTCTCTTTCAGTTCACAGGCATTATCCAGAATGCCCTCTCCCTGGTAGGATGTCCTTCTCCCACACTGCAGACTAATTCTGCTTAGTAAATCATTAACTCTACAAGAGATACAGCATTGGATTTAGATATAGGTTCCTGATAAGAAGAAATGCTAAAGCTCATCAAATAAATCTGCATGTAGATATGAGAAAGACATTTAGATAATTATGATAAATCTTCAAAAATGTTTCTCCATCTGTTCCTAACTCCTTTAAATAGCTGTTTAGAAACACCAAAATATACGTTAATGCCAGGGTCAGGCAAAAAACAAGAAAGTTAATAAAAACAGAGGTTATGGTTGAAACGTTCAGCCTAAGACAATGATAATTAATTGAATTAAATTCGATGCTTGTATGAACTTCACTGACTTCAGTGGAGCTACACTGGGGATGAATTTGGTCTACTTTGTTTAAACTAAGCTAGTCATTACAATTTATTATACTGTAGGTGACTGTTAAGAAAATGTTTTATTCAAATGAAAGAACCAAGCAAATGATTTGCTAATTGTTTTCTTATGCAATGTGATTTCACCACATATCATACTCCTCCTCTGATCCGGTCTACTTTAAGCTCCGGTGCCGATCCAGTAACCTCACAGAGACTTGTTCTTTGGCATCATCCTAGCAAACTAGAGATGCAAAGCCAGTGACCTCAGTCTTTGAATAGCATATTTAGTTATACAGTGAGTCTTACAAGTTAAACAACCTTCAGAACAATCATTACATTATCTCTAATGAGTCAATATACAACAGGAATGAGAAGGTTTAATTCTGGCAACAAAAGGATGTTTGCCAAGAGATTCCCAGCATCAACAGGAAGCCCGTTTAATTTTACGTGTTAATACAGTTCACTTTTGATAAGTGGATTACTGTAGAATTAGATCTCACTGGAACTTCCCTTAATGGAGACAGAAAACATGTCAAGAGTACAAAAAAATGGGTTTGTGTTTAATCTGTTTCTATATTCAGATTTAGTAAACCTGGAAGACTATTCCTACTTCCTCTCCCATGGACTGAAATACTAACAGAAAATTTTTCATTAAAAAAACTCTTCAAGAATTGCAGCTGTTTCCTTGCTGGTCATTAAGATGAAGTCATAAAGATCCTCAGCTTGAGCTCTTTCAGTAAAACTACAGAAACATTTTGTGTAATGCTCATTCCAAAAAAAGAAAAAGCTCTTCTAGTGGATCTACTTAGGAATCTTTGCAATAAGCAGATTTTTCACCACAAACTACTGACCTTAAGCAAACAAATGTGAACACAAAAGAAACAAATACTACAAAGCTCAGAAGACAGGCTATACTGGGACAGAGAAAAAAGTCCATTGAAGGTTCTGATTTTTTAATCAAACTGCTAATTTGGCTCCTGGAACCAATCAACATTACCCAAAAGAGCCACAAAATAGCATGACTTAATTGTTTCATTTACTCTATAAATTCTCAGAGCAAAATGACTGACCGAGCATTATTATTTTATCAACTACAATTGGCTACTAACCTAGACTGTTTCATAATTAAATCACACAGGTTTTTAATATCATGTGCTAAAAAGAGCTGCAGGAGACACATTGAAAAGCTACGTGCACCTCAGTCTGCGTATCATTGTATCACTTGCAAGCCTCAGTCTGAGTATCACTGATCTAAATCATCATCTGTTCTTCCATTTTGGAAAATATAAAGTGTTTTAGAATCAAAATGTGATGCTTCCCAGGAGTACCCAAAGTTGTGAAGGTCTTCACTGCCAACTGCCCTTAACGTGAAGAAACGTCATCTATGCTTTCCAGGGGCCAGCTCCCCAACTCCACCAGTCACAGGCAAGCACTCCCCTCCAGGCCTTTCAATTTACAGGTTAGTGATAGGCACACTCCAACACTTGCGTCCTCAATGTCCAGCCCCTGATTCAATAGATACTCGCTGACTTCATATATTCACTGTTCCCAAAAAACCACTGCACATCGGATTACCAGTTTCACCTCATCATCACCACTCCACTTAACACACTGCACTTAAATTTGTTTTAGTGAAAATAAGTAGAAGTTTATTTAATAAAGAATTGTAATTCTGGAAGTAGCAGTGAAAGTATTGGAAACAAACGGTTACATGTAAAATAAAATCACAACATACCTTCTAGCATCTACACTTAACAACATACTGTCTTATCTAAATTTCATTCACCCAAAGTCTTTGCAGCATTTTCCAGCCAGGCTTGCTGTGACCCTCTTTTCATAAGACTGAACACACTAACAGTTAATCTTTTTGGTGAAAGATCCCCTACACCTCAGTACTTCCACCAATTCCCCCAAAAATTCATTGTCTTTACTCATAAACAGGACACTCCCCAACTGATTTTGTTTCTCCTGCAGATTTTCTCTCATATGGATTCACATCTTTTCATTAGCATCAGGCTCAGTAATGCAAATAGACTTACATTGTAAGCCACGGAATACACAATAACCAGCCAGAGAAATATGCATCTGATTGAACAAAACCTATTTATAACCTCCTGGTGACATACCTTAAGAACCTAGTTTTCAGTATAGATATATAACTCCTTACATATCCACAGATATGTAACACACAGAGATTAGGACGACAAATGCATTACTGGTTTTTGGTAGAGACACACCTCTTGTGCACTATTATGCAGACATCAGACCCAGAGGGTCTCTGTAAACCCCTATGCACCTCATATGCCCCCCCTGACATTTGGATCCAAGGGATCCCTGGGTCACATAAACTGAAGTTTAATTTGCAAGACAATTTGACTGAAGTATAAATCAGCTAGAGAGACTGACATGCATTTAAACTCTTTCAAATGTTAATAATGACACTGCTGCTTTAAAGATTTTTAATCAGCAAAGCAGCATTTTGTGGTTGTAGCAGCATTAGCTCCCTTTTTTAACTTTTTTATCTATTTCAGCTTCAAAAGTCAGATGGTTTATTACACCCAAGCTTTTAGTTCTGTTAAAATACTAAAATGCTAATCCAGACAGAATTACGTAAGAACAGCCATACTGGGTCAAATCAATGGCCCATCTAGTCCAGTATCCTGTCTTCCGACAGTGGTCAATGCCAGGTGCTTCACTGGGAATGAACAGAACAGATAATCATTAAGTGATGCATCCCCTGTAGCTCATTCTATTTTTTGATTCACTTTCACCTTTATGTGTGATATGTAGATATGAAAACGAGTGTCTCCTTTGTTTCATGCACTCCTGTCACATTCTTTGTCCTACTACATCCCCTTTTCTGTCATGTTATATAAATTCAACTCATTTTACTCACCCTGCAAATACTAAATCTGTGCAAATTACATTTCCCAGTTACACCTATTAATGAGTATTCCTAGTATTCCTGGCATATAATTTATATCACTGAAGTCAATGGAGTTACTCCAGGATGAAGATGGCCCATTGTTTTTATCTATGGGAAGAAATCTTCTTTATTCCAAAAGCAGATATAGCCCAGAACTGGTTCAAAGGCTTCCAAATACACAGTGAGCTCTTATTGGCCATTAATTTTAATGATTTTTAATTTTGGAAGTTAACCGTAAAAATCATAACCAATCTCAGGACATCTGATGTTAGGATTTCATTTTACACATAAATACATCACTTACTTTGGCTATGTTCTCAGTTTCTGTTTGTCCTTGCTAGTAAATTAATTATGGCAGCTTTCAGGGAATAGGACCACGAAGGGTCAGGAAGGACAATTCCGCTGACTCATGCTAGCATAGTTTGCCAGCTATGTTAGGAAAGAGTCCACATGATAACAGAGTTTCCGGGTTCCTAGCTGAAATGGGACAGGAAGGAGGTCTTGCAGGGAAAACCCCTAGAAATATCCAGTTCCTGATATGCTTACTGCGTGCTTAATTTTGATTATTTTAAAACTGATAATAAAAGCAAAACCCAGAAAGTGGGTGAGTTTTGGACATTAGCTCATGTGTGCTGTGGTAGAGTGGACTCTACCTGTTCACATTAAACTTACTGTTCTTTCGGAGGGGGGTGGGGTGGAGAGGTCATGTTTCTTTTATTTATCTACCAAGCACAAAAAGCAACAGTTAAAAGTTTTAATCCATTTTAGCCTTTTCTGGGGGAAGCATCTAATTTAAAGTCTGTAGAACAAGATGAATAGAACAAAGGAGATGCCACTACTGGAAGAAATTATTCTACATTTAGAATATGTTCTTATTTCTGATCTTTTGCTACAGCATTTGCTTAGTTTTTCCAGTGTCGTATTTTCTAGGGGAGCAGTTGTGCCATCTTGTGAGCAAAGAACATATAGCAGGAAATCTCTCCCTGTTATCAAGGCTGTATGCTTCTACATTGTAACTAACATTGCTTCTTTTTCAGCTAAACAGACACCACTCCTCCTCTTGACCAGTGGACTCTAAATTCTTCTGCTTACAGCTAATTGACCCTTTTCAGCAGTGCATATGGAATTGTATTGCCATCAATTAACTTTAGCGGTCTGCCCTGCCTTATCATGCCTCCCATTCTTGCTTTCCTGATTCCTGCAGATGCTTCTTCCTCTCTCTCCCCCTCCTCTTCACTATGCTTGTATATCTCTTACTTTTCAGCCCTGCCCCACATCCATCTCAAAATCTTCTCTACTTAGGGTGTACAGTGTCCCATCACCATCGTATATGAGTGCCTTCCACGTGCCCTCCCACAAGAGATTAATTGCGTTGGATTTTATGCAGTTAAAATAAATATCTAAAAATAATCAGATGCTTCATTTCAGGGTGCACTGCCCATTATCTTCACTTAGTGACCCACATCCTCCCTTTACCCTATTCCCACTCTATTATTTGTTGGTATCACATTATATCTTGTCTACAATTTAACCCTGATACTGCAAAGGGATCCTCAAGGATGCACATCTATAGCCGCACATAAAATTTCACTGAAGTTAAGAGGATTTTGCAGAAACGAGAAGGACCTCCCTGTGCCAGTCCTTTTGTGGGATCGGAGACTAAGGGCCAAGTTTTGCAGACATATTTGCATGTATCTCATTTCCTTCAATGGAACTCCTAATGTAGGTCAAATAACTCACTTGCAAAACTATAGGTTCTGATCCTGACAATGCCTAAGGCCCTCATCCCACAAGCATTAACACTTATAAGTAGCTCAATTGCAGTCAATAGAACTATTCTTGTGTGGAAGGTAAACATGTGCAAGTCTCTACAGGACTGTGGGCCAAAGATCATAATCTGTTTGAGAGTAAGGACTATGTCCTTACATTTAACTGCAGAGTGCCTACTTCTGGGCATTGTATAAATGAAGTTGGTCAAAAAGTCATTTAAAAAGTCAAGATTTTTTTTAAAAACCCAAAATGTTTTTGTTTGGAAGTTTTTGGGCAGACCTGTGTTAAAAATATTCACAATTTATTTATTTTAAAACAAAATTTTGCAGTTTTTCCTTTGTTTACTCCTTTTTTTCCCTTTTTCCATTCTGCCATGGGAAAGGTGGGAGGGTAGAGGACAAGAAAAAAAAGGAGAAGAAAAAAACAATTACAAAGTTTAGTTTTTGGGTAAAAATTAAAATTGTTACAAAAAAATCAACTTTTTGTTAAATTTTGGTGTTGTAAAAAAGGCCACTTTTTGACAGAAACATTCCTTATTTGAAAATTTTGATAGCTCTATTTATAAATAAGAACAAGAATAACTAATAAGCCCAGAAAGTAGCAGTGCAAGTTTCTGAAAATGCCACTGCTTATGAGCAACATTTCCCCTGGGAACACTTTCCCTACTGCCATACAGTGACTTGTCGACACTCCCCATAACAGCAACAGCCACTTAAGAGCAATGTAGCAAAAGATGTTGCTACTAATGAGCATCTACTGTAGCAAATAACACATTCACATTGTTTTTTTGTTGATTTATACTTCATGATTAATTGTCATACAAGATCTGGGCTGCAACCCTGCAAAGTCTTACTCACATGCTGAACTTTAAGCATGTGAGTAAGTCCCATTGAGTTAATTAGGACTATTTACATATTCAGAGTTGAACATTTGTGTAAATCATTACACGGCTAGAGCCTTAATTTTGTGTATTTTAAATATTTGTACAATTTTTAGAATCAGCATTTTAAAAAAGTTAATATGTAAATTCATCCAATAATTATATACAAATGTATTGTATGAAGTTGCTTGAAATGCATAATCCTTAATTTTAAAAGAAAATATTCTATAGATAACTACATAATGTAGGATGTTTACTTGAGGTTAACTGACAAAAAAAAACAACACATGTATAGTTTTGTGTGAACAGAAGTCAGATGATAGATCAGCAAAGGTTGCTGCATGGAAACAGGCAATTTTTTCCTTCACTCTCTAAAGGACTGTTCCAACTACCATTAAAATGAATAGAAAGACCTCATCACTGACTTCAATGGGAGCTCAACTGCACCCTAAAAGATTTGTTGTGTTTCATTTATAGATCTTTTAATTCTCTGTGCATTATAGGAACAGTTTATGAGCTAATTTAAAAAAAAAAAAATCACAATGCAACTGGGTTCCAAAAGTTAGGCTCCTAAATCCATACTGAGGCACTTAAATTTAAGTAACCTGATTTTCAGACGTGCTGAACACCCATAAGTCCCACCAAAGCCTATGGGAGTTGCAGGTTTTCATCATCTTTGAAAAGCAGGCCACTTTTATTTTAGCGCCTCAGTATGGATTTAGGCACACTCAGATTTGAAATTTCTGGCCTCTTGCCTTTTTATCTTTGCTGATACCAATCCTTTTTGGTAGTATGTTTGGCCATAATGTTTCTTTGCCTTCTGAGTCTCTAGGATGCATTTGGATCACATTTTTAAGCTTTTGTCATCAACCAAAACCAGCAGCATTGCCAACTCCTGCAATTTTATCACGAGTCACACGTTATTTGATGTTGTGCTTAAAGCCCCAGCTCCTGCAGATAAGGGATTATGTGAGTATCTCAGCTTTCGTTTGAATAGTCAGTTTCTAGCCCTCACGGTGACAGAGAAGAGGTTGAAAACCTTCCTGGAGTGTGCCTCAAAGGTCCAGAAACCAGAAGGCAAATAAGAAGAACCCAAAATGTATTAAAAAACCAAACAAACCCTCATGACCTTGGTGCTGGGGTTGCCAAGGCTGTTCTCTTAGCACCCCCATAACTGTCAGCCTTATCGCTGACCATAACAAGAACTCACCTGCCTTCGCCAGGGAATTCCTGGCTGTTTATCCAGCACGCAGCAACTCCCCACCCTCCTGTACCGAGATGACTACCAGGGATGTCCCGCCAGCAGCCCCAGGCCCATCTTCTGACCTGTGGGGCCTGTCTCCGCTCTGGGCCATGCTGATCCCCCCTTTGGAAAGGACTCCAGGACCTGGGGCTTTCCCCACAAGCTCGAGGAAACTGGCGGTGTTACTGGGAGAGCTGGGGGGCCGGCCCAACTGCCTCTCCTCCCCCCACACTCCCGAGGCAGGAGGCGCCCAGCCCCGCAGCGCACTGGCCCTTTAAATCCCCAGCGACGGCAGAAACCCCGGGCAGCTCGCTCGTCGGCCACGCGGCTCGGCCTGGTCCGGCCAAGCGCCGCCCTTCCCGAAGGCCAAACGGACCGCGAGGGCAACGGCCTCAGCAACTCCGGTCCCACCGCAGCGGCGGGCGCGCGGCCCCCTCCGGCGGTGAGAGGGGGAGGGGAGGTCGCTGAGCTGCTCCAAGGGATGTTGAAGGGGGCTGGTGTAGGCTGAGCTGTGCTGAGGGGAGCTGGAGGGTGTGGGGGGAGTGGGGGGTTGGGGTGGGGTGAGGAGGTGGAAGGGATTGGGGGGGTGAGTAGGGGTGTGGAGGACTGAAGGAGGGGTGAGGAGGTGGAAGGGATTGGGGGGCTGGTAGTAGGCTGGGTAGTGGTGAGAAGGGCTGGAGGAAGTAGGAGTGAGGGTTGAGTAGTGGGGGGGGCTGGGGTGTAGGCTGTTCATTGGGGTGAGGAGGGCAATAAACATTGCAGGCAGAGCCCCCCCCAAAAAGGGTACACTTCACCAGGGCCCAGAGGTATGGCGGGGCCTGGCCTAGGCTGCAACCCCCATTGGGATGAGGAAAAAAATGTTCATGGCTCATGAGATTGTATGGGATGAGGGATTGTGGTATGTGTGTGGAAGGGGGCCCATGTTACAAGTTTGTACTGGGCCCAAAAAAATTATGCTTGGGCCCTGATTGCAGGGAGATGGTGTGTAAGTGGAGGGCCGGATATGGCAGTGTTGCAGTAGGAAATCATGTCAGCCAACATGCACCCCCAATTTTGTGCTGACTTGATGTGTTTCAACCCCAAGTTAACAACTGAGAGAATAAAATTCTACCCAAGGATTTTTTTTTAATGTGAATTTACAAGGGAATGGAAATAGGCCCCCCAGTCACAGATGTGTTTTAAGCAGGCAGGCTTGTAACCAGTGGCTGGGGGGGAGCTATTTGTCTCTCACAGGTTGTGTTGCCTGTTTTGTTCAAAACGTTTCTGTTTGAAAAAGTTGCAGACAAAGAATGCTGTGGGAACTAAAGCAAGCAGAGAAGAGCTCTTAGAGGACTATTACATTATTATTGCATGAAGCAGCTTTCCACTTTTGTGGGAAACAGGAATCATTCAAACAAAAATCACCAACAGTCTTGAAATAAGAATGTGCCTTTTCTTAACATCTCTTTTCCTGGTTGTTGTGGGCAGGAACCTTGGTGCAATGTTTTGAAAAATGTTATAAAAACAGAAATTTCATAGCTGAGGGAAAGTAAAGGGAAACAAAATGTCATTCATATCCCTGTCCTTCAAACTTCTATATCTCCTTCATTCAAATCGCTTCTAAAAACCCAATTCCATGTTACTCAAGTGAATTGTTTTCCTGTCATAATTTTAATGATTCCATCAAGTTGGCAACTGATTACTGCAACCTCTCATTTTCCTTAAAATACACTCCACTCCTAACCAGTGTTTGCCACTCCTCTCTAACTGTAGAGATGATATAATAAGCTATAAAAACTTGTGTATCTGGGGTCAGCATAGAGTCCTTATTAACCGAGTCTAAGCTATTAAGTTTTTTTTATTGTTACTACTGTGAGAGACATTCAAAATAAACTTCAGATGTTGTGGTCAGGTTTAACACCTTTTTAAATCTACTTTTATAACTTGTTTTACAGTTTAGATCAAAATGGGATTCATCTTTTCAAAATCTGTGAATGAAAACCTGAAGAGTCAACAGGAGTTCATGCTCATGAACTCTCGACTTCAGGTAAGCATGTGTTGTACAGAATCAAGAAAAGCTACTGATTTTTCTCCTGTTTGGAAAAGTTTACTCTTAAAGCTTCAAAGCATGGAGGTGTGGTTTTTTTTGGGTAATGCTATGTGATTCTATTGGTTTAACATGTTTATACATAGGGAAATTTTATAGAAAAAAATAGCATCTTTCATCAGATAAATCCAGTTACACCTTTGTGAGGTAGGTATTATCCACATTTTACAGATGGGAACTGAGGTACAGAGATTAAATGATTTATTCTGGATGGTTCCTAAAAAACCCAGCCCTGTAGGCATACTTTTAAAGTAGTCCCACTGAGCTCAATGAGGCAACTTTTGTGTAAAGTTAGGCCTGGTCTGTGCTTACCTTTCCAATTCGGCGGCAGTCGACTGGAGATACGCAAGTGACATAAATCACTTGCGTATCTCCCATCGACTTTGCAGCGTCTCCTCCGTGCGCCGTCCACACTGTGCTGCGTCAAAGGGAACAGCATTCCCTTCGACGCAGCACTACGCCACTTGCCGGGGTGGTTTTCCTGCATTGCTTGCTGGATTGACTGAGCATGTCTACACAGACCGCTCAGTCGATCCAGAGCAATCGATCTGACGGCAGCAAATTTGCCGCTGTCTGTGTAGACTCAGCTTCAGTCATATATTTAAGTGAGCCAGAAGCAGAGATACTAATAGAATCTGATGCTCTTAACTACTAGATGCCAAAAGTTAAAACAAAAATATTTAAATTCTTCTCCCCCATACATAGTCTCCAGTTAAAACTGGCTTTTCAGGTTTGTCTGTTATAGTAATTCAGAGGTAATAAAAAGGCTATAACGTTGCTGTCTTTTCCCTGGTTTATAGAGCCAGGCTTATAAAGAGTAAAGGTTAGGTAGACTATGCTGGATGACCTATTCTTCAGTTTCTCATTATTTATTTTATTAGAGTGTTGCGTAGTGGAGATGTGGAAGACAGCTCTTGACACTGAAATCCAGAAGCAAGCAATAGACTTACTCTCATTCTTATCCAGGCAGCAAAGTAGTTGTCTGATGTGCTGTCAAGTATTTTGTGACTTCTCATGGCATGCCTACACTGCCCAGCAGTTTGAGTTACTGGTGTGAATTGCAGCCTGCACCAAAGTGCTGCACTTTAACTTCCCTGTGTAGGTGCTGCAGTTCACACCCCATAGTCCAAAGTGCAGGGCAGTGTAGACATGTCTCGGACTTCTCAGTTTGTTATAAATAAGTCGGGAGCATATGGTTTAATCTAAAATTTTCTGTACATTTTTGAAGTTGAAATCAAATACAGCGTAACTTAAAATACAGCTTTCATTACAAAACTTAGTGAATTTTACACTTAAATTGCCAGCAGATGGCATATTTTAGCTTTTGGAAGTATTGAAGCTAAGTAGATTTTAGGTTTTACAGGATCTAATGTTTAAATTGAACTCAGTGTTTAGAGAGGACATTTGTATCATCTGAAATTGGAAAAAAATTGTAGCATGAGAAGAATGTGCTGCAGTCTTATAGCAAAAGTTGAGAGTAATTACAATCTGGCTAATGAAGAACATGCTGGGCTAAATCATTTTTATTTTTTTCCCCCTTCCAAGTATACTGAAGTTTTGAATGTATATACAATATGTACTTGCAGCCTTTATTTCTGACTGTCTTTTCCTTCCTAAACATTATTTTCTGATACTAATACATCTGATTCTAACTAGTTCTGTTTCTTCAGAGGGAAAGTGCTAACTTATGTATGATATGTAGGTATAGCTGGATTTTTTTTTTGCACTTGGTGATGGAAATTGTGATTGGAAATTCTTAGAGAAGGATTATGGTGGTTTTCCTATAATAACTTAACACTTTCCAATTCCTCAAATCCATTGTTACCCAGAATACGTTTTCATCTTTTGTTGTTTTAGGTCAGGAGAAAAGAATGTGAAAACTCTTATTACACAAGAGAACATTTCTCAAGGCAATCTTCCTTATCTCACAACAATAGCGTTGGTTGGTGTTGTCTTAGAACCATAGAATATTCGAGTTGGAAGGGACCTCAGGAGGTCATCTAGTCCAACCCCTGCTCAAAGCAAGACTATTCTCAGCTAAATGAATTTACACAGGAGTAGTTTGTCACTTCTCCCCACTTCCTCAGAAAACCTATCATTCACTTAAATACCTGAAGCTTCTTCACTAAGGAATATACTGTACTTGCCCAGACAGCTTTGAAGAACATCCAAGCCTACTTGATTTAAAATGCCTAGTTCAACACAGTATCAGAAAGCAACTGCTAAAGTACTGTTAATAGTTTAGGAAGAGGGAAGTTGGAAGACTAGGCAGAAAACCAAAACAATGGCAATAGATAAGCAACCTTACAACAAACCCTTGGGGCGGGGAGGAGGGAGTAATTCCAAGAATGTTCTGGTTCCAGGTTGCAACCTGAAATTACACAGCTTTTTGTTAAGGCTGGGTGACTAGGGATCAAAGGGACACAAAGGCCGAGATCCACAAAGCTACTTAGATGCCCACATCTTAGTTTTAGGAACCACTGAACTACAAAACTCTTGCTCAGCTGCACCTAATTCTGTAGACTCACTTGGTGCCTAAATTTTCAGGGTAAACATTTCCTAGGCACCTGTGTTTCAGCCTGTGAACATGTGCACCCCTGTCACAAACTAGGTATCAGGACACCTATCTCCCACCTAAGGCCCAGAGTGCTCCATAAACTGGTGGAAAATAGGCACAGGAGTGTCGTCTTGCATTATGGGCCAGGTCAAGTAGATGCACTCAGAGGTAACCTAGCTCATGTAAATCTCTTCGTGGATCTGGGCCTGAATAGTTAAAAGGACACACTAGAGAATGATTGGTGGGAGTTGAGTGCTATTCCTGATGAGAGCAGACATAGGTTCTGCGAGAGAGTCTCAAAGCAATTGGGCCTTCCCTGGCTCCCAGGAAACTAAATCTTAAGGAAGAACAGCAGTGTTTGGATTATCTCATTACAAGAAGTAATGGTCACTGTTCACACATTCTCACCTTCTAAATCAATGGTTGTGAATAGGCCTCATCTACTCTCACTGAATGGACTTTCCTACACCTATCCTCCCCATTGCTGTTCCTTACCCGTGTGTGTGTGTGAGAGAGCTTATTCCTGCAGAAAGTAAATTTGTTAGTCTTTAAAGTGCTATAGGACTCATTTTTGCTGTTTACAGACTAACATAGCTATCCCTCTGGAATTTTTCAAGTGTTTAGATTAAGATTTTTTTCTCTGAAAAGCTTTTGAACTAAATAAATGATATTTTGCTGCCAGAAGAACGCCTGGTGACTAGAAATTGTCACAGTTCCTGGAAGGAACAGAACTACAGGTACTGAACCTAAGTTGACCTGCTGAGGTAATCACGGCTGGTATAAAGGGGATTGCAGCCTAGGCCCTGGTCTGATTGTGAGAGAGTTGTCTGATTCCATCCAAAGTCAGGTGACCACACAAGGCATGAGACCGGGTCATAGAGACTGGTGTGTATGTCAGAGGTGCAGTTAGCCTGGTAACTGACAGCTGTCACTCACTGTTTGTATAGTGCCTAGTGCAGTGAGGCCCTGACTTGACTGAGGCCTCTAGACGCTACAGCAATGGAAGTAACTAACAGCTGGTAGAACCTACATATTTATATAAAACATCTGAACAGGGCTAGCCATTTCCTGAGCATCCTCTTCTGGCCAGGAGTGGGTGTGTCAGTTTCTCCTTTACTCAGGCTCCTCAATAACTCCACAGAGTGGTTTGTCTAATAACATGCCTTCTTACAGTCTGGTTTATTTATATTACTATAAAATGAACTACAAAATAAAGTTTCTTCTGGCCCTCTTTCTCACTGTGCACAATCTCCCTGCTTTGGTCTGAGCACCTTCAAGTTTCCCAGGATCTGCTCAGTCACTTCTCTTAACCCACTCTGGGCAACTTTAAACACTGCCTGCACTCTTCTGAGCATTCACTCTCAGGCGTTCCTACCTGAAAACTTTTCTTTCCCAGGGAGAATCCATCACTGTCTCAGTGCTGTCTGTTTTCCAGCTTTTACAGGTCAGCAGGCAAACTCCTCTGCTCCTTTCCTGGTCCTCAGCCTTCATCAGCCCTTTGGTCCAAACTCTTGCCTCCAGTCAAAATTCTCCTACAGGAGCCTTCTGCTCTCTGCAACCTCTATCACAGCTTCCTCTTCCCCTCTGGCTCTTTATAGAGGCCATCTGTCAGATACAATCAAAAGGCAATTAATGAGGCATGGAAGGGCTAAACCAGTTCCCACTTAAAGGGCCCAGTCCACCCTGTGATATACATTCACATTCTTCACAGCTTCCTTCATTATCAAGTTTGATAATAAATCTATTGATATTAACATACAGTACCACAGACTATGCTCTCAAGCTTGCAAAAATAAAAAAGTTAGTAATTAAACTTCAGCCTCAGTATTTGTTAATAAATAGTTAGCTTGGATTAGGGTTGCTTTTGTTTGCACAAGTGACCCATCAGCCCCTGCTGGCCCCAAAATAGAGGAGTACAAGGGTAGCATGCCTTCCCTCCCCCACTCTGTACTTGAGCTAAGTGGAACTCAGCCAGAAGAGAGAGTTGAGGCCCCGTAAGTTTTGTCTTGCTACTATTTGTAAAATAATGAAGGCTGGGCTATCAGGCTGCCTTGTTCTGGAGGACTTGCTGTTTATGTTATGCACTGATATGTGTCTCCAGAGCTAAATATCCATCTCAAATCTAGTCAAAAGGGTTCCCAGCAAAAAACTATTATTGAGGCTTCACTTAATCATATCTCTGCTGCTTGAGGGATCACACATGAAGATCTTCCTTAAAATGATCAGATTTATACTAACATATATGATGTTTTTGCTTTACCTTAAAATTTGAATATGTAGAAGAAAGAATCCAGGTCTTCGAACATATAGAAGATATTTTATAATGTTTATAAATAGGGAAAACAAAATGCTATATCAGCACCATATGCATGACTATACTGGAGTACCTTCCACAGTTGCTATGTTTTTAGTGTCTTTTGTTCTATCTGGGTTTTATACAACAACATTGTGTCTTAGCATCCAGGGTTTACACCTCCTTAAAAAAAAGAAGAAAAACCCTCTCTTGTAGTTAAGCATAAAAAAAGTGCTGTCAAATGCACAAAGTAAACAGGTGGAAAAATAGAGAGAAATATTTTTGCTCTTTCATTTCTCTGTTTCAGCAATTGTTAGTGGTGGTTGTTTGTAATGAGAATGGGTACAAAATTTTCAGATGGAAAATATTTTTCTCCTCGTTGATACCAGTTTTTAAAAGTGAAATGTAGATGATTAGTATGTAGTATTCTTTTATTTTAAAACATCTTAATTCCTAAAGAAGTTAAGATTGAGATTTTTTGCATTGATTCTCTCCCTCCTTCTACCCATCAAACAGATCTTTAAAAAGTGAATTGTATATCTGTATATGTACAATGTGTAGTTTCTCGTAAATTCAGACTTCTGCTGCGTAGACCTTGATATGACGAAGCAGGTACCTAGGAAGTTCTTATTAAATAATGTAATAAATGCATGGACTGTAGCTATTATGCACCAGACAATATTCAACAATAAAAGATCTTGTAAGTTCTAAATGTTACAGTACAAAGGTACAGTAAGAGGGTTAAAGATGGAATTTCAGGTTAGTGTTTGTGGATTTAACACTCATCTATGTAGTCCAGAAGTTTTCCTCCACAGAGTCCTAGACAAATGATATTTGAACTACAGAAAAGTGTTCTCTGGGCAGATTTGTAGAATACACTTTAAATAGTATTTCGAGGCACTGCCACTTCAAATGGTGTGCCACCAAACTGTACAGAGGGGAATTTAGTAGACAAATTCACTGGATAGGGTGGGACCATGAGCCATTTTTCATTATGTAAGGGACACTGTAAAAATAAAACCAAGGCATCTTCCATAAAGGTCTTAACCATAGTTTCAGGCCCTGTCTGCCTCTGAGTCCCACTGCCAGTTTTTGTTTTTAATATCACTCTCTCACCACCCCAAAAGCCTTTTTCCTTGTTTTCTGGAAAAATCCCACATAAAGAGGAAAGTGAAAGACATAATGGAAACGTGGGAATTGATGATACACAAAGTACTGTGACGTGCACCATGCATACAACCAGAAATAGAGGATTCTTTCTGCTAATTTCTTTTTGGCTACAGTAATATTATGGAGTACTTGGAATGATGTTAAATAAGATATCAGTCAGAGAGAGGGATGATTGTTAAGTTGATCCCTTTATATGCTAGTTTCTTAAAATATCTATGATGGAGACTGGCATAAGAGTACTGTGGCAAGTTGTGTAAGCGCGTCCCATCCCATTAGTGATCTCTAGAGGCAAAGGTAGATAACTCAGAAGCTGATTGGAAAACTTTTCCTTTCGGATGTCTTCTAATAACATCAGACGCTAATGGACTTACATGTTTGAGGTAGGCAAGTGTTTCTGTTGCAGTTGAGTTATTTTGTTTGAAACACAATGTATGTACAGAAATATTATGCTTAGATGAAGACTGACATCACAGAGAGAAAACAACATGGAAATGGAAGGCCTGAATCTGTTCAGATTTATGCTGATGTAAATCTACTGATTTGAGTGGAATAACTTCTGATTTTAAATCAGTGTAACTGAGAGGAGAATCTTTGTGGCGTGGTTCTACGTGGTAGGAAGAAAGAATGCACACTTTAAAAACTGCATCCCGAGCCCATCAGAATTTAATGAAACACTAAGGTCTGGATTGTGGAATATAGCAATAATCCTTCTTTGGAAGCAGTACAAGTTGTACATTGCTCCAGTGAGACCTCTAGCTGGCATTGTGCTTGCTTTAGGAACAATAGTCCCAATTTACAAAAGTATTTAGGCACCTAAATATGCAGATAGTATGCTTAATGAGATTTACTAACGTGCCTGAGCATATCTGGTGCTTAACTGTGGTTGATGTAAATGGGGGTTAGGCACCAAACCAGCTTAGATGTGTTTTGTAACTCCAGTTAGGCACCTAAATACCATTGTAAATCTGGTCCAATATCTCTTGGAGCCCCACTGAGCACAAAGGAATATAGATACTGCATCACCATTGGAGGCCCTCTCCATTTTCTGCTCCCCTTTGCATCCAAAAAGACATGCTTTTCAGAGGCCATTGCCGGCAGCAGCATTAGTCCTGCAGAATACTTATGTTTTTGGCCACAAGTAATTTCCATTGTGCCAGCCCCTGCATGAGGGTCACAGGAAATAGTGGATGGAGAGGTTCCTTGAAGGTACAAACTGATGTTGCATGAAAAGGAGACTACTCGCTACCCGATGCTGTCGTTTTAGTCAGTGTTACCAAGATGAAGTATGCTTGGGATCTGATTAACATCACAAAGTCCTCTTATTCTTCCCCATTTGCATTTATGGTTAATATCTCTAAGTGCTGTGAGCAGAACTTTATACTGTTGCATCCATTTTAAAGCAACTCTTTTAATATTGGCATATCTATTAATGAAATTACAGCAGAGCAGTAAGGATATAGTCTGGTCTTGATACTTTGCAACTTGTCCTGCACACCTCCAGGTAAGTTCACATTCCTCAAATGTACATTAACAGGTTATTTTTCATTTGTAAGACACTCTTTTTTTTTTTTTTTTTTAACTAGTTGATGGAGGTTAGTGTTTCCAATATGTTTAATTTTAAATTTCAAAATATTAAGTTCATTCTGATAGCTAATCGCAAATTATGTTGCTTTTCCTTGAAACTACATGAGGTGCTGTGTTGTATCAGTTTGTTTTATGGCAACACATGGAGTTTTTTATAGTAGTAAACTTCATTAGCTTTTTTATGCATTAACTTGCAGTGCCATTAATAATGAAGTCTGAATTCATGACTAGTCAAATTTTTGTCACTGAACTCCTATTTCTGTTCAGTTGGATGCTGCCTTTCCATTTTGATGATCTTCCATTGTTTATGAATTGTAGATGATCTATTGGCACTGTTTTTTTTAATAATTCCTGTTTATAGCATCTAAGCACTACTTTTTTCTCCATACATCATCCAGCTACTGGAGGTTGACCGCCAATCAAATTAAACATGTACATGTACATTTATAGAGCTAATTTTTTAATCAGCTTGTTGTGCTGTACCAAATCAAATGCCTTTCAAAAGGCTATATTATATCTGCGCAGTTACCTTTATTAACCTAACTTGTAATCTCAAAAGATGAAAACAGATTTGTTTGACAAGATCTATTTTCCATAAAACCTTGTTGACTGATATTAGTTATATTCCTACGCTGTAATTGTTTATAGTTGAATCCTGTATCAGCTCTTTCATTATTTTCCCTGGGTTTAATGTCAGGCTAACCAATCTATAATTAGTCATATCATCTTGCTGGCTCTTTCTGAATATTACACAACATTAGCACTCTTCCAGTATTCTGGAATTTCCCTGATATTCCAGACTATCATGTGGTGACAAGGGGTTAAAAACTCCTGTCTTGGTTCGTTTGTATTCCTCGCTTGGGGGGGAGGAGGGAGGTGGAGAAGAGAGCAGGCAAAAGAGGGAAGAAGGATTTCTTATAACGTTTACTTCCGTTTATGGCTTGGTGACCGTTTTTATGGCCTGCTTTGGGTTTTTCTCTCTTTTCTTTTTATCCTTTGCTTGAGACAATTGGATTTTCCTAAAGGGATTAATTTCTCAAAACACACTTACACGTACAGTCATACACCTTACTCAGGTTTGACTGATTTGAGGGGTCTGCACCATTTCTATTCAGCCCGTGATACCGATGGGGTGAATTAATCCGATAACAGAACGTTTATTTAGCGGGAGGGGAGGTGGAAAGGCTGACAGACAGACACTGAGGGGGGGTCACCCCGCCTGCTGTCACAGGAACTCTATTGAGCAACCGATCTGCAGGGTCTCATGTCTGCAGGAAAAGGGATTGACCTTTCAGCCCACACTCTCCGCCTGCCCGTTGGGTCACTAGGTTCAGACAGGTCCCCCCTTGCTATTCACCTGACCAACTTGTGGATGGATGAGGGTGGCTGAAACCTGTCTTAGTCCAAGACCTGGTCAACAGTTCATAAATCCATCATTCACTCGTACAATAACACACATTCTCTGTTCAATTCAAATCCACTATTTATTGGGGTTTTCTCTGTAACACAAGAGAATTCCTTTTACAATTCCTTAAACTTAACACTTATGATTTAAACAGCTAATCATACTAACACAAAGACACTAAACAGATACTTAAAGACTGACTTACAACTAAACAACATTTGGTTAATACTTACCACACAGATGGATGAACTCAGTTGCAACAAAAGCAATAAAAGTTTATGGCCAAATTTCCTTACTCTTTATGTTACGTTCCAGGGTTTTCATCCAGGTGGAACCTCTATCGCATTCGCACCCAGGTTATCAGCTCTAATGCCCTATCTTACTTTTTTTTGAGCAGTGAGCTGGGGAGAGGCGAGATGGCTGATCAGACCGCCTTCGCGGTGCAATTCTGGTGCACCCCTTGTGATGTGTGGCTCGTCCAACTTGCCTCTCTAACAACCTTTTATCTCCACCCCAGCGTATTGCTTGCTTAAACCAATTGTGACATTTTGGCTATTGTCCAGCCAGCAAGTCCCACGCCTGTGGGGGAATTTTTGGCCCCCTGTGGCAAGTTACACGCCTTGGGGTGACTTGCTGTTGCTGGGCAGATTCTCTGCTGCAGCAGCTTCCTTTCCTGATTGCTAAACTTTTGGGAGCAGCTTGGTTTTGGTAATAACTGTGTCTGTTGCCTGAGCACCCTCTCTGCTGGTGTGCAGCATTGGCTTCGGTGCGCACAGACATTACAGGCTCTGCAGAAGTCTGTTAAAACATATTAAAAATTTACATCAGCAGGCCAGAGATTGCCTCGGCCAACTCTTTTCCCCAACACTGCTTGATATTACACACTTACCTATTACATATTTAATTTTTACAGATGTATGTGAGACTGAGTCATTGCCTCGGCAATAAGAAAGGAAAGGCAGTAATATTTTCTTGCTGGAAGAGAGGAATATGCTGCAACAGTCAGTTGCAAAATGGTTAATTTAGGGCTGCAGATGTTTGGTTCTGCCAAACTTAAAGGGCCATACCAAGAAAAAGACACTGGAGGGGAAAAAAGTTTCTGTACCAGGGTAAATCGTCACAGAGAGATTGGTAGGAACCAGAAAGTCACTGAAGAAAGTGTCCCTGGGAAAGAGGTTGCTTTGGTATTGTATTTATCACCTTGTATATCATGCACACATTTACAAATATAAGCTACGATACTAAGATACAGTGTTGTATAGTGAAAATATTGAAGGAACTGAGTGAAGTTTGGCTATGATAGGAAACAACTGTAATTACTGTGATAGTAGCTTCTTGACTAAGGGGCCTACTCACGAAAAAACATTTTGTATTGCACAACAGCACTGCATAAACTAGGTGTTAATTTTTTACTGCCCTGAAAGTTTGTAATACTGACTTAGGTGCTATCACTGTGCCCATCCACTTTATCGTCTATCTTTCTTTCGGTACGGTTGGACTTCCAGTTGGCTCTGTCAGTGACAGCCTTTGCTTTTTGATTACTATATATGTGAACTACATTCAGTGACAAGGAAGTAGTCTTGGTTTCTAAAAATACTAACATCTGTATTGAAAACTTGACTTTTGAGCCTTTGAAACCTTTTGCATTGGAAGATACTGCATCTGTTTTGCCATTGTCTTCACAGAACTGACAATTTAAAAAAAAATCTTAATAAGACAAAGTAACATCCAGTCTATTATTGGCAAAACAAACTCCGGAGTCAGAAAATGTTCCTGCATATTAATCTTTCATAGGAGCCACATAAATACTAGGAAAATAACATACTTCAGCAAATCTGTTTACTTATGAAAAATGTTTAAGGTTATAGCCTCCCCCTCAGTAATTGGAATCCATTCCTCATTGCCCCAGTATTTCATTACACAAAACTCTAAAGTGCTTCCTTCTTCCCATGTAATCCTAGATAATCAAGAAGTGTGCGTGAACCTACTGGTTTCAGATGTGGTTAACTTTGTGTTCATAGTTGTTAGATTTGATCCCTGTCTAATTGTAACCTGTATTTGGACTTAGCAGTGATTCCCCATTATACAGCAAATGACAGAGATGATTTCATGTAATGTTGGAAGGTAAGGAAAGTGTAATCACTACCCTTGCTTGATTCAAAAGTTTAAAATGTATTTTGAAAATTTTGTTTGTTTTGAGAAGAATACCACTTTCTACTGTAATTTATAGAAACAAAACCAAATACAAAGCATAGAAAGAAAGAAAGAGAGAAAGAATCTCAGTATTTAATTATTTCACTGAACATGTTGGTGTTAAGTAGTAAGAGACTGTGGGAACATCTGGAGAATTGAATATACTTAATAAACCAAACATCAGACACAACAACATTCTTACACCCTTTTAAAATTGAGGCATATTTAATCTTTTTGTGCATAAATCTTTCTTTGATATTCGTTCACTTCACTGTGGTTTTAAGGATACTTCCAATGTTAGTGAACAAATTATACACAGTACATCAATTAAACGTACAGATTTGATTTTCAGTGTACTCATCTCCATTTATTTAAACAAATGTTCTGAGAAGCTCTACAATGTTCTTTCCAGAAACTGGTATATAGTAAATCTAAATGTGTAGTAGACATGGTAATGCATACATTAGTCTGTGGTGATCATGTGTGTGTTGGGTAGGAGAAACACAATTAAAAGAAATGTTTAATGGGAGCAGGAGAAGGATCTAATGAATGGTTAGGAAGTCAAGACAGACAGTTGGTGAGCGTGCTTTTTAATAAAAGTATAAAAAAATTGGGCAAATGTCCCAACTTAAAAGCAGATTATTACAAAAAGCCTATATAATAAATACTATTATATAATTATAGCCCCAAAAGTGTGCTAGATGCTGTACAGACATATAGGGAGACATAGCCCCTGCCAGTACTGTATGGAGAAGTGGAGGTATTTTAAGGACTTCATGTTCTTTAAAATGACTTTGGGATCTTTTTGGCAAAAGGTTGCAGAAATGATGTGCAGGCAAGGAGTAAAACTTAGACATGAACACAGACTTTATTATGAAGTGTTTTTTTAAATACTCTTCTGCAGAAGACTAGAAAAATGTGGAGGAATGGCGGATCCTGAGTTGGTGTAAACTGTTATAGCCCCATTGACTTCATTAAAGCTATCATAATTTATACGAGCTGGGGATCAGAGGGTACAAAAGAATATTTTCTGCATCCAACAATGCAACAAGAAAACTAGTTAGCATTACAGCATACAGGATGATGCAGCAATATAATACAATTAATTATAAATATGTAATGAATGATAAATTTTTACAAACTGGTATGTTAAATGAAATGGCATTAAGGTGTCTTGCAGGATCCATGGTGTCCGAAATAGATGGATTAGTTCATTTTAATAGTAATGCTCTATTATGAAACATAAAAGTTTTACATTTTAAAATGATAAATGACCCTTGCGGTCTTTGTCTCGTGCTTTAATGAATAATCTATTTTCTTCAATTGTTGCCTGTGGTGAAAAGCTGTAAATTTTGAAGTCAGCCTGCTGTAACTATTCTATATGACTTGTATATGTTTCAGTGTGAAATAATGTTACTGTCAAGCATGGAAGTGTGTATGTAAATAGTCCTAATACTGAAATTCTCATAACAATAGGTCTTGCGGCTTTGTTTAGCTATAATTCGAGCTGTGCAGAGACACTAATTTATTTCACTAGGCTCTAATTTGATGTAATTTAAAATACATGGCAAAATATTTGTACAGGAAAAATGTATCAAATATTGAATGGGAACATAGATTAATGTTTCTGACCTCACTTTTTCCTTCTTAACTATGAACACTTTTGCCTGAAACCAAAACAGAAACATAACACGATTGCATTACATTTTCTAGCAGTCTTTGTTTTCTTAACAAAGCTTGCACTAAACAGCAATAAGTAACAGGAATGAGGCAATTTTCTCCCTATAGTTGATAATTTGTTCTTAAATTTGAAATAAAAACATACCAGTTACCTCTAGCCAGCTTCAAGATTAAGCAGTGCCTTATGATCATCCCAATGCATGCCTTTTTAGAAAAATAAAAAAAGAAGTAATGAAAATCAGATTAGGGCTAGCATTACAAATTATGGAAGAGAATAGAAACCTGTGAAGATTACATCAAGAAAAAGTAATTTCTTAAATAAGAAAATCCTGGTATATTTCAGTGAGATGTTGTCCAAGTTAGTAGGTTAGTTACAGAGCAGGATAGTGATCCACTTAAGTCAGCAGATGCCAATACATGATGATCCCTTTTTTATTTTCAAGGTAGCTCTATCCTCTCTGCAATGTTCCTGCTCTTGTTCCTTTTATTTACGAACATACACATGCACACACACAAAATATGCCCACCACCAACTTTATGTTGGTATATTGCTTCAGTTTTAACTTTAGAAAATGGCTTCAACTGCTATTCTGAGACAGAGCTTCAGAAAGTGACCAACCATGTAAGTACAATGGTATGGTCTGTGTGTACTGAGTTAACGATGTATTTTATGCTAACTGTTGTGTGCTGTTGCTCACATTATTGTTGCTGCATTGTATTAAGGTAAACGTGAAGTCTCCAGTTTGCAGTCCTCATATAAGTAGACCTATTGATGCTAATGGATGCCTTCCTGCGAGTCATATTTACAAATTGTATAACTCTAAGCAACAAATAATTATGTGGGTAGCTAATCTGTCTTTCAATGAAATTACACACACAATACCATTAGTTTTAAGTACCTGCAATAAGGCACATTCCTAAATCTCAAATTCCTGTTTCATTTATTTCTTATTAGAGTGAATCTAATGAAATTCTAATTATCCTCCAGGGGGCTTTATCCAGAGGTTCAGAGTACCTAAAGACCTGGAGTTTTCTTTTTCAGTTTTAGCACGTTTTTCTCTGTATGCATATCTAGTATATGGTATGTGAACTAATTGAACATCTATTTGTAAAGATCTGTTAATCAATAGAGATTAGCGAAACTACTCATTTTGGATAGAAAGTCAGGATTTATACCAACATGTCTGACTTGTCTTTTTCAAAATGGTTGATTTTAGTAATGCAATATGACATTTTAACTGGGTTATGGAATCCACCTTGTTTAGGATATAGAAAATATCTTACTTTGTATAACTGCTTTGTTTTTAACATTGCAGAACCAAGAACCTTGAGAGAGAGAGATGAGGAAATGTTGACATTTTTTGTTTATCTGCCAGGATGTCTAGTAATTTCTCAAGGTTAGCTTTAAATCAGGAAGGTTCTTGGACTTGACCATGCAAGTTTTAAATACAAAAAAGCATTAAGACCTTGATCTTACATGGCTTAAGTCAATGGGAATGGGAACTGATTTAACTTTAGGTCCGATCTTGTCTCAGCTGACTAGTTAAATATCCTAAATAGCTACAGAGGACAGGAAAGGGGAAACAAACAAAAAACTAAATAAAGGAATAAAATCTTAATATCTAGCCTTAGTTTGCCACATATGGGAGATAATTAACATGAAATAACCTAATGATTTAATATCCCCAGATATGGTCCATGTTTTATATGTTCTATTTGTTGTCCCTGTTTGAGGGCATTACTGATGCTACCAGGATAAGGGATCAAAACAAGGGGATGGGGGGAAGACCAGGAAAAGCTTTCATTTTACCAGCAATAAAGACTCTGAAAAGAAAGTTGCATGGTTTTTTTTGTTTGTTTGTACATTTTTCTTTAAAAAATAATTACTTATTTCCAAGAAATTAAATCTAAAGTTTGCCTGCTACTGATCGTTCATTACCGGATTAGGAAAATAAGAGAGGTTTTTAGAGGGTAGGTATGTAGTATTGCTTAGATCTAGCCAGTGAAAAATTATGACTGTAAAATGCCAGTGAATTTCAGACCAATCTGATTTTTTTTATGCCTCATCACTTTCACTGACTTGATCATCAGTGAAAGAGAGTTGACATGAAGTTTACAGTGAATTTAGCCTAGGCTTTTTTATTGATTTTATTGAATGAGTGTGATGAAACTTTTTCTTGTGATGACTTTAACATTTCCACACTTCCCAGATTGAGTTGGAATATAAAAATGATCATTCTCCCCCAACAATACATGAGAAAATAAAGTCTAACATGGTTACAAGAATTTAAGTCGTACTGTATTTTCAGTTGGTTTGAAAAATAGATCATCAACCGCAGGTTTTTCTTTGAGAAATGGTAAAAAATATATATATTTTTTTCATCTCATTTCAGCAGAATGAAACCCACTTAAAACAATGATTTTTCTACTATATATAATAAAGCTTCAGCACTCTTTCTCCATCCACCACCCTTCCCTTCACTTGGAGGGAAGGGAAGGGGAAGGATCATTACATTTGGTATATGTCTTTATGGCATTTCTAATAATTTTTCTTGAAGCAAGAAGAACAACTGTTTTGCCCTCCAGGTGATATGTGCTGTAATTCCGGAAATACATTTTCTCGTTAGTTTGTGTGTACCAAATAAAATCTAACAGGATGAATGACATAACAGTGTCAAAGAACATCAGAATAACCTACCACCCTAGAAAAAGGCATTTTTGCTGGGAGTATTGTATGTCTGTAAACCAGTGTGTTTACTGTTTTATGAAGAGGCAAAGGACAACATTTTTATTAGTTTAGGATTGCTTAAAAACAGCAGAGGAGAAACAGAACAAAGACTGGTCACAGCATAACTTTTTTTCCAATTTATTTTTATAAATAAAAAACCTTTGTTCTGGAGCTTTTACTTTGTACGTTTAATGGTCTCGGTGAGGTCAGGTTCACACTTTTCTGGGGGAGGGGAGTCAGGTGGAAGTTCCATAAGGACCAAATTGACAGTGATATAAGTGGTGGTGCAAGTTGGTCAGAAAAAAGGCGTAAGTCAAAGTAGTGTAACGTGCACCTGTTTTGCATGCCGTGGCTGTACAAAATAGGTGGAATGGGACTTAATAGGAAAAGCAATTTATAGGAGAGTGAGGATAAGTAAGGCTCTGCAGGAATACCACATTGGTTCAAGTTACATTGCTTATCATGTATTTCCATTGTCTGACCAAGTCATACTATCATTTATATTACTGCAGAATTTGGCCAGAGAATTCCATAGAAGGTGCATCTAATAAGATGGCTAGAAAGGGTTTGGGCAAAGCAAATGGACTCTAGAAGAGGTCTTGATGGTCTCCTTTCTGGAAAAAAGTGATCCTAAAACTCTGCTTCGATGGGGAAGATATGCTCGTTCACATGCACTGGGATGATAGTCTTCACAGAGGATGCTATATACAGATATAGTACATCCCTGCTTTGATATTGAGTGCAGTTTCATTTTAAAATAATGAAGCTATGCTTGTCCAAATTAGGCTAACTTGTAGATAAGAGAACTGCTACCCATATAGGCACTATTTGGTTAACGAAGAGTAAACTGTTCGACCTAAGAAATCACCATTGCTGCTGCTTGCAGCACACAGAATTTTTCTGGGATTTCTCCCACTTTAAAAGACTAGTCCTACTAACAATGAGTTTTGCCTATAACTTCAATGGGAATAGGAAGTGGTAGTACATACTGTCCATTTAATTGTGCTTCCACACAAGCCACACCATTTAAAATCTATAAGATGAAATTGATGGTCGTCATAATCTTTTATACAAGACCATTTAAGTTTAAGATCCCTGCTTCCCTGGTCTCATTTCTGAATCAGTACTCTGATTCTTTACCTCGAAAGAGTAACTTCATAGGGCACATTATTCACTTGAAGAGAATATTACACACACACTCTCAAGAATCAATAGTTTTGTAACTGAAGTGTTTATGTGTTAGACTGGCTTTTTAAAAACTACTTGCTAATGAACTTTTAACTTTTTTTTAGTCTTAAACAGACTGCTTTGTTTCGACTGTTCTGCTTTTCCTATCACATACAACAAGAACACTAACCCAGGAACCTATCCCTGCAACAAACCCTGTTGCCAGCTCTGCCCATACATCGACTCTTGTAACATCATCACAGGTCCTAACCCCCTCAGCCACACCATAAGAAGCTCATTCACCTGCACATCTACTAATGTAATATGTGCCAGCAATACCCCTCTGCCATGTACATTGGCCAAACTGGACTGTCACTATGCAAAAGAATAAATGGACACAAATCAGACAAAAAATGGTAACATCCATAAACTAGTCAGAGAACACTTCAGTCCCCCAGGACATGCTGTAGTTGATTTGAAAGTTGCCATACTGCTACAAAAAATGTTCAAAAACAGACTTCAAAGAAAAACTGCAGAGCTGGAACTTGTATGCAAATTTGACACTATCAAACAGGGTCTGAATAGGGACTTGGAATGGTTCTCTCATTACAAGAAGTAATTGTCACTGTTCACACATTCTCACCTTCTAATCAAGGGTTGTGAATAGGCTTCATCTACTCTAACTGAATAGGTTTTGCTAACACCTCCCGTCCCCATTGTTGTTTTGTTACCCGTGTGTGTGTGTGTGTGTGTGTGTGTGTGTGTGTGTGTGTGTGTACACCCTCTATTTGATTTCTGTTCATTGCATCTGACGAAGTGGGTTAGAACCCACGAAAGCTCATGCCTGCAGAAATAAAATTTGTTAGTCTTCAAAGTGCTATAGGACTCTCGTTTTTCCTATCACATAGTTAACTTTATCTATGGTGGAGTAAGTAGCTTTCTAGAAGACTTTGTACTTCTTAGCAGTTAATCTTAGCAGTATTCTCAAGATTGTTAGGCTATAAATTGACCTACATAGTACCCCGACAGTTGTCTTATGTTACAGGATTTACCTGAAGAATTCTGAAATGCAGCGTTTTTTTCAGGATGTCCTTGCTGTCTCCTGTCCCTTCTCTCCTGCAGATCTCTAAGGTCTGTGTGAACAGGGCAGAGCTCTCTTTCTGAAGACTTTAGGAGGGCTGTAGCTGGGGATTGAGTGAAAGCCAGCAGCTTGGGTGATGGGTATTCATTCTCATCCTGTGGATCTCGAGGTGTAAAGGAGGTGGGAATGCCCAATGAGGGAGTTTGTGAAGGCAACAAGCCTCCTAGAAAACTTATTGAAGGGATAGGAGTCCTCCCTACTATCCTTAAGGAGGATAGTTGCTTGCCTTTGTATGTGAGCTGTTAGTTGAAGAGATTCCATGGCAATTGGGTTACATATTGAGGTCTACACCTCTGAAAGGAAATGGCCTAGAGACTTTTTTCATTTAAAAAAAAAAAAGTTTTCAGTTCAAATCCTTCAGTGCCTGCCTGTGGCTTTGGCAGGTCAGCCGTATGGGGTAAACACTTCAGTCATTTGGTGTCTATATTAAACTGGGTGGAGCCAGTGTTTTGTAGCAACATTGTAATACAAATTTTAAGTTTTTGAAATTGTATTTTAATAAACTAAACTTTAGTTTTGGACACTAGCTATCAGATCAGGATAGCTAAACTCAATCCTATCCTTTCTTTGTGGGATAAGGGGTGTTTTTTGAGGGAGAGGGATTCTGTGTGTTTGCATGTTACAAAGAGGCAAAAGTTAAACTTCCTGAGTGATGGTGAACACCTCTTGTAGAGTGTCATAACTCAGGAAGTCTTTTTTTTTTTTAATGTGCCTTGGATCCAAACTGAATTTTGGCAGGGAGAGGTATAAATTTGAGAGGAGGGCTAAAACTGGGCTTATAACAGAAACTCAAGTCCAGCCTTAACTGTATAGTGGCTACTGTTCTCTAATAACAGGATCAGAAAGAGGAGATGGGAGAGCCCTCAAATGTATATTTAAAAATGTAATTACAGATTCTGTCCCTTGCTCCCACCACCATGTGTCACCTTGGCAACATATAGGGGCTGTACAGGAGCTGTAGTTGGTTGGAGGAACATTCCTTTGGCATAGCATAGAGCTGCTGTATGTTATCATATACTGGCCAGGTCAGAGGGCAAGATGGGATAATGCCATTGAACATGGTACTGAAAGGATTCTAGACTAACATAAATTAGAACAGCCATGTGCTGCTCTAAATTATGCTGTGGGCTGTTAGGCTGCCTTGGGGGATGCAAAGCCATCTTTTCCCTACACCATCTATCTCCTGGGCAGCACATTGTTTCACAGAAATGAAGCTATTGTTGGGAGATTACATCTTGTACAACTGTCAAGTTGGATGATGGTCATATCAGCGGTTTTACACTTCATGTCTGTGTGTTGTGTTCTTTCAACAAATGGTTTAGAAGCAACAAGAATATAAAGGATTTCCTTCAATGAAGAGTTGTGCATTAATGTTTGATTGTTATTCAGAAATAGATTTCCTCTTTATTTTGGTTAATTTTATGTAAATATTTTGGTAATTAGCTTTTACGTTTATAGTTTAATCAAGTTATTTTATAGGGAGCATCATTTTTGCAGTGTAGGTCTAATGACTGTAGTTGCTTTATATGCTACAGACTGATAATTTACTCAGATAAAGAATGTTTGCAAATAGGCTAGGAAGAACTGCAGTATAAACCATTATCTAAACCTGTTTTTGTTTTAATTACTTGCTACTTGTGGTCTGGAATCCTGACTCTTGGTACCAAGGTGTTTGTTGCAATAATGAATAGGTAACTGCTTAGTTCTGTGACAAGTTTATAATTTTATTTTAACTTAATGCTTTCTAGTGTATTTTGTAGAAATGGATAATATTGATCCAATTGTCACAGTCTAGAGTAGCTCACAACTAAGTGCCATTCTCAGATCAGTCTGTCAGAACATACCCCAGACTGGTGGTATATTAGATTTCACGAAGCCAGTAACAAATGTGTACTCTTGGATTACTATATTAGTCATAACATGGAGTCGCAAACAGTCCTCTTAGGCTCTCCAGTGCATCTTGCTGTCCAGACAAACTAGACTTTGTAATGAAAGCTTAATAAAATAAAAAACATCCACACATTAGATCAGTATTTCTCAACCTTTTAAGTAGCAAGTACCCCCTAACTTTTCAAAATTTTAATGAGTATCCCAACACTCCATTTTCCATGGGATTTTATATTTACAGACTAATATGAGCCATATGTTGGAAGAAGGGCTGAGGATATAAGGCTGTGATATGACAGATGTCAGATCTAGCGTGGGTAGGATTACCACCTTTACACCAGGGGTGCACAGCTGAAGTATGTACCTGGGCTAGAGGTGATGTTGGCCAAAGCTAGGAGGCTTTGAGCAGCATGCCAATGCTGGGAAATATAAAGCGCTGCGCCAAATTTTTTGCAATAGATTAGAGAGGAGGGAGAGGGAGAGGGAGAGGATGGGTGGGTGGGTGGGTGGATAACTGGTAAAATCTGTGGCTGTCGTAGTTTGTTAATTTCACTGCTCAGCTAGAGCAGTGAAATTGACAAGTTTTCTGACCACTGGACTTTGAGCTAGAGAGGGGAGCTGTTGCCTGGCCGACAGCCCAGAAGATAGGTGATTGCTACCCAATCCAAGCTGGGGTAGAGGAAGCTTCCGCACTGACTGGGACCCAGGGATATGCGGAGGTGGCTGTTGCCTGTCTTCAAGCCAAGGCACTGGAGGCTGTCCCTCGGCTTGGAGCTGGGGTGCGGGTGGCTGCCACCCAGCTCAAGCCCAGCTCACAAGATGTAGGAGGCTGCTGCCGGGCTCTCACCTGGGAGCTGGGTCCTGGCAGGAAGTAGGTGGCTGCTGCCTGCCTCCCCCAAGAGTTGGTGGCTGCTACTTGCCTCCCAGCTGGGACCAGGTGGGAAGTGGGTGGCTGCAACCTGGCTTCCTGGGACTGTAGCAGCTGCCGCCCGTCTCCCAGCTGGGAGCTGCCGCCTGCCTTCCCCAAAAGCTGGGGGCTGTCACACAGCGGGAAGTGGGCAGCTGCAGCTTGGCTTCCCGGTACTGTAGAACTGGGAGCTGGAACTGAGTGGGAAGCGGGCTGCTGCCACCTGGCTTCCCCAGAAGTCAGCAGCTGCCGCCCACCTCCCCTTCACTCTATTTTTCCCTGGGTACCTCTTGCCTGTCTCGCGTACCTCCAGGGGTATGTGTACCACACGTTGAGAAACTATGCATTAGATTACTTCCAGTCCCAAAGGATTGGTCACTTATCCCAGGTCAATGGATACTCTTGATCTTATACCAAAAACAACACTGTCAGCCAATTTCTCTAGTAAACTGACTAAAGATTTATTCGCGAAAAAAAGAGAATTATTGAGAGGTAAAAGCAGGTAAAATACATTAACTGTGAGTCAAAGTTTGTAAGTCCAAAATGTTTAGAGTTGTAGCAATCTGCTAGATTTCCAAAAGCTCCTCAGGGTTACCCAGAGAAATTCTGGGGAACTCTGTCCACTTTTCAGTATTCTACCATGTTAGACTCCAAACAGTTCAGTGATACAGGATCATTTCCTGGATCCATTCTTACAGCTGTGTGCCCTGGAAAACAATCTGGCAAGTGGTTCCATGACAGCATGCGTTTTTCCTCTGGTGACTAAATGCTGACTAGGTCTGTGGATTTCCCATTATCAAACACAATGACTTATTCTTTGAAGATAGCATGCTTCTTCATTTATAGTTCCAAGGCTCCAATCCTGTTTGATGGGCAATCCAATGACAGAGATATGAACAATGCATTTAGTTACAGCAGTCCAAACAATCTTTCATTAGTTTTCATGCAGTTTATACATCAAGTAAATTCTCACTAACATACAGTTTTGATCTAGGGTTAATTATGGGGTATACATAATGTAATGCGATAGTAAACAGGTTATAGATAAGTGAAGACAATAATATTTAACATTTCTTTGATATCCACACACAAGCTAATTGACTATACTTCTAGCCCACTTACTGTTTCTTTGATAGTCACATGCAATTGAATGGGCCTATGGCTTTGATTTAGGCTGGTCTGTCAGCATCACATTGACATTCTCCTTTCCTCTGGATTTCTAAAATTAAATAACTATTTTTGGAGACAGTTCACAACTAACATTTTTATGCATATGTTTGTGAGCCATGACACTTGGGTTCTACTCCCTACTCTGCCACAGACTTCCTCTGTAATCTGGAGAGGTCATGTAGGCCCAAGTCTTAAAAAGTTGTGCCTGAAACCCACACTACAGGGGCACAAACTGGAGCTCATATGTGCATCTTGAGATCTGTACTTGCAAACCACAACTTTCATGTATGCACTGGGGGTTGCATGCATGCATGCAAGTCATGTGTACAAAATTTGCATTTGTTGTTTTGAAGACTTAGGCCTTAACCTGTGACTAACCCAAGGAATAGTGAGATTTTTTTTTAGTTTAGAAAGTGAAAGTTGCTGTAAATGCTAAATATTATTATTATTATTATTATTATTATTATTATTATTATAGGGTTGCATATAATGGTTATTGTGGCTACCAAGTGCAGTGGACTGACCCTTGGACAAAATCAAAAGATTACTTTGAAGTGGGTATACAGATTGAGTTTGAAATGTGAAGCTATTGTTTAAGAATGAAAAGACAATTAAAGGAGGTTGTATGTATGTAGCTGACACTAATTCCTTCCAGATGAGACTACTTGCTTTCACTACCTGAACACATCTTGCTGAACACCTTTTCATCTCCTTGCTGCTGCATATCATCTCTCATAAGAAATATGACTCCTTTGTAGTTGTGCTGCCACTAATTGGCTGCCTTCCGGTCAAGCCTCTGTTCTATCCATTCCTCTGGAAAAACAGTATGGATGTCTTTTCTTGCAGAAATACTACAAAGTTGTATGTAAACCGAGCCTGCTGTACAGGGCGACTACTCTCTCTCTGTCCCAAAATAACGTTCTGACCTGCAGAATCCCAACAACGTGGTGTTCACAGAGGGACGGAGTTCCACAAGCTGAGGGGAGGTGGGAAGGCATGCTTCTGCCTTGGCTCTGCTTCTCACTTTTTCTGTTGACTAAAGGTCCATTGTATGTTTCTTTTTCCTGCTTTTTTGCTCCCAATTGCACATTGCAGAAGAGGGGAATATAGGACCCAAACACTTTTGATAAACACTGCCCGAGACTCTCTAAAAGGAATTACAAGTTAAACACCAGGCCAGTGTAGCAGTCTTTTTTCTTCAGTAAATTTTCAAGCACTCTAGCAGAAAACAACCAAGCAATCCTAAACTATTGGTAACTTCTAGCCTATCTACTATTGCTCAACTTGTCAGTAAGAGAATGCTATTTATTCCTCACAAGTTGTCAAAGTTGATTAAATTACTGCGGATGAGACTGTTGTCCCACAAGATTTTAATCAATATAGGTACAAGTAATGTCTTCTGTGGTTTGACATCATTGTGACTGTCTGAAGAAGAATCAATGGAAATGATAAGGATGGTGACCCCTGCCTAATTAATAACATTATCAGTTTCACAGGCACTGACCTCCTTTTTTTTCTTTTCCATCTGTCACATTTCATTTTTTCAAATGGATTTCCTTTTCCTGTAAACTGTCTGCATGTTTCAGGCTTCAAAATGCTTGACTATCCGGAGAGCTTCTCTCATCCAGAGTACTAAGTAACTAATATTTACATTAAAGTGGGAAAAATAATTTTAAATAGGTCCTATGGGAGCATTATAAAAGTTTTGAATTTTAATTGCTATTAATACTAATTTTATTTTCAGAATAAAAACTCAAATTAAAAACCTCACACGGTAAATCTGAAATCTTGAATTAAACATTTTAAAGATTAAATTCATTAGAAAACAACTTAATTAAAAAAAAGTCCTCTCTTCATTCCAAAACCAACATAAAAATTTGCTTCTATTTGTATGTAACTTCTGAAGATGATAGGGTACCAATTTTACATGTGCACACTTTTGTGTATGTGTACTCTCAGCCATTTACAAAGGTATTATTTTTGTGTAGATGGTCCATAGAATTTTATGCCTGTAGGCAACTCTTCCCCTCCACCAGCATTTGTTCCAACAGTCAGAGGGTCAGATTCTGGGGTTTCACTTAAATGGATGTAAATCCAGGAGTAATTCCATTGATTTCAGTGACGTTAATGTGTAAAAAGCAGTATTGAGTCTAAAGTTGCAACATTACCTGAAAGTAATCAGTTTGTTCCCTAAAAGGATAAGTTGAGTTGTGAGGGTTTGTTTATGGAGAAGGAGAGAGGTGGAAGAGATCTTTTATCTACATGTAGTTGTATAAAGTATTTACTAAAAAACTCGTAGAAAGTATTATGTGATGTCATAATTAGAAAATAACTTACACATGTACATTGGAACAGCAAAGGCTGAAATGAGTTTTAAAAATGGCTCTTGAATATTACCAAGGTCTTTTTCACTGTTTGTGTAACTCAGCTGCATGACCAATGTGATTATTTTAGCTAGAAAACTCCTAGATCTGTGTTGCAGAGCTGATTTACTTGAGGTTTGTCTACACACAATTTTTGAACTGATCTAACCATAGTGGTTTATAAATCCATATAATTAAATCAATGCAATCCTTAGTGCAGATGCAGTTACACAGATATAAACATGCTTACCATAGTATAGCTTATTTCTAAACCAGTAGACTTTAGATTGGTACAAAAACTGTGTGTAGAGCCATCCTTAATTTTCATCTAGGAAGTAAGTGAGAAACAGGCGTTTATTAATTTAAAGGTTTAGAAATAAAGGCAAAAACCCTAAGAAGAGAGTATATGTTGGACACTAACACCATACTGTATGGGCTCTGCTGACGGTGTAATTTATGCATTCTGGGATTTTGGCAAAATCAGGTCCTGAATACTTTTCAGTGTGTGTGGTGCGGGGGTGAGGTTGGTTGGTTGTTTTTGTTGTTGGTTTTTAAAACTTTTTGGTAAACCTCTTCGGTGACCTTCTTAGAAATTTGAAAACCAAGTTGCAACTCTTTATGCTTCAGGAAGGAGATATTTTAGACAATGCAAAACCCTCTATTTTCTTCCTATGCTCATTTTGGTCTGGAAGAGCATTTGGACTGAAATTTACCATGTCAGGTGTGTGCCTCAAGATGAACTTGTTTGGAAAATGTCAGCCAAAGAGAATTTAGCTGTTTCCAAGAAAAAGATTAGGCAAAATTACATTGTTTTGCCGATTGTTTTAAAAAAAACAAACATTTGGGTAACTTTCTTTGAGAAGGTATAGTGCCCACATGCACTGGTGCAGGGACACGAAATTTGGCAAGTGGTGGCCTTAGTGTCAGGGATGTACCTTCTCCCATCTCTGAGAAAATCCCCCAAAATTTGGACAAAGTATAAGCATTTGAAGAATAGCAGACTGTACATGCTCAGACTCACTAGACCTTAAGAGCTAACATTCTGAAATGTCCATCTTTGATGAGCGTACTTCATCCTCCTACACATCTTACTGCTGACCAGCTCATGCATGTACCATTCCCACAGAGTGAGTGCGCAAGCTTTAGTCCAGGGCTACAGGGGCTCAAAAGGACTTTCCCTATAATTGCTGCCCTGTGGAGGGGCTGGGCCATGGAAATGAGAACAGGGAGCCTGTCTCTCCTGTGTTTTTAATGAACCCCTGCTCTGCCCAGGCAGCATAGAGAAGGAAGCCCTCTGGTCTGACTGCATAAAAGAGAAAAACTGGACTGGGGTAGGGTGGGGGAAAGGAGTAGATCGAGACTAAGGAGGGAAAGGAGAAACTATGACTGGGAATTGAAGGGAGGGAGATTGGGACTGGCTGGTGGGAAGGTTGAAACTGGGACGGAACCGGTGAGGGTAAACTGAGGAGACGAGGGAAGTCTAGGAGCCAGTTGGCTAAGGGGGATGGGAAGAAGTATTGATCATTCAATTAAAATTTGTGTGATAATACACACATGTAAGAAGTCTTAATTAATGTTGCACAGGCAACCTTAATTCTGGCACTTTCGTAACTTTAGAGTGTTTGACTTTGCAACATTCATGTTCTTTTAGCTTAGTTTTGTGGAGATATAAAAATAAAATGAGGAATCTGATGAACTGTTTAGAATGTACTTTAAAGCAGTGGTCCGTGGATCAATGGTGGCCTGCGCAGAGCTGGTCAGATGATGCTGTCTCTTTTTTCCATCTGAGTAAATGGGATGGGGTGACAAAAATAAAATAAATATCAAAAGTAGAATAACTGGTTCCAAAGAATCCCAAAATACTTATCACCAAACTATCAACTAAAAATCCATAAACTATTTTACTCTTCTACATAAACAATTGCATGGAGATATTAGTGGTTCAGAAATGGGAGGAGAGGCCCTCAGTTACATTTGTGCAAACTCACTTAAGAATAATGGGGATACACAAGTGTCACTTGAGGTTATAATCTGTAGAAAGTGGAGCTACATCGGTACAACAGAGGGCGTAATTTGTCCTGCAGAACCGTTCACAGAGAGTGATGCAAGAGATGGAAAGAGAAGCTTAGGGTGAGTTTATAGAGCTGTTAAAGAAAAAAATCTCTTTACTTGAAAACTTAAGATGGAAATCAATGAAAATGGAATCCCATGATACCAATTTAAGTAAATTTTTAGGGTAGAAATTCAAGATGAAAAAAGATAAAACTTCAGCAGCTGTTCAAACAACTAAAACACTGATAGGGCTGAGACAGATAGAAAAAGAACTGCAGATAGAGACTGTACATTACACACACAAGTAGTAAAGGGTGTTTTTTAAGATCTCCTTTCTGAAAAAAAAAAATCTTCAACGTATACTGCTTCTGTCACAAGACAATCTCTAAATGCTAATAGACAGCTGCTAACTATAAGTCTTACTTACATGGATAGTTCTTTTGAAGCTGATAGGTCTATGTGAATAAGAGTTTGCAGGATTGGACCTATAGTCTTAACATGAAATTGAATGTGTGAAAAGCTGTCTATTGTACAGTGTTTGTATTTGTAAGTTGATTAGCTGAGGAAATAGCCTCTCAGACCAATAATGTCAATCTACACAAGATACAGAATGCATGTTTTAAATATGCACATTACCTATTTTTAATGACTTCTTATTTTGTGCATAGTTCCACACTTTTTAAAAGGCCTGAGCACTGGATGGCTTACTGAAAACTATCCTTTTTAAAGTCTTGCTCCTAGTTTTGCTTTCTTAATAGGAAGAAAAAGGTTTAAAAGATACTTGACTGCAGGTGAAATCTTAACACAGCAAGGCTCAGACTCTAATAAAATCTGAATATCTAATAATTTGGGTTTTTGTCCTCTGTGGCTGGCATGTTTTCAGTAGCTGGAAATGGAATATTGATTTCAAAGCTGTGGTCAAACATCCAGTTTTAAATCTTTTAAAAAATATTTTGTGCTTATCAGTCAAAGCCTTTTCCTACATGGAACTGGTGTTGGATCCAGGTTTATTAAGGTCAGACTAGATAATCACAGTGGTCTTTCCTGGCCTTCAAATCTATGAATAACACTTTTAAAAACCATAATTTAAACTAAATCTTGCTATTAAACCTGTATGTGGGCCACAACGGATATTTCATTAAGGGCCCTCCACTGCCATTGAAGTCAGTGAGAACTGAGCGTGCTCTCTTCAAGCATATTTAACATTAGTTAAGACTTTCAACATCCTTGTGACATAGGTGGTGGTCTCAGTATTACAGATGAGTAAACTGATGCACAAATCCAAGCGAGTGAGCTTAGGGCCTCACTCTTGGAAATGCTGAGCACAAATCCAAGGGTCAGAATGGAAAATAAAAAGGTGATGGTACTCTTCCAGACTGCACACATTATAAGCTCCACTGACATAGTACTCCATGGGCTTGGCTGATCTTTGGGGCTCTGCTGGGCTCCTTGTGGTTGGCTTCCCCTCAGAAAGGCTGGGTTTCTTGAACTTGTCATCTCCCCTTTAGGGGTGCCTCAGCTGCTCTGCTGAGTGTCTTGGGTTTGGCTCCTTCTTGATAGAGGGGGTTACTGTTACTGGTGGTGCCAAAATGTGTTGCTGCTTACAATTGATTGTATAATTCTTCATAATGTAATCCTCCCCCTGCTTTTTTACATGCGTTGTGTAGTGATCTAGTTAGGACTTTAAATGTCAATATTGTCATCATTGGGCATCTGAGTTAGCGTCCATTGAGACAAATGGAGCAGTTCATGCCTCTTACGGTACATCTAGCCTGTGACAGCAAGCCTCCCAGCCCGGGTTGACAGACTCAGTCGTAGGGCTCTTGTTACCGCACTAAATATAGCCGTGCCGACTGTGCTTTGAAGTTCCATCTTGAGCTCTGAAGCCCACTACCATCTAGGGTCACCACCTTTGAAATGCAAAAAACCAGCAATCTCCACCCCCCACAAGGCAAGCCTGCCACAAGCCCAGCACGAGGCAGTTCCAAAACCCCTCACCCCAACAGCCACATATAGTATCTAGCGAGATAAGATTGATGACATTGCACATCTTCTCACTCACGACTCAAACTCTTTCTCTCACACAGACACACACACACAAGGTGCGCTTGCATGCTCCTATAATTTAAACTGTGGAAGTGGGAACACTGAAGTATCTTTAGCTGGACACGGGAACTTTAAACATTAGATATCCAGCGTATTGTGATGATAATGCAAATCTTTAGACCCACGTAAAAAATCCCCACAGATTAAATTATTTTTCTGGCAACTGGCAAATCCATTTAAAAAAAAAGGCTAGGCTGATCAAATACTGGCCAGGTGATAATCCTACGCTCCTCCCTAGGCTTTGGAGACCAAGCTGTATCTCAAGGCACAATATCTAGACAGCTATTTTTAGTGTGGTTGCATGAGCCCAAGTCCATCAACCCAGGCTGGAGACTCCTTGCTGGGGGTTGTGTGGACCTTAGAATGTCGCATCTGTTAAACTCACCTAGTTTTTAAGGCTGTCTCTGCAATTGCTAAACGTTTTTCAAATGAAAGTTTAGATTCTGAAGAACAAGAAGGCAGCATGAAATAGGTGCTGGTACACCATACCAGCATGTATTGGCTGAAACTGAAGTCTAACTCAAATCTGTTGTATCTGTGGGTGCTCTACATGTCCAAAATGAGATTTTATTTGTGCCCATGATAATACAGTGAGTCAGTTGCAAAGCTACAAATAAAATCTAGGAATCCTGACTCCTTAACTTTTCCTCTAACCTTCTAGTGAACACTGGAATAGGAAACTAAGCATAGGCAGGACATTAACGTTTGAAAGCAGAATCCTCTGAATTCTCATTGATTACTTATTGTAGGGCACGATAGATGTGCATGGTGTTTACAGAACAATGCATAATGCTTTATTGTAGAGTATTCTCTATCTATTTTATTCCCTACTGGAGAGTCAGGGAAGTAATTTTAAAATGAGATGTGCTTGCAAATCCCGCAGTCTTTGAATAAATTAAAAATAAAGTTTTGGAAATGAATGTGATACTTGTCAGTGGTTTCTGAGGTTTTGTAATTTGGTTAAATCAACATAATTTTTTTTGAGGAGGAAGGGTACATCTCATTGTGGGTGGGAGTGAGAATTATCTCATGGTTGGAAGTAGAAGAGTCCCAGCTCCTAGTCTTTTCTAACTCTGATACTGGTTGACCTGGTTGGGCAAGTCACTTAAACACTCTGTGCTTCCATTTATAACTGGAGGTTAAACAGCCTACCTCACAGAGGGCAAGTGTTATTCATTAATACTTGAAAATATCTTTTGAGATTTTCTGATGGAACTGAACTGTATTGCCTGGGACAACTGTGGCCTGTCTCTGTTTTCCCCTTTAAGGGTAAGACTAAAGTTAGTCCAAAGTCATCTTGGACTTGCCATAGAAGATTTTGTTTCTAGGGGTGCTGAATCTCTCCCTCCCTCAATCTCACCCTCTGAGTTTTTTCTGATCAGGCAGCATCTTCTGATTACTGTAATACTGCTGAAATATGCCTCCTTGTTTCTGTATAATGAAACTATACTGAATGATAACTGAAGTAACCTATTTTGATTTGTGAAAGTAGTGGCGAGGATGAATATTTTCAGGACTTAATCTGAGAAGAAAAGCATAATAATTATTTCTGGAGTTTAAATAGTTTGTCACCAGTTATATGCATTCAAAGATACTGGTTAGACTTGTGTGTGCAAAGAAGAAAGTGTGAAGCATACATGCTAACTTTATATACTTGGAGTGAGAGAGAGAGAGAGAGAGAGAGAGAGAGTCGCCATATTACAGAGCTACATAAATCTGGGTAACAAGATTGTAGAGGTTTTTATTTAACATGACTATAAATATTCAGGCATCTTCTAATAAGACAGTCATCAAGCATTTTTATAACATATTTTGTGTGTAAATAATGGACTAAATTAATCCCTGGTGTAATGCCATTGAAGTTACAGCAGGGACCAATTTGGTCAAGTATCACTAGGTTTATTTTATGCTATTTCTGAGTGGTTTAGTTTTTGTCAAGGTGGGGTGTCCATTCAGCTGTCTTTTATTGAGCATTTGAGATCTATTTCTTGCTACATTTGATAAAATACTTGTTTGTTAAAGGCAAAACCTTTCTGAACCCTGAAGTAAGTCACCTTTCTGAAATCTCATATCAGTGAGAAAAAATATTCATCCTTGTAATTAACCAAGGCAGTGTGTGAAAATTGACTTTTTTTTTAATTTAAGGAAATTGAATTTTAACCTTTTTTACATGCATGAAAGAATGTCTATACCTTTCACAGAAGCTAAAGTATGGATTTACATGGTTACTTTTGCAAAAGGGCAAACTTCATTTACTATAAGTAATACAAAACTCTTTATTTCTGTAAACTTGTGTTTTGTAAACCAACATGGGAGTAGAATTAGGCCTCATCTAAGACCCATTCAATTCAATGGGATTCTTTCCAATGACTTCAGTGTGCTTGGATCAGACCCTTTGAGAGGAATGAATATGAAAAAGAAAATTTTATTGCCTATAGTCCAGATCTTGATGTCCTTTCTCAAACAGAATTTCCACAGTCCCTATTGGGAGTTTTGCCCAACAAGAATTGCAGGATTTGGCCATCTTAATATATTCAGATGCTACAGTGAAATTCTACTGAATCAATATAAGTAATAGAAATAACATTAAGTGAGTATTTGCCATTGCCAAAATGTGAACTGAGGTTGGGAACAGTTTTTTGAGAAACCTCAATTCAGATAAATACGTGATGCACCAAAGAGGCCCAGTGGTACTGGAAGGTACATACTACACTGGGATTTAATGGTTTCTATTGCTGATTTTCTAAAGTTCTAACTTTTCTGCAGATAAAAGTACCTTTGTTTTTGAGATACCACAGAATTATTACAAGCCTTAGGAAACAGCACGTCACACAGGAAGTTAGTGCTGCCCTTTGTCACTCAACATGGCAATCAACAAAGAAAAAAGCATAGAAACTAAAGAGAAAAGCAATATTACCAGTAACCAAAGAGGTTTCTGTAGTGAAAGAACTGACCTATTGCGCACCTTTTCTTGCCACCACTTGGACCAAGAATCCATGTGAATCCAAATCAGTGGCATCAGAAGAGAAGGTAAGTAAACTTTCCTTGCCCTGTTTTTTTTCCTCCAACCTCAGAACTCAAGCTAGAAGTTGTCCTCTTCCCCCCCCCCCCCAAAAAAAGGGGGGAGGGGAGGGAGAAGCCCAGGTTGATTGTGTGGGGAAAACAGGCCAACTCATTCAATGGGGAAATTCTTTCTTCATTCTTAGTTTTCTACTGCATACAAAAAAACTGCACCAGAGAGTTTGTTTTTGTTTCAAGAGCTTATCTTGGTCCACTGTAACCTTGAAAGGCCCACTCTAACTGGATAAGACACTAACCCTAATACTAGAGTACCTCCCCAACATCCATTGTATGCACCTCTCACTAATAGATAAGCACAACCATATCCATAAGAAGTCTGTGTAATGCAGCCAACGATGTCTGCTGCTATTGAAGCCAAAGTGAGTGACAGAGGCAAATTAGCACAGACCTTCACCATCAAAGCACTGATGCTTGTAAGCATCAGACTGGCCAGAGACTCATTAACACCATTCATCTCAGGGCTATCAGTCTGACACTTAATAAGCACTATATTAAAAACTACATTAATTGAATTCCTAGTACTATACCTTGAACACTGGTGCATATGATAAAATTTTGTTTAGGAGACAAGTCTAATAAAGAATTAAGAGTGTTTTGAGGGGGGAATATGCATAGAAAATTACTAGACTTGTGTAGGGTTAGCATCTGTTTAGTATTTGCTGTTAGTTGAATAGTATTAAGGAAAGTGTTTTCTTCAGAGATCAGGGGAGGAGTGTGAAGAACATGGCTGCACATAATCTGGGCTCTTGTTTTATTTTTAGTGTATAATCCAAGCTTTAGTTTATATTAAGTGATGGATTTATAAATGAATTACTTGTACACTCATGAAAGTAACTCTGGGCTTCTGAAACTTGACATGGTCAATTTATAGAGATGTGTTCATCTGTCCTTTGTGCCTGTAATTCAGTAACTGGTTTTTCTCCTTTCAGTACATGGATTACAATGCACTATGAAACGATAGCTTTTATCTTTAAAAGTAGCGTTTAGATCCTACTTGGTTTACTCTTCGTGTTTAAAATTTTCAATCTTTATTCACTTGCTTGTGACTGACTGTTGCAAATTAGATTGAACCTGCTTTTCCAGTAACTATTCTTTAGCAAACTTCTGATTTGAGATCCTCAACAGATGTTCGTATGTCATATCCTCTTCCCTTCTCCCATTTATGGAACTATGCATTTTAGGAGTACAGATTTGTTGTTGTTCAAACAAACAAAAAGGCACCTCTATGTTTTCCCCACCTGTTTGCAATTTGCACAAATAACCACACTGAGAGGAAGACAGAGGTAATTATATTTATATTTTATATATAACTTTTCGTTTTAGTCATTTTAGCCCTCAACAATTTGCCAAACCTCTGATATTAAGAACCATAACGGGACTAATTAACAAGCAGTGTTGTTGCTTATCTTAGGTTGGAAATATCTCATAAGCGTCAAAATTAAATCTAATTATTTTGATATTTTATTAAGTGGTTTAAGAGCCACTACATAATTACCTCTTCTGAAATTAAAGTAGCCTGAAAATTATGCATATCTGGAAAATTAGTGACTGTTAATGATATTTGTAATAAGAGTGATCTTTTTCTAGACCATTACTCGCCAGATGTAACAATTTTGTGAGACTTGACTGAATGGAGCTTTTCCTATGTATAATTATATTTAATTAAATCTGTCCCTTATTATGTTTAACAAGTTAATTCTATTTATCTGGTATCTTACCAGTTTATAAATAGGATGGCAAACTCAGCAGTCTGAAGGAAATAATCAGTAACAAATTGTTCTGTTCAAGCTACATCCATAGTGATGCAGATAACTAAATGGGTGGGAAAACTAATTACAAAAGTATAAAAATAATACATCTAATATATTAGATGCATAACAAGGGAATATACTGTACATTTTCTCTTACTCTGTGTTCTTAGAAATATTTTTTGTCTCTCCAGAAGGTGTCATTCTAATTCGAATAGTGTCCTTACGGGTGCTGAACTTTAGGTACATGTGAAAAATTTACCTGTCAGCAGCCAGAAAGTTTTTGCAGATTCTGTGGATGACTTGCTTTGTACCCTAAAGGACTCTAGAGTGACACTTAAGTATTTAGAGTTACACACACTTGCAGATAAAATAAAGTTTAGTAGGTCTCAATGGGCATAAAGATCCTACTCTGCTCAATTTTCTGCTTCCCATAGGCATCCGAAACCACTAGCTAAGTGGCCGAGGTTTTCAACGAAAAACCCTGCAACTACCTCAGCCTCATCCTAGACTTCAACATCATCCAAATGCCACTTTTGATGATTTGATTGAGAATCCAAACCACCCAATGACCAAGATTTTTCAGCTATATTACACAACCGCCCTTCCTCAATTTGGACGCTGTCTCTCTCTATTTCATCAAGATTGGAGGCTATAACATTGGACAAATGGATATTGAAGGACATTACTTTGGGTTATACTATCCAATTTAGCCTCCATTCTGCTGTTCCAATCTCCTTCCCCATCACTCTTCTGAGATTGCCCTCATGATCAAATGCTGACACCGATCTCATTTCTCCTAAATCTAGAAGCCATAGAACCAATCCCACTTCAACACAGGGGAAAAGGGTTCTGTTCAAGATATTTTCTGATACCCAAGATGTCTCCAGAGTAGCTCAGAATAGTTTTATGTACCCCAAAACCCCCAGTCTGAACAAGCAGTTATCTATACCCAGCCAGGTCCTAGAGTCACTCACCTCGTGAGTGAATCTTTCCAAGATTTGTGCAGGAATCCAGTGTAGCCAGAATCCCCCTACAATCACGTTAACATGGGACATTTTCCTCTTGGAATGGGAAGCACATTTGGGTCCTCACACAGTCTAAACAGGAACAGCACTTGCACATCAATCTGTTGGAGATAAGTGATCAGAAATGCTTGCCTCTGCTTATTTCCCTTACTCAGAAACAAGTCCACCAAGATCACAACGGATAACATAGCATGCATATATTATATCAATAATCAGGGTGTAACACATGACCCCTCACTCTGCACTGATTTTAATAAAGCTTTAGACTGAGTGCCTAGCTAATCAGATAGTCATCTTGGCGTCTTACCTCCCAGATATACAAAACACCATGCCTAAGGATAAGATAATGTCATGGAAGTCACGGATTCTGTTACTTGTAGAGACCTCCATGACATTTTCCACTTCTGCCTGGAGTAGCAAGGGGACCAGGAGCAGCCATGGGCAGTAGGAGGACCAGGAACTCTGAGCAGTAATGGGGGGACCAGAGCTCCTAGATGCCATGGGGGATCTCACAGACCCACAATTCCCAACCGCAGCCCCGTAGCTCTAGGCTGCTGTGAGTGGCAGGGGTCCTGAAGCTGTCAGCCGCAGTGGTGGGTGCTGGATACTGCCCACTCCCAAAGGGGCTCAGGCTCTCATTGCCTCAGTCAGCCCCCTTTTGTCACAGTTTTTTTTAGTAAAACTCAGGGACAGGTCATGGGCATCAGTTAATTTTTGTTTACTGCTTGTGACCTGTCCCTGACTTTTACTAAAAATAACTGTGACAAAATCTTGACCTTAACCATGGCAGACAACCTCAGCAGATATTTTTCTTTAAATTATAAATGGGAGTTGGACTCTCAAACACACTATTCCTAGCTTGAGGATTTCCAGAAGTCAATCTTTTTGCTACAGCAGCCAACATAAACTTCAGGAAATTCTGTTGCAGTGTGGGACTTAATCCCCAATCTCTAGGAGACGCTTTCCTCATTACATGGACAAAAGGTCCTTTTTTAAAATGCCTATTCTCCAACTGAATTGTTCTTGATAAAGGTTCTTATCAAGATCAGACAGGGCCAAGCCAAAGTCATTTGACTGTGCCAACTTGGCCAAAACAAGTTTGGATTTTCTCACCTCTTCAGATTCACCTCTTGCCCTCCATGGTGGCTCTCAATCAAACCTTGACTGTTGTTTTAGGATGTGGGTCAGATGCTTCACTCCAATCTGAACATTCTGCAACTGCAAGCTTGGTTCCCCAATGATTCTTGGGACTAGAGAGCACTTGTTCATTGGAAGGACAAAATATACTTTTAAATAGCAGAAAGGAATCTACAAAGACATGCTTACCTTCAGAAATGGAGACGATATAATCTCTGGGGTACCAGAACCTTCTTTCTCCTATCCAGTCATCTCTTTCTTCTGTCTTGGATTACCTGTTGGAATTGAAAAATTTCAGGCCTTTCTATGAGTTCCATAAAGGTTCATTTAGTGGCAATAACAGCTTTCCATGTGCCAGTAGAAAGTTTCTTGGTATTCACTCATCTGCCCACAGTGAGATTTCTGAAAGGATTTATTGATCTGTTTCTGCAGATTAGAGCCCCCATACTGCTTTTGGGATCTCAACATGGTTCTTAACCATCTCATGAAACAGCCCTTGGAAACACTAGCTACGTGCTTGCTGCTACATCTGTCAATGAAAATGGCCTTTTTGATAGCCATAATTGCTGCTGGACAGGTTGGTGAGATTTTGGCCATAACAGCAGAACTTCCTTTTACCTTTGTTATCCAACGAGATGGTATCTTTATGATTACATCCATAGTTTTTATCTACTGTATCTTCTGAATTTCACATCAACCAAACTATTCACCTTCCTTTTTTGCCTCTTTAAACTGCATCAGGAGTCTGCACAGGAGACAACATAATGGGAAGAAGCAAAATTCCTAACTTGTTAAATGCCCAATTGTACTCAGATTTAAGTCTGCATAATATTGCAAACACTTCTCCATCTGTACACTGCGGGAGAGGCTTTGTAGAGTTCTGGTATTTATGGTGTTTTGTACTACCAACAGAATTAACAGATTATTTGAGCAATTTTATTATTAAATAAAAAATAAGTGAAAGTGGTGTAGTGTGTGTGTGACTTCTGATATTTAATAAAAACCCAGTGTTACGCATATTCTTTAAGACCACTAATGTAAGGGTAGTAAGGTTTTTAAAATTCTAATCTGACATACCTAAAATATTGTACAAACTTAAATGATTATATTATGGCTGGTTAAATGTTAATTACAAAACAACTTCCAGATGCACTCAGCATCGACTAATCAGGTTACATATTTAGCTTGGAAAGTCTCACTAGGCCTTTTGTAGTTTCTTTAATATTTCTAGCCTACACAGCAATTATTAGTTTAATGCTGGATCTTTGTAGAAAAATCAGGAATCTTCAGGGGGCACATAAATAGCATAGCCAGCTAAAATGCTGCTTCTAGGCAGGACCCTGGAGGATTATAACCAACCAGCATAAACAGAAGTAGTCACTGAACTGCTGTAAGTATGGTGAGTCTGGGACCAGCATAGAAATTGCACAAGAATCAGGGAGCCTTAATCAGGAGCCTGGGTGTAACTGAGGATCTGGAATTACATTGTGTGCAGTTTTGAAAAAAAATGCAGGTGTCCTAAATACAGTTTTATTTAATTCACTAGGAGAAAGGTGTGGGGAAAAATGTTTTCTTTTGATATTTGCTAACTAGAAAATCCTTTATCATAGGTATACTTGTCTAACTGTTCTAAAAATACAAATTATTAGAAAAGACTTCTTTCAATATAATAGTGGAAAGAACTGCCTTAAAAGAGATGAAGACCAAAACTTCTATCTAGGGTTTTGTGTTGATGATTGAAAGATTTAATCAAACTTTCAGATTATGAATTACTTTGTTTTGTCTAATTTCTCTCTTCTTTTTCTCCTACCCTCAGCTGGAAAGGCAGCTACTGATGCAGAATCAAATGCGAGAGAGACAGATGGCCATGCAGATTGCTTGGACAAGGGAATTCCTCAAATATTTTGGAATATTTTTTGGACTTGCTGCTGTAGGTCTAACAGCTGGGTATGAAGTTTATTATCTACCAGAAAATTCAAGTAACTTAGTTGTAGTGATTCCTCAGTGATCATTGTCTTTCTCTTGCTTATTCTTGAGATGTGGCAGAATTTGATTTTTGAGGGTTTTGGTTTTTTACAATTTTGACTTATATCAGTGTTTATTTTAAGCATTTTTCTGTTTTTAATCTATCTAAATTTTCAGAATTGTGGGAAATTATGAGGGAGGTCAGATAATAATGACAGTAGACACTGAGATTTAAAAAGTTAAAGCTTTATAACAGTTAAAACAAATTGTCAATGTGACATGCCAAAATATACAAAGAAAATATCCTTAAAAGCTTATGCCGAAATAAATGTATTAGTCTTTAAGGTGCCACAGAACTCTTGCTGTTTTGTTCCTACTGGTCAGATTAAACAATACTTTGATTTAAGAAGACTGTTTTGGGTCATTTTATTCACCACTGGTCATGAACTCCTGAAGGGAAGAACTGCAAATGCCCAAATCTAGTCAGACCAGCTGGGTAGGCATGGTCAATACACAGGGTACTGAAGCCCTAGGACTCAGTCAATGAGTCGGAAAATCTTGGGATTCCACCCTGAGAGAGGTTAAAGCCTGAGGGGGAGCATTCAAGAGACCATATCTCTTTTCTGGTCCAGCCCTGTAATGATGACGTGTAGCAATCATGTACATACTACTATAAACCAAAATATATATACATTTTGGTTTGTAATAAATAGCATGTACTGTGAACATCTGTTCCCAAACACACACACACTGAAAGTTAGTAGCACTTTTAATTCTTCTGGAGCACAAGAAATGTCTTTCATTTCAATGTTTGGTTTGTTTGTTTATTTAAATAAATGTCCCCTAAAATGTGTATAAAACCTGAAGCAGGTTAATAGTCTTCTGAAACATAATTGGTTGTCTCTAGAGTAGCTAAAAATACCTTCTGTATGATTAGTCAAGCTTTTAGGCTGCTGCTGCTCTTACAAAACTTATTATTATTCTCCCCTCTCTGCCCTCCCCCTTTTTTTTAATGAACAGAGCAATAAAAAAAAGGAAACCAGGACTGTTCCTTCCAATGGTTCCCTTAAGTTTTATTCTTGCCTACCAGTATGACATGGGGTATGGGACATTTCTACAAAGAATGAAAGGTATGTACATTGAAGTCATGAGACTTAGTCCAAATGATGCTAGTCTTGATTACATCTTGTTCTTGATCACAACAGACCATGCCTGTCCCTTCTTGCAGTCCCTTTTGTTTTATGGGCAAGTACCTAGGCTCATTACTTCACTCTCATTTCTGTCTCCCTTAAAATCAGAATTGTTTCCTTCTGTCTGAGCTTCCCCAGCAGAGAGTGTTCAATCCTAATAGTCTTTACCTCCAATTCAGTTTGTCTTAAGAAACTACAACATTTGAGAAAAATCAAGAGAAAAATCATAATTAATGTTAATTGGAATATAAATACATCTGGACTAATACTAACAATTTTAGAAGGAGTGACAGATTTAGTTCTCTCCAGTTTCTGTTTTGAACTTTAACAAAACAGTCATCCTACATATGAGTTTAAGTGAAACGTACAGATGCACTTCTCCAATAAGTTAGTCTTAATCATGTGCATCCAAGAAAAATACCTGATGATAGAGCCTATCAAAAGTGACAAATTGAAAGTAACATTGCATACGTTTGGCCTTTCTTTTTACATTAAAGAAGGAAAGCAATGAGGAGCTATTAGTGTATATTTAGACTTGGATTAAGACAATACAGATCTTGAATCAAGTTAATGATCAGTCCAGAAAACTTTCTGTTAAGCACAGATATGAGGCAGGTGCAGTAACATCTAATGAAAAATACAAAATACTCAGCTATAAGATTTATTTTCAAATTCCATACAGCATTGAGCATATATGTAACTGCGCAAAAAACTACCTTAGAAGGAAGTTGTTAAGGTTGCAAAGTCAAGCACTCAAAAGTTAGGAAATACCAGAATTAAGATTGCCTGTGCAACCTTAATTTGGCCTCCATGTATATATGAATTATGACACATTCATACATGATCACCAGCACAGAATTGATAGTTTTGTCTTAAGAACAGTAAATAAGGCCTAGGGCTATACACTGAACAGTGAGGATAAACAAAATATTAAATAGATTCTCATTAAGTGAGCATTATCCATCCTGTGCACTGAATGAGACAGAGGGTCCTGTGGAAAAAATAGTATGATCATGTAATTAAAGACTGTATTAGGGACAAGGGAGCTGAATTAAGGTTGCATCAACAACTTCAATTCTAGTATTTCTTAACTTTGGAGTACTTGACATTGCAATCTTAATGTTCTTTTAACATAGTATTTGGTAATTTCCTAGATTTTTAAAAAAGCAAACTGAAAACAGAAATTCTGTCATGTGACCCACATGGGCCATCAGCCAGATTGGAATCTTTAGATCTATTGCACACACCTGTCACTTGAGCTGAGTAAACCCTCTATGTGGAATTACCCTAGAGGGGGACAGGACACATTGGCAATGAATTTAACAATGTTTGCTGGCTGCAGACATTTTGGAATCTAGGCTCTGGAGAAGAACATCCTCAATGGGAACAGACTTCTGTCCTGTCCCTTCCAATTTGTCTCAGTCAGAGTTGTCCTTTCCCCACCATGGCTGCTGTCACTATCTCCACTCATTCAGGCTTCTCATCCCAGTCTCGTTGCTCTGCATGTCCAGTTCTCAGCCTCTGGACTTTGTCCCAGTCTCCATCTCCTTTCCCAGTCCCCCCGTCTCCCTAACCCCATTTTACTTGACTGGCCAGTCCCATATCCTCAGTTCCCAGCTCCTGGTTCAGTCTGCCTCTTGCCCATCATGTGCCCACTTTTCCTGTCCCAACTTCTTACCAATCCATCTCCCTCCTCAGGCTCCTTATTCAATCTGTATTCCCCCCTACTCTTCTCCTTGCCCAGCCAGGCCCAGTTCCCCTGCCAGCTCCTCATCCTATCCCAGTCTGTCCCCCTATGTGTTGACTCCCACTCTTCACCTCCTATCTTCTGCTCCCAGTTTTTCTTTCTTACCCATTCCTCCTCTTTTCTCAATTTCCTTGCCCAGCCAGTCCTACTCCCCCACAAACAGCTCCTCATCCCATCACAGTCTACCCCAACCCAGGTATTGGCTCCAAATTTCATGCCACCCTCCCCACCATTAGCCTGAAATTAGATCAGTTATTTCCCTCTCCTGGCTCTAGTTTACTCCCCATTACAGGTCAGGCCCTTGTCTCTGCATTCAAATCAGACAGCTTACTCCTCCACTCTGCCTGACTCATCAGGATGGAGTGGGAAGTAATTGAGAGTACAGGAGACATTCTGTTCTCTGTTTTGGTGTCTGGCCCAAAGTGGACAAGAGCTTTAATTGCAGGGAAAGTCCTGCTCAGTCCTGGGCTGGAGCATGCTCAGTGTGACACAATTGTAAGAAAACATAGCTGAGAAACTCAAGCATGTCTCTACTGAGCATCTGCAAACTGCCATTTTTCAAAGACATATAATTTGGCCAAATTCAGGAGGATTTTCATTAAGATGGTAAAAGCATATCCCTGGCACAAAGGATATCAACTACATTTCATGTCCCCACTCCAAAGCATTGGAGCACTAGAGCTTCTCAAAGAAAAGGTTGCCAGAATTTTTAAGCATGGGCAAAAAACATTTTACCTTAGCCTTGTTTTTGAAATGGCTGAAATTTTCTAAACAAATTTAGCCTAAGGTAGACACATGGCATGCAAAATTTCAGCCCTAACATTTTGGCAAAATTTTAAGTAACTGAAAACAGGGTCTTATAATGAGACATGTTGGGCAACCATAAAAATAAGTGGTAGTACCAGCCCCACTTATAATACATTATTTGAATAAATATATAATAATCTTTAGTTATTCAGCCCCTCATACAAAATACATGCAGTTTCTCTGAAAACTCTTGGTTTTTGTTCTTATAAGGGTGCAGAGATGCACTTATATAACATACTTTTTTTTTTAAGGTGAAGCAGAGAACATTCTTGACACAGAGAACACCTTGCTAGAAATGCCAAAAGGAGCCCTCACTTTTGAAAGCCTTGAAAAAGCCAGAAGAGCTCAGAGCAAGTTCTTTATAGAAAAATAAGTAGACTGTAACAAATCAGTGCTTCAGAAGACAAAATTATTTGTTTGTAATCATGTTGGTGACCTAAAATTTGTAAGTTATTAAAGTTGAGAACACAATCTTTTTAAAATAAAATGAATTTCATTTAAAAATAGGTATTTTTCCAAAGCAATGTTTTTTCTTTTAATATTTTATGTATTTACTGCAAATATTTTTAATGTCAATAGTTCTTGTTCATCCCTAGAATTAAACATCATGAATTCCCACTTTTCAATTCTAACTTTATTACCACTCAGTTTGAAAATACCTCTTTCCTCTATAACCAGGGACTAAGGAACTGGCCCATAATCTATAGTGACTTTTTTTTTCTTCACAAATTTAAGTACCTACATCTAGTTACCTACAACTGTATTTAGGCACCTGTACAAAACATGGGCTGAGTTTTCAGGCATGCTAAAGTATCCACAGCTTAAACTGACATCAATGGGAACTGTAGGTGCTCAGCAAAATCAGGCCATTCTTTCTAGCTGCTGAATTTTAGGCATGCCAAGCTTGCCATCTTTGCTCCAAATTTTAGTATAAAGAACTTTTATCAAAGAAATTCAGAAATACAGGTGTTGCTAGCTAACAGTGGATATGTCTACACAACAAAAGTTGTGCAAATAGCTTGAATCCAGCTAGTGTGGGTAACAATAGCAGTGAAGACAGCACAGCAGAGGCTTCAGGATGGTTAGTACAAGCCCTGCATGGACCTTGGATGCTTACTCTACTCACTATCCTGCTCTGAAGCATATGCTTCACTGCCTTCATTGCTGTTAATTACACTCAGTGGATTTGAGTTAGCTTGAATAGGCTATTCTGTGCATCTTCCAAGGAAAATACAGGACTCTGAACCTAGAAAAAGGTGGAGTTGGGTATGCCAAGCAGGACTGCCCAAGGGGCGTCAGTGTGAGTTGAAAGGCATACATGGAGAGAAACAGAAAGAGAGCCTAGTGCATGAAGTACAGTCTAGTTCTCCAAATCCAGAGATGGAGATAACCAAGCCAGATGAAACATACCAAAGATTTCAAGGAAATTCTAAGGGTTAGATATGGGGAAATACGCAAGGAGACGCTTAATGTATTTATATCTTGCTCTGCGTGTGTTATACCTATGGACGAATTATGGTTTGTTTTGAAGACGCTGTTTCTGTGTCTCATCAAACTTGCCCTTTAAGAGCCTGTGACAGTATAACTTCATATGCCAAAACCATTTGGGCCTATCAATTAACATGGTTGGAGTCTGCCCTTCAGAGATCCTGTCCCAGAGGGGTTGAACTAGATGATTCTGCCTAGAGAGAGATGAAGGCAGTGTGGCCTATCCCCATAAAGGTGCAAAAAGCAATTTGCTCTGTAATTGTGACACCACTTTTTTACTCCCTTCTCCCCCCAAATAAAAGTCAGTACCAAAAATATGCTGCTCTTCTCTCGTTGAAACTCAAATGGTCTTAGCTGCAGGACTTCCTCCAGCATATCACAGAGGTTAGTCTTGTTTGTTTGTTTGTTAATGAGGCGGTCAACTTTGGGACAAGGGAAAATACCTGCCAGGGGCCCTAACCCTGACCTGAGAGAACTACCATCCTAATCCTACCATCCTAATTTGTCTCTCCCGTGGTGTCTGATAGCCATGCTTCCTGAATCAGTGTCACTCGGAGCTGGCAGCTCTTCAGGGGAAAGTGCGAGGTAAGTCATAATAAAATTCTACCTAAACCTCATGAGATAGTCTATCTAGGGCTGTCTTTCTCTTCCCTCATCAAAACACTCACCTCTTCCAATGCACCCTGGTTCTGATCCACAGTGCTATCTGTTCTGAATACCTCCTGGCTAGTTCAGAGCTGCACCACTGCTCCCTTACTAATCCACCTTCCTATCCCATCCTCACAACTCTAGTTCTGACTGCACTTCCGGAGCATGGATTAAGGTTTAGAGGAGGGGCATAGTAATGGTGTCTGGGTACTTGATGTGCTCCCTTTTTCTTTGTGAACTTGGATGAATTATTAACTCTCTATCTCTGTTTTCCCATCTGTAAAACGGGTGTGTGTGTGTGTGATTATTACTGTAACTACAGCTCACATAGATGGCTATGAAAATCAATATTGATGAAGTGCTTTGAAATATTTAGATGGAAGGTTCTATAAGAAAATGTGCAAACTATTGTAATGAAGTGGGATGCCTGTCTGTCTCTATACATATCACTGCCCTTTATTGAATAGGATCAGCACTGCTCTGTCGTATCATAGGTCTAACAACTGAAAGATTCCTCTTTATCTCCAGTGGTTGGGGCCTGTATGTTTGGAGCAGGAAGAACTCAGTTCTATCTACCCTGAGCTTTGAAGCTCCAAATTACCTTATTGTGCATCATGCCCAGTTTTAAAATGAGGCCCTGACTATGTCCCACACATAGAAATTCCTCTTAAAATGCATCAGTATAACAATTATTATTACTATTGTATTTCTGATCTAAATCAGACCCAACTTTGCCCCTTTATTCAATAGAATTTACTTCTATTAGCTTCTATGTTAAGATCTTGACACTGCAGATAAAAATTCTTTCAATTACCTTAGATGAGTTGTACATGATTCCCTTAGGAGTTCTCTTCAAGTGATTGCTGTCTGTAGTGCCCTAGGAGAAGTTTTTCACTTGCCTCCTGACAGAATAACTATCCTCTGTTTACTAAGGAGGCACCCAGTCCCTTTTACAAAGGATTCACTTTCAAATCCCTTATGATGAAATAATTTAAAATGTTTTACCTCCTTAGTTCCAACTTATTAGGCATGTGAGCCTTTTTAGGACTATCTGAGGCAGCTAGCCACTTGCCATATAGTGATGTCTTAAATTCACTAGCCAACAAATCAGACATAAGAGCAGGAAGGTTGCTGGACCTCCTAAACAAATCATAGAATCAGAACTGGAAGGGACTTCAAGAGGTCATCTAATCCAGTCGCCTGCATCATGGCAGGACTAAGTAATATCTAGACCATTCCTGACAGATGTTGGTCTAATCTGCTCTTAAAAATCTCCAATGATGGAGATACCACAACCTCTTTAGGTAATTTATTCCAGTGATTAACCACCCTGACAGTTAGGAAATTTTTCCTAATGTCCCTTGCTGCAGTTTAAGCCTATTACTTCTTGTACTGTCCTCAGAGGTTAAGAACAACAATTTTTCTCCCTCCTCCTTGTAAGAACCTTTTATGTACTTGAAAGCTGTTATGTCCCCTCTCAGTCTTCTCATCTCCAGGCTAAACAAACCCAGTTCTTTCAGTCTTGCCTCAGAGGTCATCTAAAAGTTTTCTAGACTTTTAATCATTTTTGTTGCTCTTCTCTGGACTTTCTCCAATTTCTCCACACGTTTCCTGAAATGTGGCACCCAGAACTGGGCACAATACTTCACTTGAGGCCTAATCAGCGTGGAGCAGAGTGGAAGAATCTCTTTGTGTCTTGCTTACAACACTGCTGCTAATACATCCCAGAATTATGTCAGCTTTTTTTGCAACAGCATTACACTATAGACTCCTACTTAGCTTGTGGTCCATTAAGCCTAACCCTCAGATCCCTTTCTGCAGTACTCCTTTCTAGGCAGTCATTTCCCATTTTGTGTACCCAAATGTACCCAAACTAGTAGGGCTTGCCTCCTCTCCTGCTTTGATTAATTATTTGTATTGCACGTGCACCAGACCCCTACCAGAATTGGGGCCCTATTATGTTGCGTACTGTAGAAACATAAAATAAGACTATTGTTGCCCCCCAGTGAGCTTACAGTATAAATGGAGGCAAGATGTGACAGGTGCATGTGGAACACAAGGAGTTGTAAGATCTGAGGCTGTTCTTTGGCTAAGCAGTAGCAGCTATATTAGGACTGCAGGAGCCATGAGCCAGGAAGCAGAGAGTCTCATCTTCACATTCTTTCTAAATTACATCAACACAATGTAATGTTGGGTTGTTAAGAAGGTGCTACCATCCTAATAGTATCTACCACCACCAGATAAAGAAACAGATCTCAAGCTGTTTAAAGGAAATTTTGTTTGATAGCATTCTGGCTAGCAAGGAATCACTAAACAGTTGTGGTTGTAAAACTTTTTATTATTTTGTCTTTATGGTTCTTACTTCTATTGTTTATCTGAATTAGTTCTGTGTGGTTCTTCACTTGTTTGTCTGTTGCATAATTAATTGTGCAATATTTAAATCCGCTAAGGTGGTGGGATCTGAATAGTTAAAGAACTGTTCCATAATGGGCTAGAATTGATGTTTTGAAGTACTTTAGTTTAAAATGATTGGTTAAGCGGGATCCATGTTTTAATTATATAAATTGAGGTTCAAATGGAACTTCTTTGGAACTGTAAGTCTTGAGGTTGTTTTCAGCTAACAGGTTGTAGGTTGAAACTCATTTAAATGGCTAACGAGCATATCTGATCCTCAAGGTGCTCAAGATCCATGCTAGTGTAAGCATCTAATGGCTGAGGAAGCCAGATATCCTTTTGGTGATTCTAATGCTAATGAGAACGGCACATTTGCTTTTAAAATTTGTCTCACCTGCCACCTATCTGTAAGGACCCCCCACCTTTTTCCTCCATCCTAGCCCCACCCTGAGTGTAGCCCTAGCATCCTTCATGTAAGTAGAGCGATTAAGTGTCTCTGCATGTATGTAAGGACAATTATCACTGTTGTTCTCTCCGGATGGGACAATTTCTGTATTTGTAAGTGGATAAAGAATTTAAAACGTTCTATGTAATCGATGATAAAGCATATATAATTGATTATGGGATTATGCGAATTTTAGATAACATCACCCCATTACACTTGCATAAATCAAGGTGCACGTGTTACAACATATTTGCTAATATGATGATTATGGTAAAAAAAAAATCAACTACATTCAAATAGGAACATATTAATCAGTCTATCCAGCCTCTCATATGCTAACTTGACCGACTAAAATAAGTTTTGACTACTTTTTAATTTTTATTAGCCTTATAAGAGACTGTACAGCAGCATCTTTTACTGATGATGCATGAGCCAGTATCAACTCATCTTGACTTTCAGATCCCAGAGTGATTATTTCAGAGCTGGCAAGCTATATCTTTACATGTAAACTGACTATTTGAAAGTTACTCTGACATTAAACATTTGACCCCCACAAGTCATTTTTTCATTTACTTTCTTGTTTTCACGGATTTTAGTTGGACTCGACATATGTGCCAGTGTCCAATGCAGAGGAAGCAAGATGTGAGTGGAGGAGAGCAGGGCCTTTTCCTGTTACCCACACTATTACCTGTTGCCCAGTGGTATCATATTAACATTTTCTTATCTCACTGGTTACTGAACATTTTTACTTTGTCAAATCTACTTCAGATCATCCCTCACCCCTTTCTTCCTATTATGTCTAACATACGTTCCTGTGGAAAAGTATCAGGCAATTCCCCAATGCATAGATATCTAACGGGGTGATGTTGCTGAAGTCAGAATTGAGGATTTGTATTATGAGGAGATGTGGCTCTGTACATTTTAGAGGTATATGCAATCTGTGATTGAAAATGGTAAATGTGATATTAGCAGTTAAAGCTCTACACTGGATGCTTCTTAAATTTTGAAGACTTGTGTGGATGGATATTTCTCTTAAGTTGTTTAACAAACATTTTTTAGGGGGGAGTATGTGCAAAGAAATAAGGACATTTGCTTCACGTAATACTGTCTGATTTCATTAATTACAGGTTCCTGCAAAAATGCACTACTGTTTAATGGTTGTGACAGGAACACACAGAAAGCACAGTGAAAAAGACCAGCTGAAAATAATAAGGGCAACATTAATTTGTGGCAGCTGGATGCTTCTACAACCAAGTAATTAAAAAAAATTAGAATAGAGTTAAAATCTCAACATCGTTGCATTTATAAACTGAGCTCCTTTTGTAAGAGATAGGTAAAGAGCTGCTTTCCACTACCTGTCCTGTGTTGATCCTTAAAAAATGTAATAAATGTGGGTAATAAAGAATTGAAAAGAAAGGGTTTCAGCTACGTCTACACATCTAGAAAAAGTATGACAGCGGAAACAATATTTTGTTATTGTGTGCACTTTACTAATGAGTGTTTTACTATACCTAAGGGGTTTTTTTCTTAGTGAAATACAATTTAAAAGTCAAGCCTGAGAGCAGCTTCTTAAAAAAAAAAAATACTCATAGCGAAGCAGCCTACTGATTATATGAATTACATCATAGCCTACATTTCTCATGATGAAACAATTTCATTCCTGCCTATCTAATGCTACTACAAACAATTGAACACAAATGTATGCGATTACTCTGCTTTGTTCATGTGCAATACCAATATTTCAGCCAGTGGGTATAGATTTGTTTTGAACAGCTTTCCTGTTCCTGAAATTAATGGCAAACTATTGACAGTGGGTTACGCTTGCTGTACAAAATGCTTTAAAGTGCCGCTCTTTCGATAACCATTTTTCTGCACAAGGCCCTGGTCTCTTTCTCTCTCTCGAGATAGAGACGCTTGTAGCCGTTGCAAAAGTAGCCACTGAAATGGGACTGTGCGGTAAAAGGGTATGAGTGGCTCATGCCTGTGCTACGTGTTTATCAGTGTCAAGGTCCTGTCCGCTGCAGCCCGTGCGCTCTGTAGCGCGGTACCTCCCCGCTTATTGCGGCGCGCTGCCCTCGGCGCTAGGCCCGAGGCGAGGCGGTGGTGCCCAGCCCCAGCGGAGAGGCTGAGGTGGAGGAGGGGCGCCGGGGTAGCTGCCACAGGGCGGGCCGGCCGTAGCGTTGACACGGCGGGCCGGGAGCGGGGCTACGCTCAGAAAACGTGTGGGGGGGGGAATAACGGGCGCGAAGCGCAAATCACCAACTTACCGAGGCCAACCAGGCAGGGGCGGCGGCGAAGGCGGGGAGGCGGCGGCGAGCCGAGCCCCCTCCGCCCCCGGGACTGGCGCGGCTCCATATAAGGCGGGCGGCGCGGGGCAGCGGCCGAGCGCGGTGCGAGGGCGCGGTCGGGTCGGGCCGGGCCGCGTGCCGGGATGGGGCCGCTGCCGTTGCGCTGGCTGTGCGCCGGGCTGCTCTTGGCGGGGCTGCCGGCGGAGCTGGGCGCGCAGACTGGCCCGGCCGGGGCCGCGGCGCCGCGGGGCGGCGAGTTCGGGCTGAAGCTGTGCGGCCGGGAGTTCATCCGCGCCGTGATCTTCACCTGCGGCGGGTCCCGCTGGAAGAGACTGTCCCTGCGGGCGGGGGAGCCGCTGCCCGGCGCGGGTGAGTGACCGGCCGGGGCCGGGGCCGGGGCGGCGGGGCTCGTCTCACCGCGCCCGCGCGCGCTCCAGCTGAGGTGAGCGGCGTGGCCGCGCGGGCGGGAAGGGCGGGAAGGCGCGGCTGCCCCAGACCGTTAAGCCGTCGACGGCGGCCGCCCGGCGGGGGAGAGGCGCTTCTCCCCTCCTCTGCCCCAGTGCCGCGGCTCCTAGGGCCCGTGCCCCGCGCGCAGCTCCCGCCGAGCCTGGGGCAGGCGCTAGGCCGAGGCAGGAGTCCCTGCCCTCGGCTGGGACCGGGGCCACGTCGCTTTCTGCCTCGGTGCCTCGCTGCCGGCGCGGGCTATTTCCCCCGCTGCCGGGAGCGCTGCGAGGGAAATTCCTGGGCAGCCTGGGAGGGGGAGCCGCTGCCCGCTTCCCTTGAGCAGCTCCGCTCTAGCCCGCGCGGAAAGGGGCACGGCTCTCAGGCAGTTGCTCCCCCACGAGAAGTTTGACGCGCCCCATGGGCCAAGTGAATTGATCTCTCTGGCCCAGAACCAGCAACACAGGGAAACAAAAGGCAGGTCTACGCCTACAACGTAGGTCACCTTAGCTACATCACTCGCGGGTGCTAAAACTTCGCCGCCCCAGCGATGTAGTTGGAGGACACAGGGAGGTTGACAGAAGACTTTTTCTGTTAACCTAGCTTCTCCCTCTCACAGCGGTGGATTAACGACAATGACAGCAAATTTCAGTCGCATAGCAAGTTGTCTACACAGCCGTAGTGCCAGAGCAGCTGCAGTATAAGCAAGCACCTAGGCAAGGTTATTACTGCTTAGAATATAAACGAATGAAATTAACCAAATACTTGTCATGAGCACAAACTTCGGAGAAAGCTTTACCTACCTCCCTCCTCTCCAGTCTTGAATAGAGTGGATGAGTTACAGCAGTTGCTACTTGGACTGACTGCAGAGCAAGATCACCTTAAAAAAAATTCCCCCAAAACACGAGTTACTTCTACTTTGCAAATGACAGGACATGTTCAAATAAAAGCATCTATAAATGAAACATGTTTAATCCATCATCCCAGAAAAAAATGGAATCATGGTTACGCCATGCCATAAAAAGGTGTATCTGCTTGAAGCTTAGACACTTGTTTTGTTGTTCAAGACATGTTAAAACGATTCCTGTTATGGACTCAAAAGTCAGAAATAGCAATTGACTCCAAAGCACTTCATAAGACTTGTGTATTATTCAACCTCTGCTGTATATATTGCTTGTTACAATGCAAAGCTAAATATACTAACTGTTGAACAAAGTACACATTTACAGCCATGTCTCTCTAGTTACATTCTTTCCTGGTATTTTTTTAACTTGTATTATAGCAGTACCTAGAAGCCCCAGAGATGGACCAAGACCCCATTGTGCTAGGCACTGAACAAACATAACTCACAGACTGTTCCTGCTCCCAAAGAGTTTACAAGGGTAGCTTTTTTATTATTAACCTAGCCAAGTGACTCTCATGCATACAGACAAATTGCTATAGCTTACAACTCTTTATCAGTTTGATGCACACACAAAGGCATTATTTCTACCTGATACCTAGTTGACAATTTAAAGCACTAATAAAACAATGTAAAAACCTATTACCATAATACTTGTCACAAATTTGCTAATCAAGGTGTGCTGTTTGGCCACTGACTGTTGTGACAATCTGATTTTATCAAGTGCCTTTTGAAGCATAAAATACTCCTTCCTGAGCTCAAAAACTAAACAAACATTACTCCACTATCTTATGGTCTTTGCAGACTTCTTATTACAGCATTCTGCACTTCATAAATAGAGAAGTTTCTTTTTCTCTAAAAAATGTAACACATGACCTTACTGAAGTGAAAGGTAAGAGAGTAACAGGGTGAAAATATCGGTTTGGGGAGCTGTTGAGTGGGGAAAGATGGCTAGTAATGTCAGACTTCAAAAGTTTGTGGAGCTGAGAAATGGGAAGTGACTTGGAAAATGATCCCTTCTTTCAGCAGCACATTCTAGAACAAGTCATATTTGGCCCCATTCTTAATCAGCAGGATACAATTAACTCTTATGGACTTCAACAGGAGTCACTTGTGTTCTGCAGAGAGGAGAATTTGGGTGTAAATCCACAAAGGGACTTGTATGTTGCAAGGCTGAGTTTTGCAATACTTAACTTTTAGCCACCCATTGGAATCCTCAGATCCTGAGTTAGTCAGTGCCTGGAAAAAGTTATGCACCTGGGAACGGGCTCTACAAAAGCCAGCATGGTGGGGGGAGCCAAAGAATGGCATGTGTCTGAAACCCTACCATGTTCGAGCTGGAGGACGGTTTGCGGGATCCACAGCCAGAAACCCTATCCTGCTGTCAGGTGCCTACTCTGATTCTTGCAAGAACAGCAGCAGTACACATCTAACTCCATGCAAAACAGTTAGGGGTAGAGGGCTGATAGAGGAGTAGGCCAACTCCCAGATGTGGGAGTTCCTGGTTCAGTTTCCAGCTCTCGCTGATGGGGGACTTGAACAGAGGTCTCGGCTCGCACCTCTCACGGGAGTGTTCTAATCACTGGGCTCTGGAATATTCTGATGTGGCTCCCAATTATTCCTGTTAAAGCCATTCCACTCTATAAATAATTAAATATTAGACCGAAAAGAGTGAGATTGGATCAATAGTCCAGTGGTGAGTGCCTCCATCACTGGAGTAATAGCTAAGGGAGATCCACTCCTCTCCGCCGTTCCGATTTCCCCACCATTGTGTGTGGTGTTAGGTGTGCTTTGAGAACATCTACCTGAGTGGGCCCTGCAGGTGAGAAGTGGAGGACCCTGATGGAATTTAGGCATAAGACAGAGACATGCATCGTTCAAGAGGAAGAAACTTAGGTGCCATGGGGACTTTACAGTCACTTCCAGAATTAGGTGACTGCTGAACAGGGCTGGTGAGGATCTCAGTGGTGCCTAAATTTTAGAGCTAGGTGCTTGAGTCCTTTTGTGAACCTAGGCCTTGGTCCCTATGTAGTCAGTCATTTAATCTTTTCCATTTCAGAAGAGATAGCTTCCTCATATTTGAATTGAATATGATTTGGTTGCTTAGAGCTTGTCTTCATGAACAGTTAGTTTACAGCAAGCTGGGGTGTGAATCTGCCATGGACGAACTATCCATGTGAGCTTGATGACATTCATTTCAAAGAGGATCGGATCAGAGTGAACTAAAACTGTTAAAATGTGTCGTCAGGGTCCATGTGGGACATTTTGTCCATAGGCTAATGCGAGGAAGACTCACACCACAGCTTGCTGCAAACTAAATGTTTGTGTAGATAAGTGCTTATATGAATCCAGGGTTATGTTTTGTTTAGGTGAAATTCCTTTATCAATATATATAACCCAAAATAGAAAGATCAATACTATTCAAAACACTAAGTTAAATGATGTTCTGCAGTACTACTAAGCTCCCCATCACTGTATACAGTAGATCATATACAAGTATTTAAATGGATGAATGAAGGTGGTTAGATATGCTTTTCTATTTATTGGGTTTTTAATTTATTCTGAAAGATTTTTTAAATAAAATTGTCATGTAAAAGGGATTAATTGTAAATATTGGTTGAATAACAAAATTATAGCTTGAAAAGATTTCATTTGGAGTATTACAACTTAAAGGATATTTTAGCCATTTAACATGTTAGTGTAAAAATCAGGACATTTATATACTCTGAACTAAAACAAGTGCTTAAGTCAAAATACTGAAATTTCTAACAAACTGGGATGAAAGAGCATCTGCAAATGTGTGCTTGCAAGTATGATAAGAGCAGTGTCGTCAAAAAGTTGTACAGACTTAGGGCAGTCAAAGCAATCATCAAGCATCAGAAAGTTTCTTTATAGTAGGCACCTAATTCATTCTGCTGTATTGAGATATTCTTAATATATGATTTTCCTATATATCTGAACAGCAGGATAGAAGTGGACATGTACTTTTGTAATGGCTGAAATGCTCAGGAAAAAACAGATAATTTGATTTATCTTTGTGTTCTGGGAGAGAGGAGAAAGATCAAATCAAAGGAAAAATTACTTTTGAGTTTAGATTTTTTTTTAAAAGTGACAGCAGTACATGTATTAGGGCCATGTAGGAACCTTAAACCTATAACTATTTTATTTTACTTACACTCTGCAGCTTTGACCTCTCTGAGGCACAACTATGCTTTCAACAGTAAGTCATCAGCATTCGAGCCACATTAATTTCTGTAAAATAAAAATGTAGGTAGATCACAAGGGTTTGCCTCAAAAGTATGCCTTCTCACTCCAAACCTGGATGTGATTAGCGCGTCCGTCTAGTATTAGTGTCTCTGAATAGAACTGAGATGGAACTGATCTTGTTGAACAGACTGCACCATGAGTGCATGGGTTCATAGCATTAATCCTTCAGCGTCCATGTGGACTTCTAGATTCATTCAATTATATGGCTGCCATAAGAGGTTTTGTCTTGCTCAGCCCTTAATAGCTAACAGAAACTCCATGTGGTTTCCAAAACCTCTGAAGAAGAATAGTCATACTAACAGACATTATCAGTTGCTTGGAAGGACATAATAGTCAAGGAGAAGTTGTAGATATGGTGCTCCCCCAAATACTGTGCTAAGTACGGTGGCTAAGATTCTATTCTGCACCTCTAAGAGGTACCGTAGAGAATCCTCAGCCCAGGGAAATGGGGTGGGCAGGCCGAGGTAACTGCTGCTCCTTGGCGTACTCCAGGGGCTGGAGCAGCCCTGATGTCACTTAGTCCTCAGGGCCTGTTTAAGTTATGGCAGCCTTCCTTCACTGCAACACTGTCTAGTAGAGCACCGACATGCTTCTGCCACCAGGGATTTGGAAGGGGTACTTATGTCTGTCTTATGCAGTCTCCGTCCTGGGGGAATCCTCTGTCAGCTGGATACGGGGCTTTTAGGGCCCCATAATAGCACTCTATCCCTTTTACCCCATGGAAGACAGCTGAAGCAGGGGTAAGAATCTTATCCAATACATCATATCACTCAGTTCTGGTTGGGTAAATACATATTTTTTAAATAAATAGTTTAAATAAAAATTTAAATTTTTAAATACAATTTTTTGTTGAAATGACTTGTCTTCAGAGGACTTCCAGGCATGGATGAAGTTTAAAAACAAATCTGATCATTTTAGTGCAAAGCAGCATCTTAATTTTTTTTCCCAAAGGACAGGTTTCTGCCATGCTCCTTATTCAAATGGCTGGATTGATTTTGATGAAACTCAAGAAAAAATTATGTAGGGACTGCAGAGCAGATAAGAGAAACTGCAGGATAAAGATTTTGCCTACCATAGAAGGAAGGGAAAACAGGGATTTCACGTGGAATGGCTCTTTCACTCTAGGTTGGTGGTACTTGTGATATCCCCATACTGGCTGTGCTCACATGGACATGAGGAAAACTTTACACTCATTGCATGAAATAGGTGGCTATCTAGCTTTGTCCTTTTAGCCACTCACAAAAGTTCCCAAATTCTGGTCTGTGCAACGCCAGTTGAGAGAAACAGAATAGATGGCAGGGAAAGATTAGAAAAAAAAGCCAAAGCATTAGCTGAAAATACATAATTTCCTAACGTTACCCTATGTAAGGAACTGGTGTCTGCAAATAAGGGACAGTGGTTCATACGATTAAGAGTAAGAGATGGTAGTCAGTAAGAATTGAAGAGATGGACCACACCACAGGAATCTTGAAAACCTTTAGGATAGTGCTTCTCTTTGATAAAGTCATTTTGATATTTACGCTCATCACAGCTTACAATCATAGTTTTATATATATATCATGTGTTCTGTGACTCCTGAAGCTCCCCCCCATTGCTTAGTAGTGTAGTTAGGGAATTTTGAGTAACTAAATGAATTTGGAATGAAATTGAAGTTGGAAGACAGATGCAAATATGATGCTTGTGGATTCTCCACTAGTGGGGTATAAAAGTGTTGCAAAAGGCACTCACTCAGGTGGATTTGAGTTAAAGACTTTATCCCAGATGTTTAAAAAGAGCCCTCTGGTACAATAAATTCTTGTAAAGTGTATTCCCACGCAAGCACTGAGTCCTATGTATTGTACTGGCAAGCTCAAGACAGTCCAATTAACTGCACAACACACATTTACCTGTAATAGGCATAGTCCTAAGAGCCCAGCTTTGGGCCTTCTCTCAGCCAGTCAAGCCCTAGGAAATTGCCTGTATTTCATAGCTGCTTGATTACAGTTTATAGATGAATAGCACATACATAGGTGGTGACTTCCTACTTAAGACTGCATATAAACTGAATGGTATCTTTATGGAAAATGATGCCTTCTGAAGTGTATTGCCTACAGCAGCTTATAGCAGTTATGCTAAGTACATGTTTAGTATGAAAATAGCCAGATGTTTACAGCAATAGTTAAATAAAAATAACCGTCAGCCAGGGTAGTGGGAGTGCTGTTCTTGTGTTGTGTATAGAAAATGATTCCTTGCTTATTGTTAGCTGAATGATTTTGATGTTCCTTCTAACCATGATCTTCCACTTATAGCAACACTACAGTTACACCTAATAACTTTAGAATTAAAATTAAAATAAGGAATTTTTTTAAAACAGATTCTGTTCAAGCCACCAGTAACGAAGAATTGGAGAACTTGAAGTTGCAGTCAGTCTTAGGTCCTGGATTGGAGCAGCAGCTGCAGAGAGCCACCCTACCGCTTGGACAGCAGACGTTGAAGGATTGGTTTAGTTTATATGATTATAATGAGTACATACCTATGTCAGATGACTTCAGCGAATATGTCCGTCAGGTTGAAGATGCCGCCTGGAAGAAAAGAGGTGGAACAGGGATTGCCAACCCCATGGGGTCAAACAGTTTTCCTTGGGTCAAGTATCCCAGAAGAAAACGAGACTTCTCAGTGGGGGTGGCAGGAATGTGCTGCAAATGGGGTTGCACCAAAACGGAGATCAGTACACTATGCTGAGATTGAAATTGTGTGTCTGCATTTATTTTATACACATGAACTCAATATTAGTTGCAATGATGCTTGATTAAGTACTGCATGTAGGAAGGAAAAGTTTCACTAACATGGCAATTTCGTCTGCAAGAAGTTGTATATGTTACTGTATTTCTTTTAAAAACCCACAAATTTATGGTTATTAATTTTGTTTTGCTGCAATAACTTTTTTCTAATTGTTTTAGTAAACCTTTACTTCATCCGTTTTAAGGCTTTGTCTTTAAAATTATGATCAGAGTTTCACACCACATCTTTGTAACACTCCAGGGAGAAACCTCAATGGTAATTAAAGTATATTACACTATATAAATGCTATAGAGTTTTTTTTCCCCCACTTCCATTGGAAGCAATAGCTTGGGAATCCTTGAAGGGGTTGAGACTTTAACCAATTCCAGCTAAAAGGGTGTTCTGTAACTAGAAACTAATTAAAGTTAATAAGAGGTTCTATTGTATCATTTGGTCCATCTCCCTCCTTTTGCAGAATTATTTCCAAAATACCAAATTTTAAAACAAAATTTTCTTGTTCAGTTTAAATTGTCCTATGACTTTTTTCCTACTTGCATGTCTCTGTACTGCCCTGAATAATTAGTCTCTGGTTGAAGTGTTAATATCTCAAATACTTTAGACTTGCCTTGTATTATCAGTTGTTGTTTAGCCATGCTGTTAGATATTTAGTGCCCTTAATCATACTTTTTCTGTGAACACCTTCCAATTTATCTACAATTCTAGAATAGTGAAGTACCCAATTGTGTGCAATATTCCAAATGTTTTCCTGAATTACTAACTACTGTCTCATATGTCTTCCACTATTACTTTTCTCTTCATGGTAGTGGTGTCCAGATTTAGGGTTAGGCTGTAGTACTACACTTACATCCATAGAAGACTGTTTATGATTACTGTTTGTTTACAGGCCTTCATTCAATCCAAGTACATTTTTAACAAACTAAATTTGATAATTTAAATTAACGCTACACTAAATCAATATTGCATCTTCTACAATCTCTCAAATTTTGTAATTATTCCCAGCAACTAGATTTTTTTTAGATAGAGTGAGAACTCCATGGTATTTTAATAGAGGATGTGGAGATAACAAACCTTTAGATTTCATAACATTTACATTTCAGTGGGATGGTAATTTATAGCACTTACTGTTAAATATGCTTTTCTTCTACTGTACATAGCTGCAGTGAATGAGAGTCGCTTTGTTTGGGAAGGATAACCGAGTGATAGTGTTGCATGTTTACTGCCGCTCCCACTGTTAGTTAAACGTTGCTTTTTTTCCCCCCCTCCATTCTAAAACCTACTTCCAGCTTTCTGAAATTTGTCAAGTTTTGGGCTGAGGTGTTCTAGAATTAGCCCCTAATAAAGGAGAAGGGGTAGAATTTGAGGAAAAATGCCTCATTTAATTTTGATTGGGAGCAAGGGGGGGAGGAGAGAAAATTCCCTTTCTAACTTTCACATTTAGCAGTTCTACCTCAGAAACAGCTATAGCAGAGCTGAAATTTGACAGAGAAAATAGCCCAAATATACCAAATATCTTGTGTTTTGAGGAAAACTGTAGTTTGATTAAATTACGATAATTTGAAAAGTGCTCTGTATATACAGTCCCTCTCGCCAGAACACTTTCTCTGTTAAACTTGTAAAGTGAAAAACTGAGGAAAAGCTGCACTGTATATATTTAAAACAAGTAGAGTAAGTGACATACCTGTTTCTTGTTCCAAGACTGCCTTTCAGGTTTGTTAATGCACACCCACCTGGGTACACAGCCCAGAGATGATCCAGAAGAGCTACCTTTCCTCTGCCAGCTCCCGCATCGCCTGGTGTAATTCAGGTGGACCAAACCACTGGAATTTTCTTTTGGAATTTTCTTAACTTTCAAGGTTACAGACATAGCCGTATACATTAACATTATAACTACTGAAGATATGAAAAAATGAAAGGAAGTCTGTCTCACCATGACATTTACCCTAAACATTAGGTGGAAATACAATTCCTAACTAAAGCAAGGAATATTTTAAGAGATAATGGCTTAACCTAGGGAAGTGGTGCTGAAGTTTGACTTTCACTATTATTTTGGCACTCTGAATAGTCTTCGAAAGGTGAAAGTAAACCAGCTGTAATGTAGGTACTGAATTGATAAAATTCACTCACACAATTAATGAATACTGTACACTATTGATTTTTTTGTGACCTCTGTGCACATACACATTTGTTACAAGAGAGTGTGAGGTATTCTTACCAGGGTTCTCTCAGGATCAAGGTTGCTTAAGATACTGAGTACAGTTTTACTTCACCTTTATTTAAAAAATCAGTTAAGCAACTGATTTTTGTTGGTCAGCTGAATGGTTGTTTAGACATATTTCACTACAGATAAATATTTACAAGTGATTGGGAATAGATGACACACAGACAAGAATTAAGCTGAAGTGTTAAGGAGTTTTTCACTTTGAACATTTAACTTCAAATTGTAAATACATACTGAACATTTAAAAGACAGATGTCTGAAAGCCTGGAACTCAAAGGTAACTACACAAAAACCGCACAAACCAGTGGAAAGTGTGGAAATGCAGAGTTTGGAATCAACTGATTACTAACACTGTCATTGGACAGTACAGTAGTAATAACTTCATTTTCATATACACCAATTCAAAATTACAGGAAATCTTACAATAAAAAGTCAAACTAATTCAAATCAAAATATTTCACATTAGAGTCCATTCTCAGATATTTTAACAGCCTGACCACGTCCCTTTAAAAATTTAGAACTAACATTCTGGTACTCCAGCATACCCATTCTTATTATTGAGTTTTGTCATCATCTTTTACCATCTTATTTATTAAGTTGTATTGAACAACTAAAGAAATTTCTTCCTATTAGATTATTAAAACTGAACTTTTAAACTTAAGGTCAAGATATTTTATAAGAACAGTGCCTAATTTGGTGTTAGGAGCCTAATTTTAGGTAGTTGGAGAGGCTGGGTGTTAAACGCTTTTGAAAGGCCACCATATAAGGCCTTGATTCAGCACAGCACATAAGCACAGAATTGAATTTCACTTTATGGAATCTATTTTGAGGTCTTCATGTGCATGACAAGACTGTCAGGCCATATATGCATTAAGGAAAATATATATTTAAGATAGGGAATGTAAAAGTTGACATAATTATGTTATTAATTAGCCCAAAAAATAATTAAAATTGTATGGCATATTCAGTGCACATGATTAGTATGTATAGGATACTTTACCTTAAATCACCATACAATTTCAACTTCAAGTAACTTTTTCATTTAGTATTTGTAAATGAGTGTGCTGGCCCAATATGCCTCTTTGTGGCTGGGGTTGGCACTGTGGATGAGCCCCACCTTATTTCCCCCCAACTGGGGCATCATACAGGGGAATCCTATAAAGGGATCTAGGCGAGGGGGACCAAAAGAAACAAACTAATTAAAAAAGTATTGCTTGGAAGGAAAATTTGTAATAAACAGTCCCAGAAGCCCTTATCTCAGGACCCCTGACTTACAAGCTTTTTAACTCAAAGTCCTCAAAGTCTCTGAGCCAAATCTGCTCAGGCTAGTCTTCTAGAGCCTGGGACAGAGATCACCAGAGGGCTTCTAATTCCCCACTCTCTGCTCAACTTCCTGTTCTTGTTTAAATAGGTCAGTTCTAGGGCCAAGCAGGGAGCCTCCTTGTTTATACCCAGGCTGTTCTGACTTGAACTCCTTGCTGATCTCTTAAGGTGGTAGTTCTTACACCTTAGTTCGTCCTGTGCTGCTGATACAATGAGCAGTCCCAATTCCTCCACTGATTACAGTCGCTTGCTAGTTGTGATACGTGCACAGTCAATATCCTCTGTCATTGTCTTCTACCAGTTCTTCCTTGGCCTTTCGCACTCTCTTTCCTCCCTCAGGTACATAATTCAACGCTTGCTTAGCATGTCACCCATCTTCCAGACTGCCTACGTGTCCCAACCACCTGAGCCTTCTTTCTTTGAAGATATTTTCTAGCATGTCCTGCTCTGTTTGCTCCCTTAATCTCACATTGTTTGGTCTTCCATGAAATGGATAATATCCTCCTCAGCCATCTGAGGCTGTCTACACTTACCTTTGCGATTCGGCGGCAGTCGACAGGAGATACGCAAGTGACTTAAATCACTTGCATATCTCCCATCGACTTTGCAGTGTCTCCTCCGCGTGGCATCCATACTGCGCTGCGTCGAAGGGAATAGCGCTCCCTTCGACGCAGCGCTACTCCACTTCCCGGGGTGGTTTCCTGCATCGCTTCCTGGATCAACTGAGCACGTCTATACAGACCGCTCAGTCGATCCAGAGCAATCGATGTGATGGCAGCGAATTTGCCGCCGTCAGTGTAGACCCAGACTGGGATAGTGGCCTCCAATCTCTTTGTCCTCTGTCACCATGCACACTCATTCTCAATACTTTAACATCTAATTTTGATTGCCAAACATTATCTCATGTCTTTGATCCTGTTCTCAGGCAAACTTTACATATTTTTTCTCCTTTATATATTCCATCGTAGCTTGATGTCTTTATGCAAAGGTCATATTGGCGCATATAAATCCTTAGCAGTAGTTCCTATTTTTCCCTATTGCTATCAGGGTGATTAGTGGAAGGTTGTTATAAAACTGTATGCAAAAATTAGACAAAACTTTAATTTTTAAAAAATCATTTTAATACTTTTTGAAATATGTTGGTACAATATTCATAGGGATATACAGTAATTGGTGTCTGAAAACTATGGAAGCGTTTCTTAGATACTGTGATTTGTCCAAACTCATTAGCTGCTAATTTCCCTCTTTTCTGGTACGGTCATAGCTTTATGGAAACTCATTCCTGTTGCTTATTACATGACTGTTGCAACTTTTTGAAATATGTTTAAGAATGAATTTTGAAGCTAAATATATTCACAATTAGTGAACCACAGACCGCTATTAAATTTGGAAATAAAAACACATTTGTGTTTGTAAAGACTTTACAATATATAATTCATTTATATTAAAATGATTTTTCTTTAAATATAAAAATCTGAAAAGCAGTAGCTGTAATAAAAATTTCACTTTACTCCATAGCAGCAGTCATGTACAGGTAGGACAGAGCACTTTTTCACAACAAATCACAGCATTATAAATAACAAAATGTGACAAAGTGAATGCCAAACTGAGGAAAGTAAAATAATTATGGCTTGCTTATTTGTTAATGCAAAGACGTATAATATAAAAGAAAACAAGAGTATATACAGAGCTACTGTAACTAATAGGAACTAATTTCTGAAGTGCATTGATTTTAAAGGTTACTTCATTTGCCATTAACAAGTCTAGCAAAGTCACTGCATTTATTTCCTCTTTAAAACCAACAGAACAATTATATTTGTGAAAAGACTTTTTTGTCTGACTAAATTTTTTGTCCATGAGTTCTCAATCTCGCAAGGTGTTGAATAACGCTTGAAGGTGGCCAAGCACTGTTAACTCAGTGTTAACTGTTAACACTGCTCTAGGTATGTTAAGTAACTTGCAGGATCAAGCCTTTAATATAGACAGAATTTTTACAATCGATTAATTTGTCCCTGCCCAACAGAACAAAAAATTTTGATGCAAGGTTGTAGCTTCTCAAAAATTAAAATGGAACATAAAAAAGTAAAACAAAAAACAAAAAAAACCCAGGTGCTTTTAAAAAGACGTTTTTAATAAAATCCAGAACTTCAAAACTCTTGTAAGTTCTAACATTAAACTTACGAAATCGTATAGCGTATGAAATCAGTCATACTGTACTAGAACAATCAAAGGGCTTTTTATTCACTTGAAAACAACAACAGTATGGAAGATCTCTTCATTGCATTACACAAACTTCCCTGAGATTTTTACATAAACAAGCTATATTCTGTGTCTATTAAATATTGGAAACCTAGGGTGGGATCAACAAAGGGACGTAGATGTTGCAACATTGAGCATCACGGCTCCTAACTTTTAGGTGCCTAGAAAACTACAGGAACAACACTGTGATCCACCAAGCAGAATTAGGCACCTATACAATCAAATGGGGGAGGGACTGGTGCCTCAGACTGTGATCCACAAAAGCCAGCACACTAGGCAGGGGACCACTTTTGCTAGCCAGAGGTAGATGCTAGCTAGAGAGGTGTGTGCTAAGCCCTGCCTCAACCTCTCATGGAGATATGCATGTAAATCCACCTTGCAGCAAGCACCTCTGTCTGTGTAATGATCCACAAACAGCAGCCTGCTGCCTGGAGTTAGATGGCTTAGGTGCCTAAGGTGTTTCTTGAGGGAGTTGGTTAGGCACCTGCCTCACTCCACAGAAACAGTGATGCTGGTGATGGCAGGGCAGCCCACTGTATAACTTTCCGTGTTAGAGCACTCACCTGGGGTGTGGGAGACCCAGGTTCAATTCCCCCCTCTCTGCCAGAAGAGGAGAAAAAATTTGCACATGAGTCTTCCACCCCCCACCCCAGAAGAGTGTGCAAATCACTGGGCTATGGGACAGTCTGATATAAGGCTCCCTCACACTTTCCTGTTGCAGCTGTTGTTACACTGTTGATAAATAATGAGACAGTGGTTAGAACTGGGGGACTGGACTCAAGACCTCCCAGATGGGTGCTCAATCCTAGATTTCAAATGGGACTTGATCTGGTAAGTGGGCTCTGAGCATACCTACTGGATCAGGCCCCGCACATAATGTAGGTGTCTGAATGCCTGTCTTTCCCTGGTTGGTGAATCACTCTGGGTCTCAGGTAGGGGACAGGAGTCTGGATGCCTAGAATGAGGCAGCACACACCCAAAGGGAGAAACATAGGTGCCTAGGGAACTTTTATTCTGAAAAACTTAGGCGTCAAATAAGTTCAGGTACCTACAGTGTTTGGCAGGAATTTTTCTGAATCGCAGTGGAGCCAAAACAGGGACTTGGGCACCCAAGTGTGGGGTTTAGGTGCTTATGTACTTTCATGGATCCTACCCCTACTGGTTACTGAGTGTCACACGCTGCAATTTTATATTTCTGCATTTGTTATCCCAACAATAACGCTGTTTAATGCTTGTAAAGCTAGACTATTTTGTTCAGTTACCAAAAAAACCAACACAAGTGAAACAAAACCCCCACAAAACTCACCACAAACAGATAAGACTCTACAAAAGCAAAGATGTCTTTTGTACAACTTATTTCAAAGTTAAGCCCAAAACAACATAACAGAAATGCAACGACAGGTACTGATTTGAAAAAAGCACTTGACACATACATGAAGTTGCTTTTTTATAAATGCTGTAAGTGTTTCCAACTTTGTGGCAACAGAAGCATAAATGATTGGTAAAATGCAACGTCCAGAATAGAAAGCCTGATCCTGCACTTATCCTTGGCAAAGCCTCCCTGTTTTTGGTCAATATGTCTGGGTAAGGCCTGCAAGAGCATGTCCCACAGTGGCATAAAACATTGTCACACTGGCACTGGGCTAATCTGAATACTGGGTGAGCACTGTTAGCATTGAGGTACTTTTTAAAAACACACTCTCTCTAAGATTTACATTATGACGGCACTATTGTGCCCACTGATGTTTGTGAACAGTTTTCCTGTGTCACTGGGTTGCCATCAATTTAATTAAAAATGAACATTCCACTTGACTAGAAATCTATAGCTAAGACCAAACGCTGAGTTGTGGTGCCCCTAAAAGGAGCTTTTCTCAGCAAAGGTGAACACCCAATCTAACAAGGAGTCAACTTTTAGTTGAGAAATTACTGTATTTTAAGAAAACAAGCAGGATCATATGGCTTGAATTAGAAAACACCACATTAATTGACTTACAGATAGAGACAACGGGAATCATGTCTCCGAGAAATATGTATATAGGTGACCTCCATCACAGGTCTTCCACCCTTCACAGGAAGCGGGCCCCTGTTAAACCTTAGTACACCCCTTCTCTGAGGATCTGCAATGGAGCAGTGGACTGGGTGAAGGAGTGCATGGGTCCCTCAGAAAGGGCATTTGAACCTGGAGCTGTATTTCTTTTTTCTGTAAAGATCCTCGATAGACTTATGTTACAGGAACTGAGGCCAGAACTACCGGAAGCACAGAATAAACACACAGGGACTTGTGCAGGTAGCTCTGGCTTCCCGCAGATCCCTCAGAGTTTTGCGAGTGGGTCCGGGTTTGTTTGCAAGATGGCAAATCCTGGTTCCCAAATCTCCGACAGATGGGGAGGAATTTCTGCATGAGAAATCTCACTGATATTTCTTTCTCTGAAACCCTTGGGTTTTACCAGAGGAAGGAAATATGAGATGGGATGGTACAATTTCATCAGCAAACAGTTCTGGTAAGATAACTGGGAATTTTGTTGTAAACTCCTTTTTGGGGGTAGGGCACAGGGCATTGTTAATCATAACACTGAATTGTGGATTTGGGGGCTGACTATCAGGAGGATAGGGTGTTTTCTATTTTTAGTTCAATCCCCAAAGCAGAATCCTTATAGTTAAATTCATTCTTGCATAAAGGTTACAAAGTCAGAAAGACAAAAGAGTAGCATGTAATAAGGTTAATAATGTGTTTAGCATTCTTATTCTCAAATGGCCCACGGACATCACTGCTTTATCTGAAGCAGCTTCAATTCCACTTGCTGCCTGTATCTTTATAAAATGTGGTGAGAACCCCATGCTTCTGCAACAGACATATGGGAGGGATGTAGGAAAATAAATTGTGCTTTTTTATGCTTGTCCATTCCAAAATTTAATTGGGGGGGGGCAGGGGAAGAAGAGTTGCGGTACAAAAAAATCTAAATATTTGTTCCCTTTCCCTAAAAATATTTACACTACATCACACAACAGTCTAACATATACCTTTGCATGTACTGTTGGCTAATAATGGACTCAAACAGGCACATTGAAAGTTGCTTAGTAAATTATCTAACCTCCTTCAAGTTGTTCTACGGAGAAGCCAATTCTGCATTGACAATGAAAAATTATAAAACTATATTAATAAAGCACAAGCCCTTGTGCAACACACTACACAGGATGCTAAGTTGCTATACATTCAGTGTGAATACACTAAAAATATATTCTGTGTATCTCCATCTTGGCAAGGAAATGCATTCAGTCTTTTCATCTCCCTAAAAATCTCACCAAAGCGGTAAGTCACTCTTTTTTTTGCATTGCCAAGTAAGGCAAATACTGGTGATACTGATTGACCACATATTAGGTACACTGTTTAGAAAAATAATCCCTTTTCCATTAAAGTATTTCATTGTTGTGTCCTTGTAGTAGCAAATTTATCCAGATGAAGAAAATGAAAAGAATTCCTCACAGTTTGCAGGTTCTTACAGGATATTTTCACACACATTTTGCCCACAGCAAAAATAGATTTTGTATGTATATAATCCACTGCAATCCAAAGGACAGACTTTGTTCTATGTTCCAATATGTCCTCTGAATGAATTTAAGTTCTCTTATCCACCCATGTTGTCCCTTATCTGATCCACTCGCAGAGCAAGCTCCCTAAAGGAAGGACGCTGACTTATGTTATTGTTCCAGCATTCTGTCATGATGACATAAATCTGGGGAAGAGATCAGAAAGAGAGAGGTTACTCACCCTGTGCAGTAATTGTAGTTCTTCAAGATGTGCCACTTTATGAGTGCATGCACCCCCTGGGCCTTTGATCAGAGATTTTCATTGGCAGTGTCCATCTGGCCCACACATGCATTGCTGATATCCTTGTACCCTGAACCGAGACTATATCAGGCTGCGCAAGCAAACCACCCTCCGTTCTCTCTCATGGCTGAGTCTCAGAAGGAAACTCCAAAGCAGAGAAGGAGGGTGGGTAAATTGAGCACCCATAGGGACATAATCTTGAAGAACTACAGTTACTTCACAGGATGAGTAACCTCCCAGTCTTCTTCGAGTAGTGTCCCTATGGGTGCCCCACTTCAGGTGACTCCCAAGCAGTATCTCCATAAACAGGAGTGGGCTTCAGAACAGAGTCGAGCACGGAGGAAAGAACTGCATTACCAATTGCGGCATCTGCTCTAGAAACACTGACTAAGGCACAGTGCCTGGAGAGGGAATGTACCGAAGATCATGTAGTAGTTCTGCATATCTCAGATATTGGGACATTTTGAAGTAGAGCCATAGATGTAGACTGTGAACTCGTTGAGTGAGCTGACACACTTCTGGGGGTGGAATGTTGGCAGGCCTGTGACAAGCTATAATACACTCTGAAATCCATTTCGATAGTCTCTGGGTAGAAAGGGCAGATCCTTTAAATCTGTTTGACAATGAAATAAACAGTCTAGGGGATTTATAAAATGATTTAGTCCTATCTAGGTAGAAAGCTAACATCCTCGAGACATCCAAAGTATATAAGGCAGTCTCCATGTTGGAATTGTATAGTATTGGAAAGAAAACTGATAGGTAAATGATCTGATTCAAATGAAACTCAGAAGACACTTAAGGAAGAAACCTGGGGTATTGGTCATAAGGAAAGTTTGTCCTTGTACAATACTGTAAAAGGAGGGTCTGCCATTAAGATTCTGTGAGCAGATGTAATAGACACTAAGATGGCTGTTTTCATGAACAAATTCAATAAGAAGCAGGTCACCATTGGTTCAAAAGGAGATTTCATGAGACTTCTAAGAACCAAATTAAGGTCCCACATGGAGAGGGAGGGGGAATGGGGGGGGACTTTCACTGGTGCGAAGACATTACCCAAACCTTTCATGACCCTTATGGTTGTAGGATAAGCAATCAGTGAGAACCCTTCTATAGTGCTAAAAGAAGCTGTTAAGACAGCCAAATGAACTTTGAGAGAACTAAGTGATAGTTGTCTGTCTTCTTTAGGTGCAGCAGGTATTCCAGAACAAGGGGAAGCGAGGCAGATTCGGGGACAGCATTCTGGAATCACCCCTGTGACTAAATCTTCACTTTTGAATGTAAGTATTTCTGGTAGAACCTTTCCTACTTTTGAATAACGTCTGTTGTACCTCTGCAGAACAAATTGATTCTAACCCCACCAACCATCGAGGCGCCACATCTAGAGATAGAAAATGCGCAGATTGGGATGCAGCAGTTGACTGGTGTCCTGAGGGAGAAGCTGAGGAGTGATTAGAAGATCTATCATTGGACAAAAAGCTTGGCAAAAGGAGGTAAGGAAACCATGCCTACCTTGACCATGTCAGGGATAACTCTGGTCTTGTCCTATCTGATTTTGTTTTCTGATTCTCAAAGTGGTGAGGTTGGGGGAAACACACAAAACAGCATCTTCATCCAACTGAGGAGGAAGGCATCCCTCAAAAAATTGTGACCTAAACCCATCCTTGAACAGAACACATGGCATTTTTTGTTTGTAGCTGTGGCAAAGAGGTCCACTTGGAAATCCCCAAGTCTGAAAAATGCCAAGAGCAACCTGGGAACCATCTCTCATTCATAGTCTTGGGAAAAAACACCTGCTGCGAGCACTGGCTGTAACATTTTGCCTACCCAGAAGATATACTGCTGAAATTCTTATGCAATAGTTTATGCACCAGTTCCATAACCTTATTGCTTCAGCACAAAGGTAATGGGATCTTGCTCCTTCCTGCCAACTGAAACAGAACATGCAGGCCATATTATTTGTCATGACTCTGACAAACCTGAGAGAGACAGAAAATTAAGGCAAGCATTTCTGACTGCTCTGAGCGTCAACAGATTGGTATGGAGGGTAGATTCTTGGGGTGACCATCTACCCTGTACTGTTAGAGCACCAAGTGTGCCCCTCATCCTAAAAGAAAAAACATCTGTCGTTACAGTTACTACTGGCATCAGTTGGAGGAAGGGGACCCCTGCCCCTACATTGCGATGAAACTTCCATCAGTATAGGGAGTGCTTGACATGTTGAGGAGCTGACACCTGTTTGTCTAGGCTGAGGCAACTAATGTGATCTGAGCCACCCCTTGCAAGCTGCAATGAAATCTAGAAATGGGAGACAGTTTCTGACTGAAGTCTGGGGGCTCCCTTCAATAATTCTGACATGGTTTGATAATGTCATGAATCTGTCCATAGGAATGAAGGCCCTGGATGTCAAGTAAACCAGGGCTGTCCCCTATAAATGTTATGTTCTGAGTGGGAGTCAGTGCAGATTTTCCCATGTTCAACTGAAGACTCAAGTTCAAGAACAGAACACACCACTGTGTGTGGTGGAAAACACTTTTTGTTATGTCTGACCCTCAAGCAACCAATTGTAGAGGTAGAGGAATACCAGGATTGCCTGACAACACATGTAGGCAGCCACCACCAACAGAATCTTTTAAAACACTCTCTGAGCCAAGGAGACACCAACTGGGAGCACATGGGATCAAAACTGATCCTGGCCTATGACAAAAATGCAGGAACCTTCTATGAGATGGGTGCATTGCTGTATGCGTCTTGACGGTTGAGAGCTAAAAACCAATCCCCTGAATCTAGAAAAGGAATGATAGCTGCCAGAGTCACCTTCTGGAACTTTCAAGACCTCACAAATTTGTTTAGGAGTCCTAGATCTAAGATTGTTCTCAACCCTCCATTTTAATTTAGCATCTAGAAGTTCCTTGAGTTACAGCCCCTTCTCCTGTGCTGGGCAGGGACCGGCTCTATCACTCCTAAATGAAGAAAAGAGTTTATCTCCTGTCTTAGTAGGAACTTGTGAGATGGGGCCTGGGAGACGGAAGGAGAACAAGGAGGGAGGGAGGTAAAAATGGTTGGTGCAACCTGATATTATATCTAGCACCCATTTGTCCAAGGTGATACACGCCCATGCTTGGTCGGAAATGAGACAGTCTGTCCCCAAATGGGGGGAGGTGGGCTAACTGTTATAGCTGTCAGGTTCCAAACCTAGGACCACCCAGTTAAAACTGACACTTCAAAGATGAAGCTTGCTGCTAACTTGTGTCAGGTTGGTTAGAGGATCTGTTTCTCTTGATCCCTATGTATCTCTCTAGCAGACTCCGTTTGTCTCTGAAAACTAGAGAATTGCATCAGGCAGGATTTGTAGGCTGTGTGCAATCTACTTAATTTTTGTTTTGTTCACAGAAGTGTAGATGCTGAAGGAATGTAATGTGGCCATAGAGTCTTTACGAATATGCAGTGACTCATTGGTAGTCTCTGAAAACAACTTCAGATAATCAAACAGGAGATCCTCTACTGTATTCTGGACTTCTCTGGGAAAACTGGACAACTCTAGCCAGGATGCCCTATGCATCTGTAGAGATGGAATGGGCTGCGATATCTGCACCATCAAGAGCTGTCTGAAGAGATGTCCTGGCCAGTAACTGACCCTCAGCAATGGTAGCCTGAAATTGTTTCCTTTGGTCTGGAGGAAGGTATTGAATAAAGGAGTCAAATTTTGCATAATTTGTAAAGTTGTATCTGGCCATCAGATACGGCAGAGTGAAAAAAACGCTCCATCATTAAGAACCACAGCTTGATTTCCCAGTTCTTCTGTGCCTTGAACTTGAGGGCTAAACAGAAGTGACACTTCTGTGGGATGTGCAACTCTCCCAGACTGCGAACACTCTTAGAGTGTCCATTGCTGACTGGGATACTTCTCCACATGTGAGGCAACATTTAAACCTCAGTGACCTGGGCATGCCATCACAGGGAAGATTTCGTCAGAGAAAATAAAGCAATATTTCAACCACCAGTAACTAACTACTACTAATCCCCCAACTAACTAAATTAAACCAAATAGAACGAACTCAGCAACCAGCTGAAAGCACTCACAATGCTAAGCAGCACCTCCAGTAGAGGTCATTCCTGCTCAACCGAGGGTGGTTCACCCGTACAGCCTAATACAGCTCCGGTGCAGAGCATAAGGATATCAGCAGTGCATGTGTGGGCCAAACAGACACCGATAATGTAAATCTACAATCAAAGGTGTGTGGGATGCATGTGCACCTGAAGTGGAGCACCCAGAGGGACATTACTCAAAAAAAAAATTAATATTACATACATAGAAACTTAAACTAGTTTTAAACCTTTGGAGCTGGTCCGTCAGTGTAGTAGTTGCGAGGTAGGGGATCTGAATTAGTCTTTTGCTCCTAGCAATTGGGGGTTACAGTGCTGCAGAGAAAGAACGCTCAGCTCCTAAGCTTATGTCTCACTAACCACTTTCTTTGGTTGATATAAGCGGAAGCAGTGAGTGACGGCATCTAGCTTTGCTTTACCAGAGGGGTTGTTATAACAGCAGGGCTTTGCGTTTGTGGGAAAAAGTTTGGGTAGATCCTTGAAGCACTGGAAATCCTGCACCCATTTTCCAAAAGAGCTGAAAAAAATGAATGTTTCTAAAAATATTAAAAGTGCCAAATACTTTACAAGACTGACCAAAGACCAGACTTACAGAGATAGTATTTCTGAATTATGCTCTGTCCCAGCACTATAAAACTTTGAACTGGAACCCTCTTATAGTTAATTTAATAAGTGATATTTCAGTGCATCTCAATATGCAAACTGTTATTCCAGTTCTAGTGAACCTCTACATATGCTGTTCCAGAGGAGTAGCTGTGTTAGTCTATATACAGCAAAAACAAGAGTCCTGTAGCACTTTAAAGACTAACAAATTTCTGCAGGCATAAGCTTTTGTCGGCTGCAACCCACTTTGTCAGATGCATGAAACAGAAATCAGACTGAATATACTGAATTTGTTCTATGGAAAAAGATGAATTTGCTCTAAGAGGTTTCTATTGAACACATATCACTATGTCCACATATTTGGTGGTGATGTCCATAGGAGAGCACCTGAACTTTCTCACTTGCTCTTTGCCCATTAATCCAGTTTCACCAGGACTATTCCTAGTATCTAAGCCTCTTACCAGCTTTCAAAAACAAATGAATAGAAACCAACCAACCCAAATGCTACTTGCCAGAATAGTGTTTCTTACTCTCTCCAAAATGAGAAATTAATTCCAAAATTACATTGGCTTGAGGCTTACAAAATAAACTCTGGGCCACTGAAAAGTTTAAGACCTAATAGCTTGTAATACATCAGGGGTCAAAACAGGAGAAATTCAGTTTCTTACTGTAAAAAAGCACCTGCATCTTGCTTTGGTAGGTTATTTAATATCTGATCTTGAAACATTGACATTATTTTTGAGAGAAGTTGGAGCAAGTTCTAAAAATGTAACGAGTTTTTTCTTCTTCTTTCCCTGTGGCCTGAAGAGTTTGAGTTATGATAGCCTGGCTTAACAGATGGAAGATTACAAAATAAAAGCAGTTAAATATATGTATAATTAGAATATTTCTAAGTCATCTGGCACCATTTGTGTGCTCAGATGAGGGGTTTGTATGCAAAAACAACTAGTTATACTCACAGATCCAAGCACAAATCCAGAAGCCACATTTATTTTTAATGTGTGTATAAATCCAATACAATTACAAACCTCTGATCCTACCAAGACTAATGCACATTCGTAACTTTACGTACACGATCAGAGTCCCACTGACTACTTCCCCATGGGACTATTCATGTACTTAGAGTTAAGCAGGTATGTAACTATTTGCAGAATTGGGCCAGACTCCTCCCGAATGAGTTTATGCATTCCTAAATTTGCTGTGGGAAGAGAAATAACCAAGTATAAAACACACTTTTTTTTTAAATTTGGAAATTAAATGCAAAACTCCCTATGTTTAATAATAAGGTTATATAGTTAAAGTCACAAGAGTCAGAAAAAGCAAAGTTTAATGATACTGTTGAAATCTTAACTAGGATGTTAACAACACATAGTATTATCTATTTTTATTTTTCAGGTTACAATCTGTAACTTAACATATTACCATTTATGTTGTAAAATCTCTATCACTCCGCACAGTATGTGCAATGAAGCCAAGCTAAAGTGACTGTGACCACTATAACTTTTGCGTTTCTTGACTTTTTGAAATTTAAACTCTTCAGTTTGAAGATTTCATTAATACAGTTTTTCATTTAATATTATAAAATGCCAGCCAGAAATATTAATAGACTGAACCACATATTAATCTCCCGAGGGTCTTTTAAAATTTGCTGTTCTGAACTCAAATCTGCTTGTGCATCTGTTGAAATAGGTCAGAGGTAACCTATCCAGAGATATTCAGCAACATTTTCACCTCTAGGTTATTGATGGATTGCCATACTAAGAAGGAGCTGAATGTTTGCTAATACCCTTCTATTTGGTCTTGTAACTACCATGCAATAGCGGCACAATGTTTTACTGCATTTGACTATGCAGATTGTGTAATTGATGTTGCTTCAATAACCCATGCATCACAGAACACTCATCTTATAATTACCACCTATTCACCCCAGCTGATCCAACATTAAGACAAAAAAATTAATTTTAATACCTCATCAGGACATCCATCTGGTCTTGGCAGCCGTCCATTGTTCTTCAAAAGTTCTATCAAATGGAATACAATCATCTGCCCTTGTTTATCATTACCAATCATGCGCATGAATTCCTGAAACACAAAGCCCACTTTTATTCATGGAAAAGAATAATTATACACATTGTAACACTTTGAAGAGAATTAAAAAAAAATCTATGACCAACAAAGTTAAGGACACTATGAAGGACATCTTTAAACATATCAGGAACAAGTAAAATCATAGCAATGGACTAAGTCTGATACTAGATAAGAGTAGTGATTATGATGCAGATAAGGCAGAAATATTCAATATATATTTCTGTTCTGTATGCAGAAAGAACCAGGATGATGTCTTCATATATTAGAGTGATAGTGAAATACTTTTTATTCCATCAAGTAACCAGGGAGGATATTAAACAGCAACTTTTTAAAGTCAAATATTTTAAAATTTAAAAATAGCATGCACTCAAGAATATTAAAAAAGACATGGCTGAGGAGCTCTCTGGAGCATTAATGTTGATTTTTAAGAAATCTTGGAACACTGGAGAAGTTCCAGAGGACTGGAAAACAGCTAAAGTCATGCTGATATTTAAATAAGGTCAAACAGAATGACTAAGGTCATTACAGGCTAGTTAGCTTGAAATCAATCCCAAGCAAAATCATGGAAAGACTGGCATAGGAAACTATAAGTAAAGAATTTAAAGGATGGTAGCATAATTCATGCTAATCAATATGGTTTTATGGAAAATAGGTACTGTCAAACACATCTGACAGTTTTTTGATGAAATCACAGTTGGTTGAGAAAGGTAACTGTTGATGTAAGAGACAGTCTTCTGTAAGGCATTTGGCTTAGTTGTGCATGATGTTCTGATAAAAAAAATTAGCACTATATATAGGCTACCTTGATTTTGTAAAGGGATTAAAAGCTGGTTAACTGATAGACTGGTAAATGATGATGGGGACAGTTATACATACAACCTGGATTGCTTAATAAGGTGGACTCATGTGAACACTGTATTTTAATACAATTAAATGTAAGGTCATACCATCTAGTAACAAAGACTACAGGTCATATTTATAAGATAAGGTACTGTACCATGGAAAACAATGACACTGAGAAACACTTAAGGGGACATATGGTAAGTAACCAATGGAACATGGACTCCCAGCATCATGCAGTAGCTAAGAAGGGTCTCAGAAATGGTTGCAAACAGCATTAAGATGTGTCAGTCAGAGCTGAGGCTTTAGTATGGGGTGAGATGGAAAAAGACTGTTACTTACCTTGTAACTGTTGTTCTTTGAGATGTGTTGCTCATCTCCATTCCATTGTAGGTGCATGTGCGCCCCCTGCACAGTTACTGGAACTTTTTTCCCCTTAGAAGATCTCGTAGGGCCAGCTTTGGTACCTCCTGGAGTCTTGCACACATGCCGCGGTATATGAGGTGCTGCCGGCCCTACGCCCCTTCAATCCCTTCTTTCTGCCAACTCCAGCAGTGCGGATGGGGGGTGGGTCATGGAATGGACATGAGCAACACACCTTGAAGAACAACAGTTAAAAGCTAAGTAACCATCTTTTCTTCTTCAAGTGCTTGCTCATGTCCATTCCATTGTAGGTGACTCACAACCAATACCTTGGAGGTACGCTGGAATTATGGGTGAGCTGCCTGCAGCACCGCTCTGCCAAAGTCCGCATCGTCCCATGTCTGCTGGACGATGGCGTAGCAGGACATGAAGGTATGTACTGATGACCAGGTGGCGGCTCTGCAGATGTCCTGCACAGACACTCTTACTAGGAAGGCTGTAGAAGAAGCTTGAGCTGTGGTTGAGTGGACTGCGATCGTCCCCGGAAGCGGCATCTTTGCTAGTCCTAGTAGAATTTGATGCAGGAAGTTATCCACGATGAGATGCACTAAGTGGAAACAGGTAAGCTTTTCATCCAATCAGCCACTGTGATGAAAAGCTGCGTTGACCTCGAGAACAGTCTCATACGCTCGATGTAGAATGCTTACGTCTAAGCGAGTGTCACCTTCTCTCCTCCAAACCATGCAGTTTGGGAAAAAACAGGGGGAGAAAAATATCTTGGTTATAATGAAATTGGGAAACCACCTTAGGCAGGAAGGCTGGGTGCAGCAACTGAACTTTATCTTTATAGGACACAGTTTAAGGAGGCTCTGAGGTCAATGCCCTAATCTCAGAGACCCTCCATGCCAAGGTAATGGCCACCAGGAAGGCCACCTTCTAAGAAAGCAGGAGTAAAGGTCATGTAGCCATGAGTTCAAAGGGGGGCCCTGTGAGCCATGAGAAGACCAGGTTAAGATCCCAGGGAGGCACTGGGTCATGGACCTGCGGATAGAGCCTCTCCACCCCTTTCAGGAACCTAATTGTCAGGATGGGAGAAAATTGATCTCCCTTCCAAAGGCTGGTGAAATGCCAATATAGTCGCTAGGTGGACCTTCAGGGAGGCCATGGCTAGTCCCTGGAGTTTTAGCTGTAGCAAATACTCCAGGATCGCCTGTATTGGAGAGAGACCAGGCAGAATCCCTGGGACTCTGCCCAGCAGGTAAACCACTTCCATTTAGCCCCATATACGACCTGCGTGGTAGGCTTCCTGCTATCCAATCGGACTGGGGCCAAAGAGGCTCACTTGTCTGCACTCAGCCAGAAAGCCTCCATGCCGCGAGGTGCAGGGAGTCCAGGTCTGGGTGCAGCAGGTGACCGTGATCCTGGGACAGGAAATCGTGCCATCTTGGTAGCTCTGTGGGGGTAGGTGATCGATAGGTCCAGCAGCATGCTGAAACACTGCTGGTGCAGCCAGGCCAGTGTGGTTAAGATAATGTCCACTTGTCCCTCTTGATTTTCAACAGGACCCTGTGAAGGAGGGGAATGGGTGGGAACCCATACATGAAGCTCCCCAACCACTGCAGAAGTAAGTGTTGGAGACTGACCCGGCCTGCAGACCGCCAAGGGAGCAGAACTGTGGGCATTTCTTGTTCACGCTGATGCAAACAGGTCCACCTGGGGAGTGTCCCACCTTTGGAAGATCACAGACACCACCCTCGGATGCAGCAACCAATCGTGGCAGGGTCAGAATGATCTGGTGAGGCAGTCCACCTCATCATTCCTCATCCCTGGGAGGTGAGAGGCTATCATGTGAAAATTGTGCTTCACCACCAAGTCCCACAGACAAATAGCATCCCTGCAGAGGGCTGAAGAATGGCTCCCTCCTGCCTGTTGATGTAATACATGGCCACTGTATTGTCTCTCATCACTAGCACAGCTCTTCCCACAATAAAGTGAAGGAACACTCTGCATGCTAGTTGAATAGCCAGTAGTTCTTCACACTGATGTGCAAAGTCCTCTCTTCCCTCAACCAGACTTCTTGTGTGCCAAGTTTGGTGCTGATATGGGCGCCCCACCCTAGGTCTGAGGAGTCCAATACTAAGGTGATCGAGGGGACTAGCTCTTCGAATAGTACCCCCTCAACACTGCCTGGAGGATCCACCACCAGAGTGGCTAGGATCTGGGGGGGGGACTGTGACCATCCAATCCAGGGAGTGCTTGCTTGGGGTATAAACCGAGGCCAGCCACAACCTAAGTGGTCTGAGTTTTAGGCGAGCCAGCCTCACCACGTAAGTGCAGGCTGCCATGTGGCTTAATAGCTGTCGACAGTGCCTGGGTGGTGTTGTTGGGCATAGATGCAGGTGAGCAATAATGGTGAACATTGTCTCGAGGTGCGGCTGGGGTAGGAAGGCTTTGGCTTGGGAAGCGTCCAGGACCGCACCCATGAACTCCATCTGCTGTACAGGAGTTAATGTGGACTTCTGCTTGTTTATCAGCAGGCCCAGACAGCAGCAGGTGGCGCATGTCAGGTTAACACTGTCCTGGACCTGCCTCTGATTAGCCAATCGTCCATGTAGGGGAAAATGTGGACCCTCTTGTGCTTCAGGTGCGTCGCCACCACTGCCATGCATTTTGAAAACACCCTTGGGGCTGAAGACAGGCCAACGGGCAATGCTGCAAACTGGTAGTGGGAGCCAGCCACCATGAAACGAAGGAAGCCTCTGTAACTGGGGAAAATAGAAATGTGGAAGTATACGTCCTTGAGGTTGAGGGTGGCATATCAGTCTCCTGGATCCAGGGACTATGGAAGCTAGGGAGACCATGGGAAACATCAGTCTCTTGAGATATTTGTTGAGATGATGCAGGTCTAATATGGGCCTTAAGCACCCTTTCACATTGGGTATGAGGAAGTACCTCAAGTAAAACCTTTTTCCTGTCATGTACGGTGGAACCTTTTCCACAGCCCCTAGGCTGAGAAGGGTCTCTACCTTCTGCATGAGGAATTGCTCATGAGAGGGGTCCCTGAAGAGGGACAGAGAGGGAGGGTTGTTGGGAGGGGTAGAAACAAATTGGAGGGCATAGCCCGCTGAAACTATGCCAAGGACTCAGCAGTCCAAAGTGATTTTGGCCCTCTCGGACCTGAAGGGAGCTAGGCAGTTCAAAAAGTGACTGGGGGGTGGGGGGGATACAGGGAACAGTCTGGAATGCCCTCCTTGGGCTCACCATCAAAATTACCTCCTTTGGGAAGGGAGGGAAACAAAAATGATTAGGAGGCTGGAGCACAAGACTTATTAGGAGAGACTGAGGGAATTAGGCTTGTTTAGTCTGCAAAAGAGAAGAATGAGGGGGCAGCACGTGACCTTCTGAAGAAAGAGAACCTATATGACCGCCATGCAAATAGAGGTAAGAAATTGTTTTCAGGGTCTCTGCACAGGTACTACGGTGGAAAACGATTTGGAAGACTCATCTGAGGAAATGGAACAGAAGGAGATCCTGTTGATCAGAAGGCATGGGATGCATTGTCCTAGGGATGGGGATTCCACGACCACCACTCCCAAGAGGAAGAGAAGGGTGGGGGTGGTCGGGGACTCCTACGGGGGATGTCCATCTGCCGTCCAGACCAGGAAACTAGAGAAGTGTGCTGCTTGCCTAGAGCTAGGATTCAGGATGTGATAGAGAGACTGCCAAGAGTCATCATGTCCTCAGACCACTACCCCTTTCCTACTTCTCCACATGGGCACCAATGACACTGCCAAGAACGACTTTGAGCGGATCACTGCAGACGACGTGGCACTGGGAAGAAGGATAAAGAAGTCTGAGGCGCAAGTGGTGTTCTCATCCATCCTACCTGTTGAAAGAAAAGGCCCAGGTACGGACCATCGCATTGCAGAAGTAAATGCATGGTTACAGAGGTGGTGTCAGAGAAAGGGCTTTGGATTCTTCAATCATGGGATGTTGTTCAAGGAAGAAAGCTTACTAGGAAGAGATGTGATTCACCTAAAGAAAGAATGGGAAGAGTATCTTCGCAGACAAGCTGGCTAACCTAGTGAGGAGGGCTTTAAACTAGGTTTGATGGGGGACGGGGACCTAAGCCCGAAGGTAAGTGGTGAAGTGGGACACCACGAAGCAGAAGGAGGAGTGTGCAACAGGGGAGGCCTCCTGAATTGCACTGAGAAAATAAGGCAATTGGCCAGTTCTCTCAAGTGCCTATACACAAATGCAAGAAGCCTGGGAAACAAGCAGAAGGAATTCGAAGTCCTGGCACAGTCAAGAAACTATTATGTGATTGGAATAACTGAGACTTGGTGGGATAACTCACATGGCTGGAGCACGGTCATGGATGGGTATAAACTGTTCAGGAAGGACAGGCAGGGGCGAAAGGGTGGAGGAGTTGCACTGTATGTAAGAGAGCACTATCATTGCTCTGCGCTCCAGTATGAAACTGGAGATAAGCCAGTTGAGAGTCTTTGGGTTAAGCTTAGAAGCAAGAACAATAAGGATGATGTCATGGTGGGTGTCTGTTATAGACCACCAAACCAGGAGGACAAGGTAGATGAGGCTTTCTTCCGTGAACTAGGGAAAGTTTCCAGTTCACAGGACCTGATTCTCATGGGGGACGTCAATCACCTGACATCTGCTGGAAGAGCAATACAGCAGAGCACAAACAATCCAGGTAGTTTTCAGAGAGTGTTGCGGACAACTTCCTGGTGCAAGTGCTGGAGCAGCCAACTAGGGGCCGTGCTCCTCTTGACCTGCTGCTCACAAACAGGGAAGATTGGGTAGAGGAAGTAGAAGTGTGTGTCAACCTAGGCAGCAGTGACCATGAGATGGTGGAGTTCAGGATCCTGACAAAAGGAAGAAAGGAGAACAGCAGGATACAGACCCTGGGCTTCAGAAAAGCAGACTTTGACTCCCTCAGGGAAATGATGGGCAGGATCCCCTGGTAGGCTAATATGAGGGGGAAAGAAATCCAAGAGAGCTGGCTACATTTTAAAGAAACCTTATTGAAGGCACAGGAACAAACCATCCCGATGTGCAGAAAGAATAGCAAATATGGTAGGTGCCCAGCTTGGATTAATAAAGAAGTCTTTGGTGAACTTAAACACAAAAAAGAAGCTTACAAGATGTGGAAGCTTGGATCAGATGATGAGGGAGGATTATAAAAATACTGCCTGAACATGCAAGAATGAAATCAGGAAGGCCAAAGCGCAACTGGGGTTGCAGCTAGAAAGGGAACAAGGGTTTTTACAGGTATGTTACCAACAAGAGGAAGATTACGGAAAGTGTGGGCCCCTTACAGAATGGGGAAGGCAACCTAGTGACAGAGGATGTGGAGAAAGCTGAGATACTCAATGCCTTTTTTGCCTCTGTCTTCATAGACAAGGTCAGCTCCCAGACTACTGCACAGAATGGGGAGAAGGTGAACATTCCTCAGTGCTGAAGGAACAGGTCCAGGACTATTTAGAAAGATTGGACATACACAAGTCTATGGGGCCAGATGCAATACATCCTAGGGTGCTGAGGGAGTTAGCTGATGTGATTTCAGAGTCATTGGCTATTATCTTTGAAGGCTCGTAGCAACTGGGGGAGGTCCCTGATGATTGGAAAAAGGCAAATATAGTGCCCATCTTCAAGAAAGGGAAGAAAGAGGATCCAGAGAACTACAGACCGGTCAGCCTCACCTCAATCCCTGGAAAAATCATGGGGCAGGTCCTCAAGGAATCCATTTTAAGGCACTTGGAAGAGAGGAAGGTGATCAGGAGCAGTCAGCATGGATTCACCAAGGGAAAGTCATGCCTGATCAACCTGATTGCCTTCTACAAAGAGGTAACTGGCTCTGTGGATGTGGGGAAAGCAGTGGACATGATATACCTTGACTTTAGCAAAGCTTTTGATACAGACTCCCACATTATTCTTATCAGCAAGTTAAAGAAGTATGGGTTGGATGAATGGACTATAAAACTGATAGAGAACTGGCTAGATCATTGGGCTCAATGAGTAGTGATCAATGGCTCCATTTCTAACTGGCAGCCAGTCACAAGAGGAGTGCCCTACGGGTCGGTTTTGTTCAACATCTTCATTAATGATGTAGAGGATGGAGTAGATTGCACCCTCAGCAAGTTTGCAGATGACACTAAGCTAGGGGGAGTGACAGATACCCTGGAAGACAGGGATAGGGAGGGACCTAGACAAAGTGGAGGATTAGGCCAAAAGAAATCTGATGAGGTTCAACAAGGACAAGTGGAGAGTCCTCCACTTAGGACGGAAGAATACCATGCACAGCTACAGACTGGGGACTGACTGGCTAGGCAGCAGTTCTTCAGAAAAGGACCTGGGGGTTACAGTGGATAAAAAGCTGGACATAAGTCAGCAGTGTGCCCTGGTTGCCAAGAAGGCTAATAGCATATTGGGCTGCATTAGTAGGAGCACTGCCAGCAAATCGAGGGAAATGATTACTCCTCTCTATTCAGCATTGGGGAGGTTGCATTTGGAATAGTGTGTCCAGTTTTGGGTCCCCCACTACAAAAAGAATGTGGACAAGTTGGAGAGAGTCCAGCGGAGGGCAACAAAAATGATTAGGGGGCTGGAGCACAAGATTTATGAGCAGAGGCTGAGGGAACTAGGCTTGTTTAGTCTGCAAAAGAGAAGAACGGGGGGGGGGGGGGAGATTTGATAGCAGCCTTCAATTCCCTGAAAGGGTGGGGTTCCAGGGAGGATGGAGCTAGGCTGTTCTCAATGGCAGCAGATAACAGAACAAGGAGCAATGGTCTCAAGTTGCAATGGGGAAGGTCTAGGTTGGACATTAGGAAAAGGTTTTTCACTAGGAGGGTGGTGAAGCACTGGAATGGGTTACCTAGGGGAGTGGTGGAATCTCCATCTTTAGAGGTTTTTAAAGAAAGCCCTGGCTGGGATGACTAGTCCTGCTTTGAGCAGGGGGTTGGACTAGATGACCTCCTGAGGTACCTTCCAATTCTAATATTCTATGCAGATGACGGAGGCCATGGCTCTGCCCACTGTGTAAGGTGTGTCTGAGGACACCTGCAGCTCTGCTCTAGCCACTGTGATACCCTCCTCCATGATGGTGTTAAAGTCTAGTGCCCGGTCCGGAGGCAGAGCATCCACGAAGCACTTCAACAAGTCTGAGAGGCTGAAACTGTACCTGCCCAGGAGAGCCTGATGACTGGCAATTCTAAACTGCAGGCTTGCCATGGAATAAACCTTTCTCCCAAACAGATCCAATTTCTTGCTGTCCTTGTTTTTTGGTGTGGAGCCAGGCTGCCCTTGCCTATCCCTCTGGTTGGCTGCATCCACCACCAAGGTCCTGGGAGAGGGGTGGGTAAACAGGTACGCAAATCCCTTGGCTGGGACATAATATTTTTTCTCAACCCCTTTAGATATCAGGGCCACTGATGAAGGGGTCTGCCACACGGCCTTCACTATTTTAAAAACCTCTTCATGTACAGGGAGGACTACCCGGGCTGGGGTGGCTGCTGCCAGGACATTAAGCAAACTGTCTGACACCTCTTTCAGCTCTTCCACCTCCAACCACAAGTTGGAAGCCACCCTTTTGAGCGGCTGATGGTGTGCCCTAAAATTGTCCAGGGGTACGGCGTGTCCCTGGGAGCTTGCCTCATCTGGGGAAAAGGAGGAGGCTTGGAGAGGTGTGGTGGGTGGTAGCAACCTCTCACCTGGTGGCCGTACTCCTGGGAGCACGCCGAGTCACTATCAGATGACCACAGCGGGGCTCCCGCTGCACGGTATCGAGCTGAGGGGAAGTGATGACACGATCAATGGATGCTCTGTCATTCTGGAGAGCAGCCTCTCGGTGTCGACGAGGCCTGGTGCTGGCGCCACGACCAGTGCCGATGCGTGGAATCATGCTCTGACTGTGAGCTGGAACGTCTGGAGTGTTGCCTGGGCACCAATGACTTGCAGTGCCACTTCCCTCTCGGTGCCGAGTCAGCTTCCAGCAACCAGGTTCTGCGCTGCCTCGGTGTGGGCAAACTCTTCAGTGCCGGGGAATGGGAACGGTGCCCTATGATCCGGAATGACTTCTAGGGAAACAGCGCTGTGATGATTCCTCCACCTGGGGTGACCGGCTTGCCGGAGATCTTCCTCCCCGTACTGGGATTGCCTGAGCCACTCAGGGGGTCCAATGCGGGCTTCCCCTGTGACACTGGCCCCTTCTCTCTGGACAGAGGTTGGGGTGAGGGCGGCATGGGCAAGGCCAACAAGGCCCTTGTTGCCTCAAAAGCCTCTGGTGTCGATGGTGCCACAAGGTGCAGAGATGCCCCTGCACTCCCAAGAGTCAGAGGTGGCTTCCTGGCTGAAGACACAGGCTCTAGTGACACAGTCCAGCTTTGGTGCGATCCGGTTCTCAACCCTGCTTTCTTAGACGGTGCAGGGGACCGTCCATGCGCTGTTTCTGCTGCTTCTTCCTCAGTAGAGATGAAGTCCAGTGCCGAGACAGAGCCAGTGCTGATGGTGCGCTCTGCACCGATACCACACTCAGTACTGAGGCGGAATGGGTTGGTTCAAAGGCCAGTCTAAGCGCTGCCTCCATGAGTAAGGCTTTCAGGCGGTTTTCTTTGTCTTTTTGAGTCCAAGGCCTGAAACACTTGTTCTTATGATGAGCTTCCCCCAGGCACTTCAGGCAGCTATCATGGGGGTCACTCAGCAGGAAAGCCTTCACACAAGTGGCACACAATGAAGTCCACCCTGCTCCCAGCAAAGTCCCAGCTGGGACTATCCTAAGTGACTGCCTACTATTATTAACAATACTAAGGTCCTAATCTACTTAACTAAGAAAAACAACAAACGATTAAGTGAAACAAAGGGGACTGAGTGCTTGCGATTTGCAAGCTGAAGCAGTTCCAGCCACAGGTGGAAAGAATGAACTGAGGGAACATAGGGTCGGCAGCGCCTCATATACCGCAACATGTTCGCGAGGCTTCAGGGGACGTCAAAGCCAGCCCTATGGGGTCTGCTAAGGGGAAAAAAGTTCCGGTAACCAGGCACAGAGGCGTGCACACACCTACAATGCAATGGACATGAGCAAGCACTCTAAGAAGACAACTGACATTCAAGCACATTAAAATGGTTTTATACCAGTTATGAACCTTAGCATGGCTAGGGCCCTTACAGATGTCAGATAATTTCTTGCCCCCAATTAACATTTAATGCCTTGGTACTAGTGGTTTTCAATATATTTCATCCTATAACTGCATGCTGCACTACAAAAATTCAATTCTCAGCCTAAAAGGAACAGTAAAGAACTATAGATTTAGATCTACAGATGAGCTAAATCTTTCATTACACTCAAGAGAGAAGGAACTCCAGAAACACGTAACTATGCACTGACCGCTGGAGGGCTTTTGCTCTTTTCAATATATGTGAAGAGTTCATACAGGACAACGCCAAAGCTCCACACATCAGAAGCCACAGAAAACTTGCTCTCTGTCAGCGATTCTGGAGCATACCTGTATCAAAAAGCCATGGGAAAAGTCAGCAAAGTTAATAGGGAAGGAAAAAAGGGTCATTATTCTGCATCAAAGCTGCATCCTTTCTCTTTCTTAGGATTAAGACATTTTAATTTGATAAACCTAAGACATGTCATGAGTAGATTTTCTTATTACATGTTTATAGACATTAAAACCTTGGCATTTTTAGATGACTATCACTGTTATCTATGTTTTTTTTTTACTTTTTAAAAAATTATTTAAATCTTCCTGATTTCTGTTTCTACAATATTGTACTCAGAATTTTTTTTTTTAATCAGAACTGCCTTACTTATGCAATAATGATGAACAAAACAAAAAACCCTCACATGAAGGGCCTTACACAAAGCCCATTCAAGTCAATGAGTGTCTTTCCATTGACTTCATTGTGCTTTGGCTCATGCCAGCTGACTGTGGTCTCATTTAAGTCCTCTTGTCCCAGCACTCAAGAATCTAATATCTATGTAAGTTGAACACTATATTCTCAACTCTATTCTTTAGAGTGTAACACTTCTAGAGTGCTTAAAGCTGACAAGTACTGCTCATGAAAATAGCATGCACTCTGCTCAAGAGGACAAGTAATTAAGCTCTTTTACATAAACAGGCATCTATTTTAGGATTTCCTCTCGTCCCCATCTCCATAGTATCTTAATGTTTCCCAAGTCAACTAAAATACACACAGAGTGGTCCCTAGGAAACTGCAGTCTTCTGCTCTTTTCCCTTCCCTACTTAAAATGAGACTCTGCTTCTAGATTACTTTTTAAAAAGCATCTGATTATTACACAGAAAAGTGTTATCAAAAAGGAGGGTGTTGCAGTCTGTCCACAGGACTCAATGACTTGGATCTACCCTGGAAACTCATCCCTCACATGAACATTACCTTCTACTCTCACTGTTCAGGGAGAAACTCTGCTGAACATGGTCAGAAGTCACTGACCTTGGTATGCAAGAGGCTGTTAAAGATACTAGAGAAGCAGATGTGAATCTATAGCTACCTCAAAGGCTGAACATTTTAAGGCCATGTGAGAACTTCTGATTATATGCAAGAAGCACAAATCCAGTAGGGAGAGTCCATTGAGATAGGTATCTTTGGAGAACATTCCTTAAATTTCTTTCAACTTCTCACTTTTTTAGCATCTTTGCTCATCATTATTAGGGAATTTTTAAAAAATAGCTAGAATACATAGACAATTATTAACTTTATGAGAGCAGCTTGAAAATATCCACATTTACAGATTTCTGTACCATTACTAAAATCCTGTACATTACTTTTTATGCTGAGCCACAGCTATGGACTTTGGCTTTTAGAGACTCCACAAGAAGGAAAATTATTAATATCTTTCAAGGAAATAACATTCAGCTCTGTGCACTACAAACACCCAGCCTTGCTTCATGAAGCAAATGGAAACTCACCAAAATATAGGGCTTTCTCCAGGCTCTTTTACTTTGTAGTATTCTTTATCTTGTGGCAGGACTTTTGTCAGTCCAAAATCCCCAATTTTAACTCTGTTCTCGTTCTCCACTAAGATGTTTCTCGTTGCTAGATCCCGATGAATGTATCTTTTTGTGCCCAGATACTCCATGCCCTAAGTGTAAAGAAAATAATACAAATTAAATAATTATATTAAAACTCAATAGAGATAAAAGACCAAATTTAGCACTGGCATAAGTGTCTGTCATTTCATCAACCTAAAAACAGTCATATTTGTCTATGGCAGTGGTGAAATTTGGTTCAGAATGTTTAAACCAAATACAGGAAAGACAGCAATCTTTTTTATCTGAATGCCTATCTTTTTTGGAGCGAGTTTTCTTAATGCTTCAAGGTGCACTAAACTTCCTTACCGAGGGGAACTGGACTGGACCCTCCTCTTAGCCCATCTACTCCTAGCTTATTTAGGACAGCTCCTGTATCTTCCTCTCCACTGCCCAAGATGCTGTCCTGGCAGACCTCCAGCCATTAGGTCAGGGAGAATGAAAGCCAGGCTAAGTTTCTTTTATGACAACACAGAAAGCCAGCCAACAGGCCAGCCCTGTTCGACTGCCCGTCTTAATCACTAGGATGTTCATTCTTGGCTCTGCTTCTCCTTCTCTCCTTTGCTTGTTCTATCCAGCTCAATTTTATCATCCTCCTTGATCCCCATAACTATTCACCTTTGTGATCTTTCCCACACCCCTGCCAACACTTACCATCACAAACATTCCCTCTCATACTCCGAATAGGGGCAACCTATGACAAATGTGGCCTTGATAAGGCACCCTTTCTGCTGTTGCTGCTCCTCAGATGTCAAAAATACTACAGGAACAAGAATTTTTGGTTATGATGGCTATTCCTTTTGCCATTACTGAAACGTGAGAGGAGGCACAGGGGCATAGTTTGGGAGGGGCATTGCCCCCCAAACCGCAAGCCTCAGACAGACATATAATTCCCCCCTCACACACACACACACACTGCCCCACTGGCCTGACAGGGGCTGCCCTCCCAAATAAAGAAGTCAAACTACACCTCTGGGGGGGGGGGGAACTAACTATAGTTTTCTATGGTAACTAAGGAGAAAATCCTGTTTGTGCAGTTATTCATGGTAGGGAGGAGTCACTAGAGCATGGAGTGTTTTAGAAGTGGACCAGTTCCCATATATAACAATGGGGAAACATTAAGAAAGTAATCTGTTTAATGACTAAGAATTCTTTCCTTCAATGCATATAAAAACCAGCAAGTGTTGCTCATATAAATTTTTGCTGCTGACCAAATTTCTTGGCATAAAATTTTTCCCTGCCTTTGCATGGGTCTCTCTGCCTGTGGCACATAATGGCCTTGTGGGCTTTAATATTTTGATTGTCAGGTTTAGTATGCTGGTGGCCTGTGATATACACAAGAGATCAGAGTAGATGATTCTGGTGGTCTCCTCTGACCTTAACCTGTATGACTAAAAATCGTGCTAGCGGAATACTGTTTTTAGGATGAGCACCTCAGAGGCAGGTCACATGTTTTCTCTCAGCATTCCTCCACCTGCCTCCACCCCACACTTCTGTCAATGTTTTTTAACAGATTTTTCCTCCTCAAATCCATATACACCCCTTCCGTGACATGCCTGGTTTCCATCTCAGGACTGGACATCACTCAAATCCAGGCTTCTTCCATGGCTGTCCTGATTCCTCAGTCAGCCACTGGACTGGAAAACTGGTATTGTATCTGAATACCACCTTTAGAACTATTTCCCTACGTTTCAGACACTGTAAATGGAAATGCGATCTTCCTCTACCTTTAAATCTTCTGCTGAAAACAACACTGTGGTTTATAATTTATAAAATATACAAGAGATTTATTTATTTGAATCAGGACTGCCATAGGGCCTATTATTTATTTGCCACATAAGACCATAGGGTAATTTTAATGGTAGTCATGCACATATTTAGAGGAAAGTATGGGCTGCAGTATTACTCTGCCAAATGGAAACTGAATCCAATGCCTTCACTGTCATTTAGCGTCACTCAGACCAGAAAGTGTCTTGAAAAAGATATCCTAAGTGATAAGATCCAGCATTATATAAATCCATTAAAATTTCAGCAGGTGATAAGCAAAAAATGTTAAGGAGAAGTAGTTTTGAAAACTGCAGCCCAACATTTTAAAACAATTAAATAACTTCTTGGATTTCTTGATGGAATACACTTTTAGAACAAAAAAACAGATGCATAAATAAAAACCACCAGGTATAAAAATCTCACCCCAGAACAGTAACTTTGCTTACAGTGATTAGCTGCAGTCGTTTTGCTAATTAGAAGACAGAAGTGGTAACGTAAGATTTCTGTGGCTCCTGTCTCAACACCGTCCTGCAATCAGAGCCCATTTTTTCATGCAGCCTGCTCAGGGCTTAAAATAATTTTTAACACTATTCCCCACTCCCCAAACATCCACTATCATATCAATTACCCAAGGGCTCGCTTACAGAATTGAGGAAGGATTAGAGAGAATTCTCTGAGATACATGCCAAAGTTTATCTTCTCATTTTACGTAAAAAGCCTGCAGGTGGGTGAATCTGTAGGTCACACCAGCCTCTTGCTGCAGAATAGGAGCCTGGAGCTCAAGCGCTTGTTCCTTTCAACCCTAGTAATTGGTTGATATCAGCTATATTTGCAAAGCTATCTCCACAAGAGATCTGGCTAGAAATTTACTTTTTTGTGCTGTCTTTTTTGCTGTGGTGTTTTTTTTTTTTTTTTTAAGGAAAGCTGAGGGTTCCCTTGACATTTCTAGTTGCTCCATATCTGAGGGCTCACAGCAGGGCTTTGCAGGGCCCAAAAGGCCAGTTATGGTTGCAATGTTATTGTGTACACCGTTTTGTTGCATGTTCAGTGTGGGCTCTTGAACGGTTTAAATTAAATTTAAGTGTAAAGGAAAATAATTCAAACTTTAAAACAAAAAGGAATGATTTCAAATAGTCTTTTGAACAACCTTAAAGCCTTTTCCTTCTTAAAACGGCTCTTCAGACTAGGACAGGCTGACAAAACTTTGGACTTGTACCACCACATCGGATTCTACAACATTTCCCTGTTACTGGATGGGAAAATGCAAAGGTACAACAAAATCCTGCCGGTAAGAATAAAACAGAGAAACTGACTGATTTAACCATAGTTAAATCCGCAGGAATACAACAGGTGGCAGAGCAGTGGCAGCTAGTCACAGAAGAACCTGGATGCATAAATTAGAAAATTCACATACACTACAATTCTTATGCAACTTTAAGGCTTTGTTCCATTTACAAGTGGAAAAGATGAATTTCTTTAGCCCTTGGCCAAAATAAAATAAAGTTTTTTTTAAAAAAAAAGGAGAAGGAAATCTAAAATATTTACTGAAAACTTCTGCATTTTTCAAAAAAATCCTGGATATTTTGTTGAACTTGAAACATCTACAGTTTCTCCTGTGCTGAACACAGTATGTTGGGAAGCTACGTTATGCATAACCTGCATCATGAAGGAGACCAGATGAGTACACCCAAAATGCTGGATGCCTATTTGGTTCTCAGGATTTCCTGATGGATATTACATCAATGCCAAGCAATAAGACAAGCAATAAAAATATTGCAATTTAGTGTATTTCTAGCAGGCTTCTGGCTTCCGTGCCTGGATCACATGAAAACACAGCACGTGCTTCTTGGCTCTTGGTGCAGAAGTATCCAGTAGAAAGCTAACATTGTGTAAATATAAAATCTTTGATCATTTTAATATAGGTTACGGTAATGGTACTATTGAGCAGCCAGATCTTGAAAAATCTGCTAGCTCACACTGAATAGAAAGAATACCTAGGTGTCACCAGCTTCTGAAAAATCTAATCTAAGCCTTTTTTTTTTTTTTTTTTAAATAAGCTTCTTGCCCTTCTGGCTTCCAACACAAACTAAGTGGAAGTGATGAACTGTCTGTGTGAGTCAGCAGACAGACAAACTTCAGTGCCTTTGCTGCTGCTCAGATCTTTGTCAACTAAGAAGTGTATTGGCATGTACTGCAGAATGCTTTACTTCACACAATGAGAGCATAACATCAACATCCACGGGAACATTTAACCAACTCACCTTAGAACAAGCAAAAAGGAGATTAGTTTTCTGAGAAGTGAGGTCACGCTATGAGAAGCAGGACATCTAGTAACTCTGTCCTGCTCACAAATGGTGAACCAGTGTTGACAATGAAAACAAACACCATTTGCTGATTCAGGCATTTGTAATCAATAGAACAATAAACATTCTCTAAAGGGAAGCACTGAGAACAGACTGCAGGTATATACATTGTTAGCATCAGAACGTTTTCTTGCCTTGCATATCTGATATGTATACTGCAGAAGTTTCTTGTGATCCAGCCTCTCCTTGTGTTTCTGCAGATAGTCTCGTAAACTTCCATATGGTAAATATTCCATAATTAATCTCAGATTTCTACGACCTTTTAAAATGATACAAAATATAAGATTAGATTTTTGTCATTTCTCTATGCAAGATTATGAATTATAAATAATATGTATCTACAAATAAATTTACTAGCAAACAGTGCTGCAAGTATTTAAATATGTTACCCTGAAGGCTCTAATAGTCTTGCTTAATCAGAACATGTGTAGTGAATAGAACAGTCTTAGATAGCCTGTACCATACCATATTCTTATTCTGCATGAAAGTAAGACCAATTCATTTGCAGTTTTAACTTTGGCCTGATCTGCACTATATGTGCTACCACAGTTTTGTAACCAGGTCATGACACCCTGCTCTGATCTAGTTACAATAAGCACAAGCTGAACTATGTCCACGGAGCAGAACACAGCACGGTTATGTGTCAGATATGTTTGCATGTTCATACCCATCACAATGCTCAGCCATGTTTGTATCAGGGCCTCCTGAGAAAATTGGAGTCATTATGCCACAGTGTCTCAGTAAGTAATACAATGGGGGGAGGTCATACAGAGTGCCATCAGTAGCACATAGGGCAGGACACCCCATACAGCTGCAAAGAAGTAGGAGTGACAATCCAATTACATGGGTATGCTTAAGGGTCCCATCCACGCAGCAAATAAAGCTTCAATTTTGCAACGGACAATGCATGAGAATACCCCTGCATCCATGCTGAACTGAAGTCAAGTCAATAGGAAAGAGTTAATTAACAAACACGTACTTGTCCCTGTCTACACATTTAAAATCACATTAGTTAACACCATGTATTTTCCCAGTGTATAGAAGGTCTTAAGAGAAAGGACTTCTAAAATCTGAGAAATGTTTTTTTTCACAGTGGCAACATGATTGAAGTGCGCAATGAACTGAGCAAAACACATGGATTTTGTGTGGTTTGTTCACGTTGTACTCATACCTATATATCCTCTCTCACTCAAGCCTCAAATTCTCATAGCTTGACACTTTTCCAGAATAGTAAATAAATATACAGATACATTCAACCTAGATCAAACTAAAGATTCCATAATTGAGGAATTATGGGCCTGCTTTAAGCAGGGGGTTGGACTAAATGATTCTATGAAACAGACATAGGAGCTAAAGAGAATTCTCTATTAGCTTACCAGTAATTTTATAACCAGAGATACTCAAGTGCCTTATCTACAGCATACTTTAAACAGCACAAGATTATGCAATAAATTCTGCTAAGCCTGAAAAACTGACAATGCAACAGATTTAGGTCCTTTTTAAGAGGCTCCGCAGCAGAAAATTTTTCTCCAACTATTTTCTAATGAAAGAGCTTAATGAAAGTTAGTAAGTTTCAGTTTTACTCTCTCATAATATATCAATTGTGAAATTAATGGCTAATACCAGCAGACTAAAATGAAACACTATATCACACAGCATATTCAACCTGTGAAATTCACAGTCACAGGTGAACAGTAGTCAAATATTGTGCCTGGATCACTGAACGAATATCAACACCTTCTGTAGTTCACAAACTGAGCGCGCCATACTGGATCAGTTCATCTGTTTATGAAGTACACTATCTTGCCTCCTGCATCAGACAATATCCGTTGCTTCAGAAGATAAACAAATCTCAACACTAATAATATATCTACCCAATTGTATGTAGAGTTGTAGAAGGGGAGAAAAATTCCTTTCTGAGCACAGCAGGTTATCATTACACTATCATCTTTTAGGAAAAGATTACTCATCAGTTTCTCTCGAGAAATAAGAGGTCAAAGACCTCTTTGCAGGGGAGGATAAGCAGCCACAGACAAGCTCAACAAAACTGCTCAAAGTCTGTAGGCCCCCAGGAAAAAAAAAATTACTCCAATGTTCTGAAAGAGCAAGTGAGAGCAAATCGACTCAATTTCAACTAATCTTGATTTTTTTGATTAGAGAAATGAGTGAGACATTACACTGCAATTTAGTCCAGCTTTTCTTTGAAATCAGTATTTATAAAGGCAATCTTCTTCCACATGATCACTTGCCTAAAATAAATACAATTGTTACAGCACTGTAATGTGACAAAAAAAAAAATCACAGAAATGCATTTAAACTTTTCTTTAACCCCAAACATTTTAAATTAAACAATGAAGAGTGAATACAGAGTAATTTTCCTTTAGCCTGGCCAGCAATGTGTGTTTATCTACTTAAACCCACAACATTAACAGAAATGCAAATTTGTGTATTTATAATATGCTACTGCTGAAAGCTAAGCGCACAGCCACAGCCAAGATATTTACTTAAAATAAATGTGAAAGTGAAGTGGAAATGTTCACTCCTGAAGCAAGAGACTATTACTCTGTCCAAAGTTATATTTGATTCATGCTTTAACTAGTATCCGCAACACAAAACAGAAATTAGGTTTTTGATGTTCCATCTAGTTACACAGGTAAAGATGGTAGCTACCATCAAGTTAGTCAGCAATGTTAACAGCTTGAAAAGCTTCATTTTGGTTAGAAAACAAGGCTTTTAAAGCAAAGACCATGGGTGAAATCCTGATGTGACCGATGTGAATGGCAAAACTCCCACTGATTGCAACAGAGCCAGGATTTCACTCCATGACTTTAAAGCTTCTAAAATATTCCTTAGCTATTTTCCTCTTATAGACAAAATCCACAAAGTGGTGATTTCCATTCTGCTGAAACATAGCAGTGAGTGAAAAACAGAAAGCTCAAGAAATGTACAGGTTCCGCTGCACTTTTATTAAACTATTGATGACTTTCTACATAGACTTTTGTCTGTATTTTACAATTGCAGATAGTACAATTTTTACTTTTAAAAAAGCTATCAGAGAATATTTGTCTATAATTGCAATAGGTGAATTAGATGAAATCATCTCTATTTGGCAGAATAAAGCGCTGTATGATAGACAATGACTCTTTTGTTATGTCATCTATAAAAGCTCTGATAAAACCAGGAAATGTATTCCAACAATATGAAAACATTTAATAAGTTCTGGCTTTGTTCTGATTAGTAACAAGTGTGAGTAAGGAAGGCATGTTAAATGCTCTACATACCGGCACTGTAGCACACTCCCTTGTACTTAACAATGTTATCGTGCTGCAGGGATTTAAGGATTTCAATTTCCCTTTCGAAGTCTCGTAGGTGCTCTTCTGTGCTGTGTTGTAACTTTTTCACAGCCACCACCTCGCCAGTATTGTCTTGCAGTGGGTCATACCGGCACATCTCAACACTGCCAAAGTTACCCTGGACCATAAGCAGAAACACTTCAACTAAAAAAGCCCATGTCACAGTCGCATTACAATCACCTCTGTATGCCTGCACCAGGATGAAGGGGGCCAGATTTTTAAGTGAAAAACCAGGACACCTGGCTGGGAGGGAGAATATCACAGGGGTCAGTTTAGGTGGGATTGATGTGTATGGGAGGGATTGGGAAGCAGGATGAAGAAGTGGGAAGGAGAAGGGAAAAGAGAGAGGTGAGTAACCTCTGTTCCCTCTCCCCCTCCTCAACCAAACAATTTCTTCCCACTCACACCTCAGAATTAATAGCTGGGACATGTAGCAAGCTAAAGGTGGGAAAGGATAAAAACAGCATTGATTCCATTGCAGCCTCTTGACCATTTTCTTCTATTATTGTACTTTTACAGCATTTTCTATATTTGTAGGCCAATATCCTTCTCCTACCCTATCTTCCCTGCTTCCAATTCTTCTTTATTTCTCGATCTATTTGACTCTCTATTTTGTTTTCCTCCCCCTTCTGTGTTTTGCTAACTTATTTTCTATGCCTGTCTTTATTTTCCTGACTATCAATTTCTGCTCTGTTCATTTCCTCTCCTTCCTAACTAATTTTCTCCAGAATTATTCCCGGCCTCACTCGTTCACACTCAGTCCCGTGTCTCTCTTCTTCTGCTGTAGAAACCAACTCTTCTGTCCCCTGTACACTGCCACAAACCATCTGCACACGGGAGCAGTGTTATTAGAGTCTCTGATTCGGTGTGTCTACAATGTCAATGCATGACAGACAAGGTGGGGAGTGGTTTTCAAAAAGCATGTGCGCTTAGCTGTGCTTCTGTCAGCTTTATCAAGCCAGCTGGCCAGAGCACCTTCATGCAACCAGTCTGCAGAGGTCTGCAAAAGCTGTAACCAAACACTGGCTTCTGCAGCATAAAACTTTCAGTGCCAGCCCCTGTTAACAGAGACATTCTCAGTTTTAAGAGGCACACAGCCACCCTATTCAGAATAGTTCATATATATATATATATATATAAAAATCAGTTACCAGGGAGAAGAGCTCAGGAGCAATTTTAAATAGACATAAATAAATATATAAACAAATAAATAAAGAGGAGAAATTAAAAATGGAAAAAGATAGATCTATCCAGGTATTAGTAATGCACTCCTGAAACTTTTAACCACTCAATGACGCTCAGTTCAGTGTGGTGATTCCATCCCAGAGTTCTGGTCTGTTCAGTGATACCCTGCTCAGAGACTACAAGACAAATCCGGAAGGAATGTGCATTGTTTATATCTGTCTGGGCCATGTTCACACAATCTATTCCAATGACACCAGGGTGCAGTGAAAATGATGCACATGAAATCACCAGGAGGAAACTGAAAGGGAAGGTTCTTCCAGCCAATTAGGGCCTGTCTACACTTGAAACGTTACAGCAGCACAGCTGCGCAACTGTAGCAAGTCAGTGAAGATGCTCTCTGCATCAACGGGAGGGGTTCTCCCAGCAGCATAAGTAATTCATCTCCCCAAGAAGTGGTAGCTAAGTCGACGGAAGAATTCTTTCATTAAACTAGTACTATCTACATGGGGACTTTGGTTGGCTTAACACCACCGCTCAAGGGTGTGGATTTTTCACGTCTGACAGATATAATTAAATGCATCTAATTTTCTAGTGGAGCCCAGACCTCAGAGTTCAGAACTTCCTTCCAGACAGCGAAATACCCATCAACGTGAACATGCTGACATCTCAAAGAAATCCACTTACATCTAAGTAACTTTATTTCTTCCAACTAATTAGAGGTCAGTATTTCCTACCTTGCCAAGTTGCTGTAAGAACTTCAGGTGTCTCTCTTCAAATTGCGTTGGATCCCTGTCTTTAAAAGCCCCAGAAAATCCAAGAGCACCAATCCTCATGTTTGGCAACATATCATTTTCTGTCAATAGCTCATAATCTGGGCAAAAAACAAAATGATGAAAGGGCAAATGTTGTCATTATGCTGACATGCTCCCCCTCTCTTGTCTATCCAGAGCATAACAGACTATTAGCAGTGGAATGAACCCAATTTCCTAAATAAATATCGAATACTACGTTGCTGTCATAAAGAATGAGTTATTACAAACCAGCAAATTAGAGTGACACTCTGGATGCTGCTGGGCCAAAAAAGAGAGAGATGGTCTTGACAGCTGAGTCATAGTGACCCTTGTTTTAAGAATTTCTAAATATGCATTCTTGCAAACCAATTCTTGCTGGTTTAAAGGCAACACCCACCATGCAATGGCCCCATTTCTAGGGAGAATAACATTCAAAAATCAGAAGGACATTTGATAACCTGGGAGTAAATCTGAGGGAACAGTAACAAGTTGAGCAATATTCACTGGAAGAAAGTACAAGGATCACTGATATAACGTGTTTCACTAAGAAGGTAAGACTGCAATCTTGACAATATATTTGAAATAAATGTTTATAATACAATCAAAATATAATACAGATCAAAATGCTGTGAATGTCCATAAAGTAAAATTCACAATTAATAGCAAACTGAAAAACAATATATTAATTTATAATTTTTATTGTTTACATTCTGGTAGTGCCTTGGATCAGGATCCCATTATTCAAGGAATTGTTTTGTTCTGTGTCCGTACAACAGCCCTGCTCCAACAAACGTACAACCTACTACCAAAAGTCCATTCCCTTTCCTCCATGAGTTTACCTGGTGTGAACAAACTGTTAAGATCACGTATAATGGCTCTGAAAGAAGGTCTGAAATCTGGTTCATAATCCATACAGTTGTTTATAAGATTTGCTAGCTCTGTCCAGTTTGGAGCAGGAAGCTGGTGCCTATCTTCATAAAACTGTAGTTTCTAGGATTAGAGAGATACAAGAGGCTTTAGCGTACACTTTTCTTGGCAGCTTTGTGACAAACAGGGTATCTATGACAGGATAGCCATTTCTGGCTTAAAAGAGAAAGAACAACTTATCTCCTTTGCACAGGTGATTCTCTGCAGCCTAATTGGGATGGAGCAGTGTTAAAGTTTTGCCCACCTGTGGGCTATCTGAGTTCTACCCCTAGCTATATGAGCTTCATTCTGATTATGAGTGTGTATGGATGAGTCAAAGGGTGCTAGTATCTCAGAAGTTTCTCCTTCCACTTAAGTGTCTATCCAGTGGCGCTGCTAAGAAAGTGTTATTAAATGAGCTGACAGAGAATTATCGGGAAATTGCAGAAGCAGCCACATGCAAGATTAGGCTTTTGTGATGGGTACAAGTGAGTTTCTGTAAAGCTTCTGAAAGGGTTGGGTTTTGTGTTTAGGGGGATCTCCTGCGGATTTTCAAGAGAGATGGATTAAATATGCCTACAGGAAAGGACCTGAAATATTGTGGAGCAATAATTTTAAAAGTTGTATTCTGTTTTTGAGAGACATTTTTATACCAGTAAACACTTCTGCATTGGACAATTTGGGATTTGGACTGTCTGCAAGACCCAATACACTACTGCACTAAAAAATGCAATTTAAGAGTGACTAGAAAGTATAGTCAACAAAGAGATATGGTGTTCACAGATACAGTAATAATAACTCTATTCACCAATACTTACTCTAGGAGAATCCAGTGCACCAAGAGGCTTGTCTCCCCCACTGCAGATTTCCCATAAAGTGGTACCAAAACTCCACTTGTCTGTTGCCAAGCTTAGCTGTTTAGGATTTTCAGTGCATTCAGGTGGAACCCAGGGTATCCTTTCAAGAAGAACTATGTAATCATGAACACACCACAGGTCAAGAATAATACTGAAGTGTTTTCAAATTCTACTTAAACACATTAGAATTAGTAAAAGTTTGAATTTTTACAATTATCTCCTTTTTTAGAATGAAATATTTCAACACTTCTCAAGTTTCTGTACTTCAGTAGTAAATGCTAAATGACACACACAAATGATGAATACTTGTTAATTACGATGAAGAATCAATCAATCGTTGCTACTAATTTTAAAAGTTATAGGATTTGAGGAATTTCTACATTGTGTCGTTGCTCTGACATGAATATAAAACTATCATAAAAAACAGGTAGCTCCCACACAAGATTGAGAGGGTGAAAAATCAGAGGCACATGCTCAATAGTATTCAGATGGGACACAACGTGCTGACTCAGCAACGAGCAGCAATGGGCATACAGAGGAATTCAACTGGTTGAGTCTTCATCATTTGATCAAAATTAAAACTGATTGGGGGAACAGGTAAAAAGAATACTGTCAGATCAGTTTAGACTGCAGATTTAGGATTTTTAAAATCAAGTTTACACAAAGACTACCATGAAAAGAAATGTTTCAACTATTTTTAAATGTAGTAGAAAGTTTATTGGATGACATCACACTATACTGTTTGCATTCCAAAGGTTGCCATATCCTGCCAATGTATTTCAAGTATAAAGTAAAACTGATTAAAACCAAAATGGGTTAGCCTGTTTTCATCTCCCAAACTAAATATAATAAAAATAAAATTAAAAAAAGGAAACACTATCAATGAAGACTAAATTTTAAAAATGCTTTCAATTTGAATAATCTAAAGTCTTATTTGCAACACGGCTAAGGAAATCTCTTTAAGGGAATACATGAATTTTCACCTCAGTTTCACTTTAAAAGACAAAAAAGGGGAGACAGTGAGAATGAATACATTATATATCCATCTGATAGTCAGTCATCAGATGCATTCACTTGTGCATGCTGTCCTGATCATTATTAATTTTTTTCACTCCATTTGAGTGTATTTCACAGCTTGTAGAAGTGACAGAGCAGTAGCATACATTTTCAACAGTGAAGTGATTTCAAGTGCCCAGCCTGAGATGTGTTGGGGATGATTTTGAAAATCAGGCCCCAGCAGTTTCAAATTGGGCACCTAAAATCACTGGTTACTTTTGCAAATGCTGGACATGCCATATGTTCTCTAAACTTCTCCACATTACTATACTGAAGCACTTTATTCCTGACCTGCAGTGTCTACTAGTCCATCAGCAGGCCACAAGTACGGTAGACTGAGTCATGACACATTACAGTATGGTCCAACATCTCTTTGGAGAAGATGTTTTGCTTAGAACACACAATAATCTGTGTTAAAATGCCAGTCTCCTTAATGCACCATTTTAACCAATCTGTGTTCTTGCACAGATTTATTTAAAACAAAACAAAACAAAACAAAAAAAAGCACACAACAGAAAATTTTGATTGCCAGTTGTAACTACTGTCTGGAATGGTGTTTTAGGGCCTGGAGAAAGGCTGGAGGAGCTTATTATAATAAAGCAATCAGTACAGTGAGAGGTGGGGGGGAATAAAAATAAATTATTTTCCATTTTTACAAACAACAGCCAAGACAGTTGACTCCAAGACTTACTATCTTTTGGCAAAACTGTAATGCTGATGCCAGGATCACTAAGCTTGATAAAAGGAAGGTTTCCAGACTTCCTATCTTCTTCTCTGATAAGCAAGATATTTTTTGCGCATACATTCCCATGAACAAGGCTTTTATCTTCCTGATCAAGACAAATATATTTTTTATGTAAATAAACAAAGAAACTTGAAGAGGCATTTAAAAGAAAGTGTTAATTTAGGAAATTAAATAGATCAAATATTACAGACAAATAAAATGACACAGCTACTTCCTCTCCAACTGGTTAGAAAATTTAACTAACAGGGTTAAATTATGTTCATTATCTATCCAGATTTCAAATTTGGATAGCTTTAATGTATGTTCTACAGAGAGGCATATACCAAATAAGCTCTGAGGTATATTAGTAATTTGAACAATTCAGCAGGCTTTTACTGGTGTTAGCTATTAATATTATTAGGAGGTAATTTATATTGAATATAGGAAGATGAAAGAGGGAAAGAAATGATTTTTAAGTTGGGATTTCCAAGCAGAAAGAGAGGGGACCATTTGGCAAACAAAACAGGAGAAAAGGAAAGCTGCTTATGGAGCAGCGTGACAGAAGGAATGAGACAAACAGTGACAGAGACGTGAAGGATACAGTGACAGAAGATTTAGATGTGTATTGGGGGAAATACAGAAGAGTAGTAGGATGTAAAAGGAGAGATTAAGAAGGAACAAAATTATGTAGAGCACTGAAGAGGTGGACAGGGAGTTTCAAACTGCCTTGTGCAGCGCGCAAGATTCTGCCCTTCTGTCTCTAACTTCCTTGACTGAAATGGGAGCAGCCTGCACATGTATCTGAGAGCAGAATTTGGCCTAGAATCTCATAAGTGGTTAACCCTCAGATGGGATTAATTCTGTCCCTTCTTCTGCTTTCAATTCTGCATTAACTTCGGTGGAATGCTGCTCATAGATCAGCCCTTTATTACAGGCAGGACTGACAGCACCGCCCATTATTAAGGTTGCCCCAGAGTCAAAATTTGGGAGCAGGTGCCTTTGTGTCAGGGATGAGCCTTTTGTAATGCTCATGACAATCCACCCGACTTTGCCCAAATTATAAACCTTTGGGGAAAAAAATCAGAGTTTGCATATGTAGTAAAGATTTCTTCAACATTAACAGCAAAATCTCCACAGACTGCATCCTAACTAAGCATGCTGGAGGCCTCTCAGAGCTCCTTGTGTGGATTGAACTGTGCATGCATCATCTCCACAGATTAATTGAGCATGCTACTGGTCAGGGCTATGAAGTTTCAGAAGGATTTTCCCTGTAACTGCTCTTCTGAGCTGTGAAGGGGCTAGGATGTGTCTGGGAGCTGGAACTGAGAGCAGGGCCTGTCTCTTCTATGTCTCAAGAAGTCTCATCGACTGGCACCTAGGCAGCACAAAGGAGGAAGCCATCTGGACTGCAGAGAGAAAGGAGTAGATTGGGACAAAAAAGCTGATGAGAGTGGGACTAGAAGAGGAAAGAAACTGTGACTGGTTGGGCAAAGAGACTGAGACTGGGAACCAGTTGGCTGGAGAGGACACAGGTTAGATGGGTTGCTAGAAGCTGAGGTGGAGATTGGGACTAGGAACAAGTGGGGGTGCAGGGACAGTGCGGGAAGAGAGACAGATCTGACAAGACGCTGATATAAGGAGAGAACTGGGACTGCTTGGGCAAAGAGATTAGGACAGAAACCAGGGGGAGAATTAGGTGTCAGGAGACAGACTGGATGAGGCCATGGAAAAAAGACTGGGAATAGAAGTTAGCATGGGGGAAATGACAGAAACTGGATGAGTGGGTAAGAGTGGGGAACTGGGATTGGCTGAGCAAGGAGCCTGAGTGTGGGGAGGGTGAGAGATTCTGACACTAACAGTAAACTCAGAGGAGGAGACTAGGAGTGGCTGGAAAAAGGATGGACTGGAATAAGAACCCTGAGGAGTAGGGACTTCAATTGAGAAGGCAAGGAGAAAGGGACTGTCACAAGCAGTCAGGTGTGAGGAAGAAAAAGGACTGGCACAGGGACAAGCTGATAAGGATGGGGCAGAAGAGATCAGGCTTGGGGGAAATGGGCAAAAGAGTCTGTGCCCACTAGAACATACTTTCCTCCAGAGCCTGGAATGGAACTTGAGACAGCTGAGTCTCACCAGTCCTCTGGTGCCAACAAATATCTGTGAAACCCACTATGAAGGTACGTGTCATTTCCCTTTAGTACTGGTTCACATAGAGGATGACAGCCTACTACTGGTATCAGTTACTCCATTTGCTTGAGTGCTAGATGTCTGTGGGGTGGCTCTAAAGATTCTAACTCTTCTGATGAACCATGTGGGTGTCAAAATGATGCCCTTTGATAGAATTTATGTTTTTTCAGTTTGCTTTTTTAAAAAAAACTAAGAAATTATACACAAAAGGCTATGCTACAAGAACATTATTAAGGTTGCAAAGTAAAGCACTTAAAAGTTAGGAAATACCAGTATTAAGGCTGCCTGTGCAACCTTAATTCAGCTCCCTTATACATATGCATATTAATACAGTCTTTAATTACATGATAATATACTTTTCCCCAAAGGACCCCTGCTCACTTAGTGAATAGGCTCTAGACATGAATCAGGACTGCACAGTAAAGGAGGCTGCTCTTCGTAGGACCTCTTCCTATTTGTTACAGAAGTTGGAAGGTGTATAGTCAATGAGGTTGGGGATTCAGAAAATAAAGGGAGGGTCTCATGGTTAAGGCAGCTGAATGCTTCCCATGTGGACACTTTTGACCTTGATCTCTCAGTAACTCAGCTTCCTATCTGTAAAATGGGGATAATATACCATCTGCTCATTACACAAGGGTGTTGTGGAGATAAATTAATTAATGTTTGTGAAGTATTCAGAAACTATGCCGATAAGTGCCACAGAAAAGCTCATGACAAAGTTAATATTGCTGTCCAAAGAGCAGTGTATGAATAGCGTACAGTAAATTAGACCTAGGCTCACACATTGAACAGTGAGAAGAAAACAAAATATTGAATAATTGCTCATTAACTGAACCCTGTCCCTTCTGTGTGCATTGAATGAGGTGGGGATCCTGTGGAAAAAATAGTATGTGATTATGTAAATAAAGACTATCTTAATGCACTCTCACAGTGGGCTAAATTAAGGTTGCACATACAGCCTTAATTCTGGCATTTCCTAACTTTTGAGTGCTTGACTGTATGATAATGTTCTTTTAATGTAGAGTTGTGTTCATGTGTGTTTGTGTAATACGTATAGGTAATAAATCAGAAGCATATGAATTTGACTGATCAGCTAAAAAAAAAGCAGCATAAACTACTTACCAGAAAATGCATGGCCAGTGCCAACTGTTTGGCAACTTCCAGTTTCCACAAGATAGTGATAGAATTTTTGTTCTTTTTCAAATATGTGTCCAAGGATCCGAATTTAACATACTCCTGCACCAGGATATCTGATTTGAAGTGTTTAAAAAAGGTAAACAGACTGTTTAATTATTCATTCTTGTTTTATAAACATGCTGCTACTAAAAAGAAACAGATTCAGTATTTTTTTTTAAACTCTCCTTCCTTCCTCGCCATGTGACAATAAAAGTAATGTGGTTTCCAGTTAGCATCATAATGTATAGTGTATTAATGTCATATTACATTAATGAAACAATTATTTCTACTCAGTCACTCTGCAGTAGTTTACAAACTTTCTTTCTTTCATTCAAAGCTAAATTTTCATCCTGCTGAATTGAATTGAATTGTTGGTTCTGCTATTGAAACACATTCTTTGTTGGAACAACAGAAGTTCTCATCTGAAAACAGACTGTGATAATAGCTTGTCTTGTGTAGGCACAGCCATAAGAAGAGGTCCTTTCCTCACTGCCTGCCTGTATTAATATGGCAACACTTGCCCAAAAAGTCTTCTAGTCAAGGACCTAGGAAACCATACAGCTTAGGTGCATGGTTGCCACTGGCTCAATGACTTAGTTTTTTTAGACACAAATCATTTAAACTGAATTGATGTGATCCTGAACTTCTGGTTTCAATTGCATTAATGTTTCTCATTTGGACTCCAAAGACACTGAAAACTACAGGAACTACAGTGTATTTCCTGCTTTATAATGCAAAAATTGGCTTGCAACTTAGTGTTTTAGAGAACATGCAATGTTTTCAGAACTATAAAAATAAATTTTAATCAAATCTGTAACAGACTTTCAGAATTAAATTTAGTGGTTGCTAACACAGGGGACTGGCCTCCTCTCAGTAGACTATAGAAGTTACCTATGTAAATCTCCCATGTCTTTAAAGATAAATAAATTACAGAGTCTGAGTTTAAAGAGGAATTAGTATACTTATAAACAAGCTAACTGAAGATAAAATTACTGAAGATAATTACTGGCAGTGGCAAACCCTCAACCAAATCCAGAAGACCAGAATCATATTTCCAAAGTCAACAACTTTTAATTATTTAAGCACAAATACTTTGTAAGAGTTATTTAATTTAAAAAGACTGTTCTGAGAACTAAAAACTTCTTTCTAAAAAAATAAACTAAGTGTTTGGACTTTTTGAAAAACTGAATTTAATTTCTCGTCAACCTCTAACAAAACTGAAGGAATATCACAGAAAATGGACTGACTAAAAAGAGTTAAAACTAATTTTTAAAGTTTAGAACAGATCTTTTCTGTCACAAGCACAACAAAGGAATTACAAAAATGCCACATATTCATTAGGCAGACTGCTCATTCGGGATCTAAAAACATCACTTAAGCCAACCCTCAAGACATGAAGCCAATGAAAGGGTGACAGCAGCTAACTTTGAATCTAAAAAAGCTTGAAAGAGGTATGTTTTCCTATAATTTCATGAAAATAGGAAGGAGAAAGATATAAAAATTCTGAAGTGAGCGCTCTGGCCCTCACACACGACCTCGGCTCCCCTGCCCAAAACACCACTCCACAAGCAAGCTGCCATAGACAGGAAGATTCAAGAAGATACCAAACAACCCAAGGAAACCTCCCCAAGCCTTCAATATGAATTGGTAAGAGAAAGTTAACGAAGACTGGTTATGGGACACTAGATGGGGAGGGCTCAAAGTAATTACAGAGAATTCTTTCCCAGGTGTCTGGCTGGTGGGTCTTGCCAACATGCTCAGGGTATAATGGATCACCATACGCGGCAGCGGCGGCGGGGGGGGGGGGGATTTTTCCCCATGTCAGATTGGCAGAGAACCTCCAGGTTTTTCGCCTTCATCTGCGGCATGGGACATAGCTCATTTGAAGGTTTAAACTAGTGTAAATGTTGGATTCTCTGTAACTTGAAGTCTTTAAATCTACTACTGGATTGCGGGGGGGGGATGAGGTTCTGTGGCCTGCAATGTGCAGGTCAGGCTAGATGATCATGATGGCTCCTTCTGATCTTTAAGTCTATGAGTCTGTAAGACATTATCAAGGGATTAGCTTTAAACTCTTGTAATAATTTTATGGAGCTATGAAAATGCTGTTATAACTTAAATTACTGTTTCTCCTATGTAGTTGTAACCGTGTCAGACCCAGGACAGAAGGTGGGTGAGGTAATTTTTTTTTTTTTTATTATTGGTCCAATAAAAGGTATTGCCTCACTCCCCTTTTCTAACTGTTTCTCCTGTCTCCTGCTTAGACCATGTATTCCTACACAAGAGACAGGGGCAAACATGGATAAACAGAGAAACAGTGGGATATAATTCGATTTAGGATTCTTAATAATAGTTAATTGGCCTGTTTTAAAACAGGTCCTTAAATGGCTTCTTCTAAGGGGATGTTTACACATCTTATGGGAGTGAGCCTCTCAGGCCATGTCAAAACTAATTTAAATATTTTCTTCAATTTCATAGGATGTAGTTAAGATGGCTTACCTTGCCAGTTATAAACTGGCTGGTTATTTATTAATAAGCAACAAGTCTACCTGTCCTGAAACAAAATTATTTTGCCCTTTTACGAACATTCTTAGTTGTCTAAGGATATACTAAAGAATGGATTCACACTAATTTTAGGAAACAATATCCTTTGGTCTTAACTTATCAAGAGAAAAGCATCCCCCAAAAGAGGTTGGCTCTCAAGGATTTAATCTCTCTTAAAAGCTGTATATGTCTACCTGTGGAGAAGAGTTTGTAATAGAAGTCACTGGTCTATCACTTGTATGCTGTCATTTGTATTGTTTTATCTAATGTTTCTTTTCCTTTCTGCAATAATAAAACAGTCATATGTTAATTATTGTGATTATTTTGCTTAGTTTTGACCATGGTAGTCTCTAAGGTATATTTTTAAAAAACCCTGTGACTAAGCAGTGGGAGCCACATCCCTTAGTTGTCAGTAAGGGAAGCAATTAGTAAGAGCTGGCATACCATTTCTTGTTTCTCTGGACTAAATATTTTAGTAATTATTAAAATAAAATTACTTGGCACCCAAAAATTTCAAAATTATTCCTTTCCATCCGACAAAATGATGCTAAAATAACTTACAGAATCAAACACAAAACGCAAGGGCCATTGTTCTCAACCTGTGCAGTCCTGCTCTCCTATATTGCTAATGGGATAGTGGGTCCCAGTGTAGAAAAGGTAGAGAACCACTGAGTTACACTATTTATTCCATGTTTCTTCTCATATCATGAACGTTCTAGTCAAGTTGTAAAGCAAGAATATGTGGAAACTCCCAAAAGCAGCTGCATCCTTTCTTTTCTGAGCAGTCAAGGAAAATATGACAGCATTTACACTTTATGATGTAGATAAGTAGAATTTAGGATTTTAAGCAAGATAGTTTACAACATCATTGCACATCCCCTTTAACTGAACTCAGGGCACATCTTATAGCATGTTCAGCTCTTCAGTACTTCTGTGATCAAACACAAAAACAGATTCCAACATTTACACAGTTACCATAAAATGTTTTATTTTGTTACAAAATGGGAATCGTAGAGTGAAAACAATACTATGCTAAAATAACTTAGAAAAGCCACATGAAAAACTAAAATGGAAAACAAAAGTTTACTTAGCAAAACCTGGCCACCATGTCTACAGTCTAAGTAAAAGGAGTAAAGGGAACAAATGATCACCAAGATAAGGGATCTGCTAACACTAATATACCTTAAGACAATATGCACATAAAAACCAGGAAAGCTAGCTCATATAAAAGTCTGGCACAGGATGGAATATATAAATAAAATCTAGAGCAACACTCTGAAGTTGCTTTTAAAAAGTTACAGTGTCCTACATTAAACTAAGAATATGCTACATCCATACCCATGTATAGTTCCTATGATGATTTTTTATTGGAGTGATGAGGAAGGGGGCAGATTTTCTGTTGAAATAACGGGCCACATTTTCAGAACTGGTTGCCAAATCTACACCTGTGCACATTTGTGCACACAAAATCAGCATTTGATCATGTACAAAGGGTAACAGTCAAGACATTTTGCAGGGCAAATGGTGATTTGCTTGAACAATCAGGCACTTATGCTGACCATGGACCACCATGGATATGCAAATGCAAGTAGTCAAATTGTGGAAACCATTTTGCTGCTGATTTTGAAAAACTGGCTCTTAGAAGTCTTTGCCCATCTCTAAAGATGTGTTAGCGAATCCTTCACAAAGGTTACACTGCACTTTCCCACAAGCTATGCATATTTCCTATGATGCTTACTGATGTCACTTTGTCACATGAATGCCTGCTGAGCCACTTAGCCTTGCCCTGGTACAACTAGGATGCAAATAAATTTTGCAGCAAACCTTTACACAAGAACAAGAAAAGAAACTGTAATGAAAGCTGTTTGACATCAGTGCACAGAAATATAATTGATTTTACTTACTCTCCTCTCCATAGACACATACTCCATAATTTAATACCAAGTGCTTGTAAGAAAGTTGGCTCATCATGCTTGCTGCCTCAAAGAAAGACTGCAAGTGAAAGGCAGAGAGAATGATAACCAGCGCAGAAAAATCAAATGTTACAATTATTTGGAATCAAACACATTAAACCACCCACATTTTCACATTACTTCAATTCCTAACTTATTGCAATGGTACTCCATAACGGATTCCATCTTGTTGGCTTGTGCAATGACTTTTTAGTAATTGTTTTATGCACATTGCACATATGGTTTAGTCAGCAATCTAATTTGTTGGTGATAGGAAAAACATGGGTGGACTTTATACCTACAGAAAGTGAACAGCACTCATACAGAATCCCTTTTAACCTATGGTAGATATCTGAACTCCACAAAGATGACTAGAAACAACAAATGGAAGGTAGTTAACTGCTCAGAACTTCCAAACTACAGCCTTTAATTTCCTTTGCATGTAGTGTATTGGATCAAAGGTGAAATTTGGGGCTAAATTCTCTCCCCGGATCTGGTCCCTTTGTGCTGCTCAGGAGGTGCAACGGTCCCTAACACTGGTCAGCTGAGAATTCTCCCAATGGGGGACATGAGGGGTGAAGCTCTCAGATAATGTGAACCCATTACAGTGGGCCCGTACACCAATCCCCCTGGACCAAAAATGTAGGGTACCAAGGGCAGAAGTGGGCATGGCTGGAACATCACTGCAATCTGGCATTTCTCAGCAGGTGGATGTGGTCCCTAAGGGACCATTGTCAAATGGTGCAGGTTAGTTACCAGCAGTCCCTAGGCCACAGTCTGAGGTGCAGCTGTGCAAGGCAGAGAATAAGGAAGCTGTAACTGGTGTCCTGGCAGCCTTATCTCTCCTGCACAGTATTATGCTTGGTGCAGGAAAGAATCTGGCCCTAGATTAAACTGAACTGTAATCATCTACTATGTAACATTTTAAATTATTCATTGTAATGAAGAACAGTAATTGTTTACAGATAATAATTAATAAACATAATATATTACCCAAGAATCATACAGACCTCAGAGTAGTTTCTGTGCACTTTATCCAGCACTTTTAAGAGGACTTCAGTTTGATGGAGCTCGCCATAATCTCCCACTTCTTTCCTTATACCTTTAAATATCTTAGTAAAGGTGCCCTGCCCAAGGCTCTCATTCTAAAAAATAAAAAAGGTAGGTCTAACAGGGAAGAAACAGTCAGACAACCTTTCCTGCTAATTCTGGAAAACACTGATCACTTAAAAGTTCTCCATAAATAATGCATGTGGAAAGCCTTTAAAGCTAATACAATTAGGTTCAAGAGTCAGATGAGCAGGCGTGAGGAATAAGTATACTGAAGAGGATTTAACCTAAATATTTTATAGATGAAGGTTTTTTCTCCCCCTTTGATTGTTTGGGGATCTTTGGGAATAAGTTGTTGCAAGAACCAGTAAAGAAGGGAACTGAATCCTGGGAGTATAAAGAATTTGGGCCTTTTAGAGGTGGAGAAAACAGTGGCTGGTGAAATAAAAAGGAAATACTTTTTACAAAAACAAAACCTTCTATTATTATTAAAGGGACAACCAAGTTTAAGAGAATTTTTCTTAAAATTGTAACTAAGGAAGTATAGTAGCAAAACATCTTGCTTCAATTAAGGTTATTTTAAATAACATACGAACAGGGACTAGATTTTCAGAATTCTGCGCGCAACTGCCCATGAAAATGCGTAGATGCAACAAGTGAACTTACAAATATCAAGTCCTCATTCCGGATTTTGTGAAAGACCATTTGGTTGACATTATTATGTCTCTGCAATGTGGGTGATGTAGGTACATCAGAAACACCATTGCTCCTGAAGACTAGAAGATTTGACTTATCTGGGGAAGAGGGGGTGGAAAGAAAAAAAATAAAACAAAAACCAGAAAACGTCTCTGTTAAAGACTTTTATCACAATGTTGTTTCAGCAGAATTAATTTAAGATGTAAATCTACTCTGATGAGAAGTTTAATGTGGATACCATAGCAGGGAGGTAGAACAACTGTTTAATAAATACCACAGTATTACAGTATTGAATCAAACACTGAATCTTTCTGGATCTAGAGATAACATTCTGGTTCTTTCTCTCCTGATTGTTAAAGTTTCTCAAGCACTCTAATTTTTGGCAAGTACAAAAATACATTGCTGAAAATATTCCACGCCTCATTCTCATGGTACATTATATGTGCATTTTTAGAATAAGAAATGGCAAATTTAGCTGCTCTTTCGTGTTATAAATGTGTAACTAAACACTTGATAAGACAAGAAGTTCTGTTGAATACAACCTATCAGTCATTAAGAGGCCAGTTTTACTTTCAGTCAGGACAGCTGAGATGGTCATGCTTTGTGGAAGAGATCACAGCACTGTGAGTAACTTCTTGCAAACCCAGGCTGACACTAGCACTGAAATCTCAATGACTAAGAAGAGAAAAATGTCTGTTGGGCAAACATACTGATCTGATAATTTCTCTTTTTAAAAAAAAGGAATTCACCCGAAAATAAATAGACATGTTTGTGTTTACAAGTTCTTTACCTTTTGGTTTTGGAGGGCAGCATTTGATAAACTGGAAAATGATGTTGTCTGAACGGATAGTTTCTGTCTGATAGCAATTCAACAGATCCTTAAGGTTACCAAAACTTCTCTTAGTTCCACTAAGATTATACTCTCCAATCTCATTTTTTGTTATTAAGCAGTGCTTATACTCAGTGACACCGTCCCGCTGTAGAGATTTTTCATCATAAAAAGGAAAGACCAACATATATTTTAAAATGTAAACAAGACACACTCAATTTATTAATGAGAAAATTCTCAAGTAACAAGTTATTGTAATTTCATAATTTAATCCCAATATCTAGTAAAATGAGAAGACACTGATTTTAGGCTAACATGGAAGTATTTCTATCACTGGAAGTGTTGATTAGCATTTTCACATTAGCAACTGGGACTGCAACTAAGAGTTAAAAGTAAACAGAGTGAATGGACCTACTTATAAGTGAGTCTTCCTTGCTACTAACATAAAAGTTACCTCATGCAACAAAGGTGATGAGGTGGAAATGCAATGATGAAAGAAGCCTCACACATCTTGAGACGTCAAACAGAAAATCTATTATCAACAGTGACGTGTATTTTGTAGTGCTGTGCACTGATGTCCTTAGGACAGGCACCTTGCAAAGACCTAGAGCAGATTCCTATTTTTGTTGTCTAAAGCACAGTTATAAACAATGAACTCCATGCTGAAACTTGGCACAGAGTCTCAACACACAGCACATTTCTTTAAGATAAACTTTCTTTACAACACTGTGGAAAATATACCAATGAATATCAAATCTCAGTAACTCTCTAACTGTTTGCTTAGAAAAACTAGAGCAAGAAATCATACAAACTTGCACTGGATGGCAGATGATTTTACCAGATCAGCTAAAAGAAACTCTCACTCTCAGCTTTCCTTTCTGAAAGAAAAGTCTAAATATACTAAGTGAATGAGCTGTGCAATTCTACAAAACTTATGAGGAGAGGCTGAGGAAACTGGGTTTATTTAGTCTGCAGAAGAGAAGAGTTTGAAGAGATTTGATAATAGACTTGAACTACCTGAAGGAGGGTGCCAAAGAGGATGGAGCTAGGCTGTTTTCAGTGGTGGCAGATGACAAAACAAGGAGCAATTGTCTCAAGTTGCAGTGAGGGAGATCTGGGTTGGATATTAGGAAAAACTTTTTCACTAGGAGGGTGGTGAAGAACTGGAATGGGTTAACTAGGGAGCAGGTGGAATCTCCATCCTTAAAAGTTATTAAGTTCTGGTTTGACAAAGCACTGGCTGGGATGATTTAGTTGTGGCTGATCTTGCTTTGAGCAGGGGGATGGACTAGATGACCTCCTGAGGTCCTTTCCAACCATAATCTTCTGTGACTCCCTTCTCTGTTGATTATGTTTCTCTGATTTGGCAAAAATTTCTTTGTAACATAGCAGATTTCAGAATGGCTGATACTTTTCAATCAAGCACTAGCATTCTGCTAGTGCATCAAGCTAGCACAGCATCTGCTGAAATGTGCACAGCTTTGAAGGAATTTGTTACAGTATCTAACTAACTGCTGCAAGCCAGAACAAAAGCTCACATGCTATTTTTTTTATATACCACACCAAAGGAGCAGCTACTGTTTTTGATATTTTGAAATTTTGGTAGGAGAGGTTGATGTACTGATAATTTTGTGATTTATACAACAATCATTAGCATGTAAATAAAAAGTATTGTGAACAGCAACGATGTTAATGAACTAAATAGAAGAATACATAGTTCATGTAAACAGAAGATACAAACAGCAATTTCCTGTATATAAACAAAAAATAAATCATGAAGCTGTGCTCTCTGCTGTAGACAATACAGTTACTGTTTTGTGCAGGATACTCACCTCTATGGCAAAGGTGAGGAAGTATTTCTTAAAATCTTTAGGACTGCAACGAAGAACATAGAAGCCACTTTGATTGCCTGCTCTCCTGAGTTTATTGGTAGCGAAGTCCATGCTATAGTTAAAAGAAAAAAGGTTTACTATTGTACAATTTCAGAAAGGAAAAACAGCAGAGATTTTGAGCAATGACACCATTATGTCATTACTATCGACATAATTCATCCTATCTAACAGAAGAACTGAATCTATGTGCTATGGTGCTTGCTTTTCAGAATTCCAGGGTTTTGTCCTGCTAGCAGCAGCATTATATGCAGATAAGGAAACAGGGCTATCAAAGGGAAGCAGCTCACAGGAGAAAGAAAAACTGGGTAAAAAAATAAAGTCTTGAATCATCCAACACTGGAAACTGATTTTTCTTGAGAAATCAAGTAATCATATAGTATCTTTGTTATGGATTATTTAAATTGTCCATATCTGGTTCAAGGGGTTATGAATGGCATTGCTTGAGAGGGTCTGGGACTAGAACATAATTCAAAGCAGTCCAAATAGTCAACTTCAACATCTGACTCTATTCTTCAAATTTGGATGTTTCCCTTCCCATGCCCAAAAATAAACAGAAGGAGCTTAATTTATTAGAACAGATTTCACTTATGTCTTTTGGAAGATGTAGATCACTCCCTCTTCCTCATTTCCTCCTCCCCATGTTAATGAAAAATTTCCAGTGATATTCCTGATTTCCTAGGTGGCAGACAACTAATCTTTTGTAATTTACATATGCATACCATATACATTAAACGAGTGGGCTCAACTATGTGAAAAAAAATCAAAGGCACATATGACGACACATGCAAATGCTCACTACATTCTGCTTACTTGCATTCAGGTTGCACATATCCTGAGCTCAAATAATAATAGTACTGTATGAAATGTTAAAACAAAGTACCAAACTGTTTCTCTAAAGAACTGGAGAAACTGAACTAGGAGACAACAGCTGTATAAAAATCAATTTGCTTTGCTAGCTAGCTAGCAATTTTCTGTGTTCCCATCACGATTGAAAATACTGGTATCTGAATTTGCCTTTTCTCTCTTGCAACGTAGATTCTAGTTCTCCTAGATTCTTCAGTGAAAACATTATGACATCATACATTGTTGTCATGGTAATGACTACAAGGTCCTAAATTCTGCCTTATATCTTTGTTCCATGATCGGGTAGGAGGAAAAAATAAACTGAGTGGAGGAAACATATTTTAAAGCTCATCTGTATTCATTCTTAAAATTTACAAAAGAAATTTTCAAACATGAAACATAACACAAAAGGTACCATTCTGCTTTCATTTTGCAGATTTTCCCAATAATCTCAACAGGAGTTTCATATGCAGATAGAAGGGCAGGATACGATGCAAGGACATCACACATCCCTCATCAAAAAAGGAGTGCAGCTTCCCTTACAATTTCAAAGGGAAAATATTTTTTCCTCAAAAGCAAAAATGTTTTGCCAAAAAGGAACATTTGAAAAAAAATTAAAAACATATTTTTATTCTATAAATATACATTCCAGTAAGTATGCCTATTACATTTCACCCCTGCTGAAGCTCAAACAATAAAAGTGCATTGTCATATTAACAGAAAAGCACTGCTTACGAAACTGGTCCATGGCAGTTGCTTTGGATATTTTCAATCACTGATGGTGGTGCTACTTCTTTACAGAGGTAATGGTGAGCATCTGCAGTTAATCTATAATATCCATCAATTAATGATACAAAAGAGAGTGCTTCTCTTAATGAATGAAATTCAGCCTCCTGTAAAAGTTGGGGGGGAGAGAGGGAGAGAGAGAGAGAGAGAGGAGAGAGTTAGGAGGTTAATTTATAATAATTAACACAATGCTCAGATAGGTATGCTAACAGTATATATAAAATACCTAAAACACGCATGCATAGTACAGACAGACCCAGACCCAAATTTATTCATATTGATAAGCACTTACATGAGTAATTTACTTCCATTGGAATACCTTTGAGTATGTGCTCCCAAATCGGTGAAATTCATTCTACCAGCATAAAGCCCAAGTATTGGGGCCTATGTAGATGGGATGCATTCCCCAAATCCAGAGCATAACTAAACTAGCAACAAGAATAAAATATAACCACCTGTTAAATGGCACAAGGAAATCATGTGTTCAATTGCATTTTTTATTTCTGCATTTTGAGCCATCAGACTGGTTTTTGTTTTTTTTAGTAAGAGCAAAGCGTGGTAAAAACAAAAAGTCTCACTCCGAATCTCTTCTTTCCATAATTTACAGGCTTTCTGATCTTGAAAGACCTACTGCTGTAACCTCCTGTTTGTTTGTCTAACACAATACAAGTTCATTATGATTTATGATATTTTTAATATCAACTTTCTGGAGCATATAGTACTCTTACCTGTGCTCTCATCATTAATAATGTGTACAACTCATCAACTGAAAGGACAACATTCCTGTAGTGAGGATGCATCTGTTTTTAAAACAATTTGTATATGAGAGCTGGAATCCATGGGCCTGATTCACTGTGTTATGTGCCAATCCACCTCTACCGCCACGTCAGCCTCAGTGGTTCCCCCTCTGGCATGCAGGTTAGCGGAGAAACTTGGAGTAAATCAGTGATTCTCCAGAGGTTTATAATTTTTAACAGTAGTTTATTTACTGTTCTCATTGGTTCTCTTAAGCAAACAATACATTTCCCTGCTTCTACCAGAGTACTGATGCTTACTTTATGTTAGTTTCTGGTCACCTGCACCTCTCCAAACAACAGTCACCTCAATACTTCCCCGTAGCAGCAGTTCCCAACATGACCCCATTCTCAGATGTGTTGTTTTCCGCTACCCCGCACAGCATGGAAGTTGCTGTTTAAAAATGGTGTCCTTCCCGCAGTATGACCTCACATGCACTGTACATGTAGGCTATGCCACAAGGAGAATGCCATTTTGCTTTATAAAACAGCATCCTGTGGACTACATGACCTAACACACAAACAGTGTGTGTGAGGCCATGATGTATGGAAGGTGCCATTTTATAGAGAAAAAGAGTTTCCCCTGTGTGATGTGACCACATGCATATGGTGTGTGTGAGGTCACGCTGTGCAGAGGAGGCCATTTCACATTTCATTTTGTGAAATGGCCTCCTCTGCACACTTGGGATTGCCATGACTCCATCTGCTGATGAAGTGAACCCACTTGTGTTCACGACCCACAGTTTGGGATCTACTACCCTATAGGGAGGAGAATTGCTCTCTCCCCAGAAGAAACTTTTTCTCTTTGCTGCCTCCAACTCTTTTGCATTTTGTTGATTGTTCTCTGACCCTCCCCCTCCCCCCACCAGAAGACATTTTTAAAGGTCGTTGGCAGCCCTTAATTGGGCTCAGGGGTCCCTAATTAACCTGAGGTAACCCCTTTTCAGCTCATAGGAAAAAGGACTTTAACTACTCCAAGGCTGCTAACCTGCCTCCAACCACCCTTTGAGAGCTGTTAGGTCTGACTTTGTCCCATGTGCCACATCCTCCAGCTCAATACTATGGGGTTAGGCTGCATGCCTGATTCCTGTCCTATTTTGCACCCTGAAGTGGAAGGACTACAGCAACAGAAACTATCTTGTTAGTCTCGCATTCTTTTCTTTGGACTGGTGCATTCACGTCAGGGGAGCATGGTCTGTAACATGAGTAAACCTCTACCCAAGCAAGTAATGTTGGAGTGTTTCCCCAGCCCATTTTACCATGAGGCATTCCTTCTCCAATATAGCGTACTTTTGATCTCTGTGGAGAAGCCTTCTACTGAGAAACAAGACCGAATGGTCATCTCTGTAACAACAAGAGAAAGCATGGCTCCTAACCCTACTTTGGAGGCATCTGTTTACAAAACAAACTCCTTCTTGAAGTCTGGGGCTACCAGCACTGGATTGCTGCAGAGGGCTAGTCTCAGATCCACAAAAGCTTCTTTGGCTGTATTGGTCCATTTTACCATAACTGGATTTATAGCTTTTATCAGATGTGTCAAAGGATATGTCCTGGTGGTGAAGTGGGAAATGAACTGTCTATAATACCCCACTATTCTCAGAAATGCTCTGTCCTATTGCTTCTTGGTCATCCGAGGCAGACTTTGTATTGCCTTTAACTTGTTCAGTTGGGATTCCACTATACCTCTCCCCATGAGATACCAGAGATATTTAGCTTCCACTAGCCTTATTGTACATTTGGAGGGGTTAGCAATGAGACAAACTTTCCTCAGATTATCCAGTACTGCTTCTACTTTTTTTTACGTATGACCCCAGGTCTTGATTGTGTATCATCACAACATTCGAGTAAGTGGCTGATTACTTGGCATGTGGACATAACAGCTCATCAATAAGTCACCGGAAGGTTGCTGGAGCCACTTGTAATCCAAAATAGAGGGTGGTGTACTGATAGAAGCCCTCTGGCATAGAAAATGTGGTTTCTTCTCTTTGGCTGCCTCTGCAAGAGGGATTTGCCAATACCCTTGGGTCAGGTCAAGAGTAGACAAGAATCTTGCTTTTCCCACCTGGTCAATTATCTCATCTATATGAGGTAACCTCCTGGTACTATCTGGCTTAGCAACCAGAACAATTGGGCTGGACCACTGACTATGGGACTCTTCAATGATTCCCAAATCGAACTACCTCTTCATTTCTGTACTGCTCTCTTTTCTTTTAGCCCCAGGGATCCATTATGGTATAACCTTCATATTTATTTCTGGATCCATATTGATGGGCTTCTGTGGTTTTGCCTGACTTCTTTGAGAACACATCCTGGTTTCACTCAATCACCTTGATGACTTCTATCTTGCCAAGGCTCTGAACAGGTTGATGTGGTAGATTTGTTCCTGATTTCAGAGATCAGGTTTTCTAATCTTATAGCTAACTTCCGCAATGGCCTGTCACTTCGTATGGCCCTGCTAGCTGACTAAGGGCTTGCTTTCTGCTGGGGACACCAGCACCATTACCCAATCTCCAGCTTGCAATTTCAGAATTCTTAGCTTGTCGACTATACAAGCCTGTTGTGCTGCTTGTGCTTTTTCCATATGTTCACACACTACTGGGGTGACTTGGGTCATTCTTTCCCACATCTGCATCACATGTTCAATGATGCGCATTCCTTGAGTAGGTTGTTCCTCCCAGTGCTCCTTGGCAATGTCCAATATGCCATAGGGGTGGCAACAATACAGCAACTTGAAGGGGGAAACCCCATGGAAGTCTAGGGAACCTCCCTTATAACAAAGCTTTAGGTACCTTCGTATTTAGTACAACCTTAGTAGCAAGATATCCCAATTTTTCCCATCTCAACTCACTATTTTCCATATATTGCTCTTCAGCTTTCTGTTGAAGTATTTGACCAGGCTATTGGTCTGTGGATAGGAGACCAGAGTTTGTAGGCCCCCTATTTGAAGCAACGAACACAAGTCCTTCATCAATTATGACATAAAAGGAGTCCCTTGATCTGCCAGAATCTCCTTGAGTATTCCTATCAGAGAAAATTTGGAGTAGCTCCTTCACTATCAACTTGGACATTGTGATTCCTAGGGTATGTATGGCTTCTGGATAATAGGTAGCATAATCCAGCACCACGAGCACACTCTGATGACCTCAGGCTGACTTCTCTAGAAGGCCTATCAGGTCCATCGCTATTGAAAAAGGACTTAGATAACTGGTAGGGTTGTCAAATAATGCCTTTCTGTGTCCTTGGAGTACTAAAAACTGTTTCAGTTCTTGCTTCTGTAGTTTGACTATTCTATATAATAGGTCCCTTTTTTAAAATCACAAAGTAAGGCCTTGGACCTTTGGCTTTCCCCTATGCTGGGACCCCACTGACCTTGACTACTACTTTTTCAATATTTTGATATAGGGGATCATTCGCCTGGTCCTGCCCAAAATTCTTATCTGAGTGTCTGATATGTCCAAACTCAAGGGAATCTATTTCAGTTTCACCCCAAGGTCTGGTCTCTGTGGAAGTTGGCTTAACCTCAGGTTCAGTACCTGTCTGAGTTCTTTCCCTGTGTGTTGGATGAGACCACTCATCCACAAGCATCACTTTCCAATTTTGGGCCAAAATCTTGCCCCCACTGTCTTCTGTCTGCCCTTCTTTCTCACATAGTCTTCTGGAATTTACCAGTTGTTGAAAACAAGTCCAGAGCTAATTTAGAGAAGATGGGAGGTGGGTTACTTATAGGAGTCATGATATCCGTCATGGAGTTCCTACTTCCCCCAATCCTTTCATCAGGAGTAAACTTCCAAACCCTGGGAAATCTTGTCCCATAAACATGTACTACAGAAGTTTAGGGATTACACTTGCCTCCAGCCTTGTTGTGCTACCTCTATTTTTACAGGAATGGCTGGTTCATAATTCACTTTCCCATGCACATAGGTTATTCCCCTGCATTTCAGACAGTTAGTTCTGCCCCACCAGTTTCCCAGAGAGCAGTGTGACTTCACTTCTGGAGTTTATTAAAACAACAGTCTGTGTACCATTCAGTCTGAATGGCAGCATACATTTATGTGGAGTTATAGGTTATATATGTTCCTAAAAGCCTGATAAAGGCCACATAGTCTCTCAGTATTCCCCCAAATTGCACTGCATGGGTTCCTCACTGTTCGGACATTGAACTGCTCCATGCCCTAGCTCCAGTACAAGCATAACATTTATACATAGCCATTGATATCCCCCTATTTTTTCGGGTATTAGGCCTTACCCCATTGCCTTCTCTCTCTGGTTCCCCAAGTCCCTTCCTAGCCCCAGGTCGCTTTTCAGCACCTCTCTTCCCCCAAACTTTCAGGAGGTATGGGCCTTTGGGACTGAGGCTAGCCTCTGTGTCTGGCACATCTCTTCTCTGGGAGTCCTAGAAATCTCTCTCGCCATTAAGTCTTTCTCTATGAAGGTGACCAAATCATTGTCATCAGAAGGGTCATTTTTGCCAACTCATGCTCACAGGCAGTAGTCCTCTCAGGAATCTGTCCCAAACCAAGAGTTCAATCATCTTTCCCATATTGTTGGTCTCAGCATACAGCCACTTCTGTGTCAGATGGATCAAGTTGAAGAGTTGTGATCTTGGGGCTTTTTTATCCTGGAACCTCCACTTGTGGAATCTCTACGCCTTTATAGCCAGAGTCGCTCTGGATATAACCAGGATCTCATCTTTCAACTGGGCATAGTCTTTGGCTGTTTCTGCTGCCATATCATAAGTAGGCCTTCTGAGCCTTCCCACACAGGAAGGGAGCAAGGATACCAACCCACTGATTTTGGGGCGAGGCCTCACATAGGTCTGTTCTTTCAAGCATAAGAAGATAAACCTCAACATCACTGTTTGTCATTAGATTTTATAGGTAACAAATAGCCTCTAAGATTGAGTTCCCTCATGGCCCCCTTCCAGACTAGTCAGGGTCTTCAGTTGTCTATTTCCTGTAAGGTGGCTTGGTCCTGTGCCACCTGATTCATCAGCCATTGGTTCGTCTCTTGTTGTATTTGTATTGATTCCTGCTGAACAGCCATTGATACTCTGGCAGCGACCTGTTGTGGAGCAGCAGCCTGCACCAGCACCCTCACCATGTCATCCATTCTTGGGAATGATTTATCTCACCTCTGGGAGAGTCCGCTGCACGTGATCCCACTCCTAACATCACGTGGCAACACACCTCTATTGCCACATCAGCCTCAGTAGTTATCACTCTGGTGGGGAGAAGGGGCCTGGAGTAAATTAGTCCTTCTCCACAGGTTTATAAGGCTTGACAGTGGTTTATTTACAGTTTTCACAAGGTAGGCCTCAGGGCTGGCTTGAATGATTTTCTTAACAAAACCCGCAACACACAAAAAATAATTTCCTTGCTCCCACCAGAGCACTGACCCTTATTAGACTGGCTCCTGGCCACCAGCTCCTCCTCAAAAAGTATTAAACTCAATATCTCCCCTATGAGAAGGAGCACAGCTTTCCCCCTTAGGAGAAACAAACTTCATTCTCCAACTCTTCTGCAGCTTGTATCTTGTCCCTCCTCCCTGTCTCTCACCAGATGAGATTTCTAAAGGTCACAGCAGCTCTTAAATGGACTCGGGAGTCCCTAATTAACCTGACATAACTGCTTTTCAGCTCACAGGAAAGAGGGCTTTAGCCAGCTGATACAGCTGCCGTCAACCACCCTCCTATAAGCTGTCAGGTCTGACTTTGTCACAATCCAGTTTTATGCCAGAGTAACTCCACTGGTTTCAATGGAGTTACACTGGCATAAAACTGAAATTGTGATGTGGGGATCTGAGCCACTAGTTATGTTCCTCCCTAGACTGGTTTCCAATACCTGCAACTCAGTGAAAACAGGCTCTCCATTGGCTATATGACCAATGAGTTTATTTTCTGTTTTTCTCAAGTGGCTTACGCGAATAACTTGAGTTATGTACTTGAGTAGTTGCAATCACAAAGGTCTTTTGAAGAGTCATATAGAGAAACATGATGCGGCTGTGAGAAAGACCGTTGAGTACACTACACAGCGTAACTTCACGTAGCATGGTTCTTGGTAAGCCTGCTGTACAATAAATATTTTAAAATACTCTGGTCATGATTTGTTAAACTTCGTTTAACACAAAAATAGCTTGTACTGAATCTAGGTCAAGCAAATAGTCTACAGACTCACTTGGTTGAGATAACATTAGATCCAGTATAAGACAAGTACCTAAAACTTGAACATATTCTGGTTTTTCATCTTTTCTTAAGAGATGCCCTTTAATAAAGCATTTGTGCTGAGCAGAAACTCACACATACTCCAGGGTTGCAGTAGTATGATGCAACTGCTGAATTTATGAAAACGAGGGCTAAATCTGCTGCACAATGAATGGTTGAAACAGACAATGCAATATGAACTTACATTTTATTTTGCAACAAAAGGCTTATCAGTATAAAAAGGAAGAAGAAAATTTATTACGGAACATCCTTGACAGAAAGACAACAGGACAAACCACTGAATACATATGTATGCACAACCTCTAAAATTTTTCAAAGGTCACAGCATTTTTGGTTTCATTCAAATCGATATAAATAACTTCAAACCACAAGAAGTTATTCATTCCCATATCTTTCATGCACCCTCTATGCTCTGCCTTCCCCAAGATTCCTCCTTTTTGAGAGAGCTACACAGACTTGTTTGGATAATTTCTGATAAAGAAATCCTGTAAAGATAACTCTTTCCCTAAAATAGTCCTCTGTCAACAAAGAGAAACTGAAGGTGTAAAAATTAACAGTTCTCCCTAACAGATCATAGAAAGAAAGCAAGAGGAAAGTTGGACATCCAACAATGAAAATATTTCTTTCCTAATTTTTGTCAATGTCCCCCAATCTAAGAACTGTTCCTTCATTTTCCTCTCATTTCAGATGAATCTTAACTACATTCATAAGCTGTTTTAGACCAACCACACTACATAAAAAAGGGATTGTACTACCTTAAGAGAAAAGTTGAACATGTTTATTATTCAAGCTGAAAAACAGCAATGAAAGAGGAAATGAAAAGAATGTTCTTTAATAATCCAAAACGAAAATACTGTAGTAAACAAACATTCCTCACACAGGTGCTGAAATTAGGGTGCCAGGGGTACTGCTGCACCCCCTGGCTTGATGTGGTTTCCATTATATACAGGGTTTACAGTTTGGTTCAATGGCTTTCAGCACCCCCAGTAGAAAAATTGCCCCAGCACCCGTGCTCACACATGCATATTACAGGAAAAGACTACATTAAAAACTATTTGTTCCCATTGGTTAGCTACCAAAGAACACAGCTTAATTATCTACATGTGTAGATTCTATGTGATTCCTGAATAGTAAATTATATCAAATCTAATCTAATTCTGAAAAACAATACTTTTAAAGGCAGCATTAAAACAGGAAATGAAATCACTTATTCAAATGCTTTTGGAGGTTTTAGATTTACTTTCTCCAGGAAGAAAGAACCATTTTAGCAATATATCTGTTTTGTGTGCGTGCCAGCAAGTTGTAGATCTCTGATCATACAGGCAAATGCCTGAAAAAGGAAATCTGATATTACACAGATCAGTAATGAGGATCAAGAAAGAAACCACTACACCAAAAGATTATCTCAGATGGGAAATAGTGTTGCTAATACAATGCTAGGATTAAAAAAGATGAACAATTATGCCTTTTTAGTTCACACACAAATTCTCTTGACAATATATTGTAAATGACTGGTTTACATTGTTAGGCTAACACTTCTCAAACCTATGCCTCTCACGATATTTTAAACAACAGCTATACTATTAGTTTTGGATGCATTGTCCAAATGGATGTATATAGTTCTGTATATTTTTTTCCCTTCAGATTAATCTCAAATCCCAATCCTGCAGTTTGGTGTGTATGGACTGCTGTGCCCATGCACAATGAATTGTCGGAGTATTACATTAGTTAAATTTATTGAATTTAATTATTAACATTATTTAATTTTTAATTTAAAAATATTTTATTTTATTTAAAATTTAAATGATTAAATTGTAGGATTATTAAATTAGTTAAAATTATACAAGTTTATAATTATGTAGCGAGGCACTGAAAAATTGGAGAATGAATTGTAGATAAAGTGTCACTGTTAGTTTTAAATTTCCACATTTCTATTTCAGTCTATGCCGTGGTGCTTCAAATACATTGGCACCTCTGTGTACTAATATAGTGACCACAGCTTAAAATCTTCAGTTTTACCTTTTGCCTAATTAACATCACAGTAATATTTGTTGCATCCTAGGTTTAATAAACATTGCAAATACCCATGCACGATCAAACCAACATCAATATAACCAAACAATAAGTAAAATAAACATACCAGATTCTTGCTATCCTGCTTATGAATGGTGACAATTCGACTCTCACTAGTGACAATTCTACTCTCACTGGAACCTTCTTGATTTGCTTGCTTAATGCTGACATCGATAATATCGGGAAAATCGCAGTAGGTCTGTAATTCCTGTAATAAATGTTGGTTATTATTAATAGTATAACACAGTAAATGGTTTCTGAACACATAATTCAAAATTCTAAAATTCCTACAACCCTAAATGAATATTTTCAGCACTTGAAGATCAAATAATTACAAAATGGATGCTGATTTTCACATGGAAAAATGCACATACGCGGGTGCATCCATGATCATTGCAATTGAAGGCACAAATCACAATAGGAGCTAAAAGCATGGGTAAATTTTGGCTTGAGTGCAATTCAGAGAATTTTTAAAACTTAGATTCTTTACATTCTGACCTCAAACTGAATTCTTAAAATGTCTGAATGATTGTCTCATTTTTTGTATTCTTCCACCAGATGGATAAGAGTAGATCAGTCAAAATGCTCTAAGGTAATGAGTTTTTGGTTTATTGTCTGTAGCATTTTAGATAATATGCACCATTATTTGTTATTTCTGTATTTTCAAGGGAAATATCTGAGAGTCTGATTTTATTCAATAATCTGAACAACAGTTCCTATTTCCTATTATTTATTGCAGCCTTTCTGCAGATGTATTGTTGGTTACACTGATAACATGTATTTACCATGCTCTCCATAAAGATGCTGGCCAGATTCTCAGATGGTATAAATCATCTTAGCTGCACTAAAGTCAATGGACTTATGCCAATTCACCAGATGAGAATCTGGGCCAGCAAGACAATATTTTGCTCACCTACAAAGCCACTGTACCACAACCATTTCCTCCACCCTTCCCCAAAATAAAAATAAAAATCTTGCAAAATGTTACTCAACCATTTCCTTGGAGCAAGGCTGGTTTGCTGAAACAGCAGAGTTATGGCCAAAGATACGGCTAGCCTTACCTCATTATTAAATTTGGGCATGCAACCAATTGTACAAACACAGAAACTGTGCACAGGTAAATGTAGTTTGTCACCTTACAAGTTGCCTAATGGTCAGAGCACAGGACAGTGAATCTGGAAATATGGTTTCTATTCCCACCTGCCCCTGCATTCCTCTGTAATCTCAAACAAGATATTTAAACTCTTTATGTATTTGTTTCCTCATCTGTAAACTGGGGATAATAAAAACAATAAAAATCCTAAATATTATTCTTGCTATTAAAGGTTTGATTGCCATGCACAAATGGTACAGCATGTGCAAATTTAGAGGCTACTTCATGAAAACATGGCTCAAAGACGACAAATTTTATATATAGATTGAATGTGCAAAAAGTGATTTTAAGAGGCCTAGTTTTCTATATAACTCCAAGCATCATCATTAGAACTGTCTCTTGAAGTCTGCTTTTTGCACAGGGAAGGGTGACTAGCAGGAACCAAAGTTCATTCAATCATCCACGTCTTACAGACGATAACTATTGGCCCAATTATCCAAACCTCAGTCTGCAGTGTTTCTACTAAGCGCAAATGAAGATATTTACACATATGCAGTTATATATTTTTAATATGCCTGAGATTAATTACCATATATCATAAACATGTCATTTTACATAATGGGCTGTGATCACTTGTAATCTGTATGCTAACCTCAATTTCCTCTACAAAGTATTTTTCACATTATAGTTTTGGTCTAATTTGTTATCCATCATGAAAATGATATTAAAAATTGTAAGGGCGTTTATTTAATTGGAGATCACCTCCAATACTACTCCTTCAAATTTCCCTCTGGAAAATAGCTATTCCTATTTAGATTATATTATATAATATTTAGGTATTTATATATAGATATAGATATAGATATAGATATAGATATAGATATAGATATATAGAGAGATTTTATATATATTATATTTTATAATCTATATAAGAAATCCACCTAACTTAAAAAACCTTGTGCTGTTTGGTTCAAGTCAAGCTCCATTTATACAGAAATCACAGAAGAACTATTAGGCCAAAGTCATAATTCATTCTATAGTACTACATTAGAATAATCCGTACACGTAACATATCTGAGTTATTCTGTTACCATGTCCATTTGAAAAATATTTAAAATAATAAAAAAGTGTAGCCATATTCTTAAGGATTACCTGTTCTGCCAGTGTCTCACTGTCTTTATGCTTCCCTCTTGAGCACTGAATTCCACCATTTCCAGTTATTATAATGGTTGCAAAACTCTCCACACCTGAAGGACCTCTGCAAGGCTCTTTCACTTCAAAAATCTCTGAATAGAAGGCAGGCTGAAGGGATTCCAGATTTATAAGATATTTAAGTTTCAAGTTTCTAGCAGTAGCTTTGCATTGGCCAAACTGCTGGATAAATTTGCGGAATCTGTACCTTATTCTCTTTCGTGTCAAAATATGGTAGTCTTGGATTTTTGCCCGAACACATTTAGGCAAAAACATCTTGTAGCTGTGAACACAAAATTAGCATATAAATTCCAAGGTTTATTTATGAAGCCTAGAAAAGGAAATTATTTCTGTATGCTAAATAAATACAAAGCCAACATGAAAATACTTCATCTATCACAGGGGTGTCAAACTCATTTGCTGTGGCGGGACAGATTTGAATTTAAATGTACTTCAAGTGGGCCAGACCTACCATAAATCAAAATACTAGGCAAAACCATTTTTATGTATTTGCTAGATATCAGCGATATAAAATCTGCAGTATATTCACTTCTACAACTACTACGATTTTATGATTAAAAGAATCGATCAATGATTAAGAATTATAGTACTGCACGATGCCCCAAGACCACACTGTCCCTCTCCTACCTTTTGGAGCCTGTGTCTCATGCACACAGCGCTCCACGTGCTGCTGCCAGAGTACACAGATCTCGTGGCAGCACGCGCTGCCACGAGATCTTGCAGCACTGTATTCTCTGGCGGCAGTGCACGATGCCGCAAGGTCTCGCAGCAGCATGCAATGCTGCCAAAGAGTACAACGCTGCGAGATGTCGCAGCATTATGTGTTGCCACCAGGGGCCGACATGCTGGGCCGTATCCAACCCACGGGCTGGGTGTGTCACACCCATGATCTATCATATGAACTACTTACTGTGTTTTTAAAAGAAAGACATTGTGTTCCTTATTTCAGCTGTCAGTAAAAGTTATTGAAAATAAAACCATACCTATTGTTCCATTTTCTATTTTTCATTTACTAGTTTCTAAGCATAGTACCTTGTTTCCGTAAATCTGAACATTTCTAGTCATCTAGAAATGATTTACTCATTAATATTTGGGTTGGGGAGAAGTCTAGTCAGCTAGGATATACTGACAGTACAATTTGTAAATTCCCATAGTTATGCCAATGTAGCAAAATCCAGATCTTTCTAGATCACTCATATTTATAAATACAAACACAAAACCGCATGTCAAGATTAAAAAGATGTCAACAATGCAGTTCTACACTGTATCATGAACTAAGCCTTGTACTTGCATTTCTTAATTTTTGAGTGCTTGATGTTCTTATAATTGATTGATCTGTTAAGATTTTGGGTGTGCGATATAAAGGAAAGATGTCAAAATCTAAAGCCATAATCTTAAAACTAGCTTTATTTAATCAGTTACCACTTGTGACACTGACTCTAGCAGCATCTTGTTAACTAAGCGATTAAAAATGAAAAATAATGTTTTAAAAGTTATGACATGAAGTAGTTTAACAAAAGAATGGACACAAAAAATTGCAACTTTCAAAGCCAGGCTCACCAGAAAGGAAGAAAAGGTGAGAGCTAGACAACATGCTATCTAAACAAGAGTTGATAACCTCAGAAATCCTTCCAAATAAAAATTTAGTGAGTCAATATTTTAAAGAGAATTTTTTTTTTTGAGTAATGGGTCTTTCTTCCAGCAAATAAAAGAGTCCTTGCCATCTTTAAACAGCTAATAAAAAGAAAACCAACTTAAGATTTCAAAACAATTATAATTTTAGGATATAATTATATAGCGAAATTTAAGTCTTTCATACTTCAGAAGTTCTCTGTCAAAATAAAGAACATTAAAAAAAAATTACTCATTCTTCCTAACTGACCCCTTGAAGGTCAAAATTAGAATGTATTTGCACATTTTTTGCCATCTGTGGCACATGCACTTTAGTCTATTATTTTAAGATTGTTTATAGGTGAAACGGCTCTTTGGATGAAAGAGCAAAGACAAGCATCAGACCATGGGGAAAATAAGATTAATAGTTACATCGACTTTTCAGATAAAAAGAAAAAAGTTCTTGCAATTGAAAACAGTGGCAAAACTGAAGACAGATGGGAAGTTCTAAAGCAGGAGTTTCCAAATTATGGTCTGTGCACCACCAATGTCCCACAGAGCACTTGCCAAAGGTCCACAGAGAGCTGGTTCCAGTGTTAATTCCTCCTCGTTTCCATCTGTTAAATTTCATTAAAAGACAGCTAAAAATACATTAATTACTTTCCTATTGTTATTTCTATGTAAGCAACTGCTGAGTTGCAACTGGGATGTTGTTCAATTGCTAAGAGAACAGGAAGCAATCCATGCAATCACAAATGTAAGAGGAGGTTGTCATTAGATCATCTCTCTATTAAACTGTAGTCGACACTGTAAATATGTTTGGGAATTCCTGCTCTGGAACAAATTTGTTGCCAAAAATTGCATGTCTGTCAAGGTGCTAACTGCTTGAGTTAAATGAAAAAGAGAAATGCAGAGCGAGAAAACAGTAAATGAGACATAATTTTATTGTATGTACAAGTAACATTGTTCTGAAGTAACTAATTACCTGACTGAATTGTAGATAGCCAGTGGAGTTTGGTCCTTTTCTTTGGCCACTCTCATCATATCAAGAACAGCCATTCCAAGGCATTCTTCCTGTGTTTCATGAGTTACAGGCACTTTTACCCATCCATGCACAAAATCATTGCGCCACTGAGAGAAAAAAAGGGTGCAAGCAATCAGACTATACATTTACCTCATCATGATCTCTCTTTTATAATATTTTGTTTACTGAACATTCTTGTGACTCAATTCTTCTTTACCCACAGCTCTCTGAATCCCTACACTGGCTCCCAGCTACCCTCCACCCCTTGCTCCAGCTCCTGAAAGGTCTGTATCAATTTACTGCTGATGTCCCACAAGGTCTGTTCAAGGACTGTATGGCCTTATATTTCCAGACCTACTTTTCTACAAAATTGGAGCTTGATCACTGCTGAGTGGAATGATATGGGAGAGGCGGCATAGTCCTTCATCCCTCCACTTCATCAACAACACAGATCCACTGGGTTTTCATTCTCTGCTACCTCAGGTATGATATGGCCTTGAGTTTCCCTTTGCATATTTAAGCTTGGCCTCTGAGAAAGTAAGTCAAACTTCAGAGTTAGTTCTGTGGGATGCTATCCAGATTCTACATTTGGATGATGGTGTCAAAAAGCAGAGGGAAAGAGGTTAAAAAACAGCCAATCATGAACTATCGATTGAAAGTCATACCTGGGCAAACAGATAAGACATGACAAGGTCATCAAGAACAGAGCTCTCTGCGCCACGGGAAACACCATACCGATATGCTCTGTTACCGCCATTGCAATACCAATGAGGAAAATAAAACCTATTGGGGAACATACATACTGTATAATTAGGCAAATATCAACAGTATTACAGGGTATATCTGTTGAAAAAGATCACATTTTAAATACCATCACTTGGCAAGGTTAAGATTATTTTTATATATGTCTCCGTTGCAAGATCCTTGGTCCTCTACAAACCTGAAGATACAATGAAATGTAACTACTTCGGTTATTATAACAATGCCCAAAGACGACAAGATTATTCTACACCTAAAAGAACAACCATTTAGCAATCCCAAAGAAAATGCTCTGTGTATCATGTCATTCAGTTCAATACAATGAGGTAGCAGCACAGTGATTAACGAAGTGGTTCTTGAAGAGACACCTGGTTGCTGCAAACATTCTAACTGCTCCCAGTGTGACTAAATCATATTTTAGATGGCTAAAAAATTGTTTTGGAACTAGTGGCAGCATGATAAAATTAATATGATATAGCTGAAGAACGGAAGCTGTATACTAATCCAACAAATATATTACTAACAAAACTGACAGCTGTAAATTCCAAAACTCTATTGCTCATAATATACCATATAAAACATGAGGTACCTGCTTGATTTTCAGATACTGTACTTGATTGGTCTTGTATGGATAATATCAGTGGAGAATGAACAAAACACCCTAAAAGAGGTAAGATTCTCAGACTAGCTCTGCTGACCACAACCACAGTTTAAATTGGAACTAGCATTTGCAATGCATCTATGCAGCCTGGCAGTCATTCTTATCTTATACCTATAATAGAATAGGGAGCAAACTAACAAGATGCACACACCAGAAATTTCAACAAAATAATTTGTGCATAAAAGCATTGGGCAAACCAACGCATTAATAGGACATTTTGCATTTCAGTTTTCAATTAATTTATCAAAGGGACACCCATGCTACCTTATGCAACTCAAGGAAATAAAAGCTTTTTCCAGCAGGGAAAATTGTGGATGCACAGCACAAAAAGTTCGCTTTCACAAAGTAGATTTTGTTTGCTGGATAGATACAAATTCTCCTGTGGATGTCCTGATAATTGGATGGGATAACTTAATTAGATCTGTACATCAGCATCTTAGCCATTGAAATATTTTTTACATTTCATAACTTCTGGTAATTACATTGGCATCATAACTTAAAAACACAAAGCCACAAACAAGAAATTCAGCTCATTCATTGATCATTAAATACAAACAAAATCAGTAATTTGAACTCCCTGTACTTTCAGTACCTTTTTGTTTTTTTAACCTGAAGAGGCAAGTTTAGCAATGTCCAGTACAAAGGCACAACAACTGATTATTCAATTTACTCAATCCAACTTAGTTTATGTTTCCTATCAAGTATCTAATAGTTCATATGGAGACTATAATTCAGTTACATTTTTACACTATATTGTTTGCTGCTGTTTTGTTCTATTAACTTTTTGCATTAATATGACAAATAAATCACAGTTCTTTTTTAGACATGATATCCAAGTTGTCATACTACCTTATTCGGTAGAGTAAGTTGAGCCTGGTTGATTCTTCTATGTGGAAGATATGATTTGGAGGATACCATGTTCGCTCTGTTTCATTCATTAGTGCGAACATATTATGGTACACAGGCATAATACCTAATAAAGCAACGGAAAAACAAATGCTTACTAGGAAGTTCCTTATGCAGAACATATTTTTAACAGAAGGAAAACACACCCTGGTAAAAGGTGGTGGACTGATAGTATCTGAGAGTCTTGCTAACTGATTATACATAGCACTGGTAGGGCACAGCTGCATTACAAGTTTCTGCATGCTGCAGTTTATTTTCTGTCTCAGTATCATCTCATTGTCTCTTAATGCTCCCCACCTGTCTGCTGTATTCACCTGTTGCTGTCTCTCGCCTTATATTTAAGGCTTGTCTACACATTAAAATTAATCTGGAATAAAGCAGAATGTGATTTAAAGTAGATTAACTAATTCCTGATTCACTTCATATGTGCTTTAGGCCAGGTCTACACCACAACTTACTTCAGTATAATTTACATTGCTCAGGGGTGTGAGTAAGCCACCCCTGAGTGACATAAATTACACTGACCTACATGCCTGTATGGACAGCATTACGTTGGTGGGAGAGCTTCTCCCACTGACATAGCTGCTGCCTTTCATGGAGGTGCATTTATAATGCCGAAAGGAAAGCTCTCTCCTGTCGCACAGAGCGTCTTCACTGGCAGCTGTGCCAATGTAGCGCTTCTAGTGTAGACTAGCCCTTACTCCAATCAGCTTAATCCCATGGAGCTAAACAGGAATAGTTATTCTGGAATAGCTCCCTGGGTAGACAAATCCTTAGATTATAAATTTTTCAGGGCAAAGAGCATTTGTATATGGTTATACAGTGCCTTGCACAGGAGCCTTTAGGTACTACACTATAATAATGCTTTGTTCTAAAATTTTTCTTGTTTTTTCAAAAATTGAACTGACCAATGCATTTGATTTCGTTTGAACACTTAAAAATATTTTTTAATAAAAACACAAAAGCATGTTTGATATGATATTTTTAATCAGTAAATGTCAGTAAACATAGATTTCACTGTACACACACGCGCGCGCGCACACACACACACACCCCCCCCCGATGAAAAAATAGTTCTATCAATAATAATTGAAATTTATTAAGGTGACCAGATGGCATTTGTGAAAAATTGGGACACTTTTTTTTTCCCCAGTAGGAGCGGATATAGTTGCGCATATAAGACAAAAGCCCCTCATATCAGGACAGGTGATCACCCTGAAATTCACAGATAGGCAACATAAGAAAGAGGCTGTTTGAAAACTTATTACAGTAAAAATCCAGGGATTTAGACTTTTGAATTAGGCTGGTTATGAATGAACTAATGAATGAGTAGAAAAAACAGGTATGATTTGTTGATTTAAGGATATTTACTTTGTATATTTTAACATGTGATGTGAAAATTTGTATTTTTATGGTTTAAAAAGCTTCTCAAAAGATTCTCAGAAAGAATCTCAAAGTTACTGTCATTGAAAAATTTGATCTTCACATAATTTCCTGCAATTATGAACATTTAAATGGATAAAAACTGAAAAATATACTTAAAAACAAACTCTTTTCTCCTCTGTTCCCATCAAACAGGGAAAAATAACCAAGATAATGCTTCAGCCAAATATCTGAGCACTTCTAAATTAGCGTACGACTAGTCCAAGTATGTAGTCTTCAGTGGGAATATGCCAATGCTCGAAGTTACTACATCTAAGATCCCATTACTGCAAGTTGCTCCTCCTTGTGAGATATCTGTCCCTGTGCAGAACCCCATTTATTTGAGGCCACAGACCCCAAGTCTGTAACTGCATCCATATTAGCAACACCTTAGGTTTGTTTATTATTTTTAGTTTATTTAAAAAATAAAAATAAAAAAATCAGCTACTGCTATTAGCTCTTCAGTCCTCAACATTCTCCATTTAAAACCAGAACTGCTCAAAACATTGTTTTGTTGTAATCTGCCAATTTGGTGAAATTGAAATGTTTCGAAGGAAGTTCAATTTTGGTAAAGTTCAACTGACAAAACTCAACTATCTGGCTTCTCTAGAGCCTGCCTCATGGGTTGCTGGCTAGTCTGGGCTTTCAGGTTCCCCAGTCCTGGAACAGCAAACCAGGAGGACTGTCCCAGAACTAGGGCTCCATTCCCTGTCATGGGGAATTTTAAAATTTTTGACTTGCATTTGCAATTGTAACAAAACAATTTTTAAAATATCAAAATCATCCATGAAACAGAATTGCCTCTCTCTGCCCTGCTCTACTTAAAACACTTTCAGATACAAAGGGGGTAAACAGAGGATCAGAATCTACCTCTCATTTTCCTTTCTCTGCTTCCTGTTTTGGCACCCACTCGTTCAAATAAATAATCATACATGAAAAGGCCAGAATTTGTCAGCGATTTAGTTAAAACACAAAAATTAACAGACTTAAAGCAATACAATAAGGGCTTATAACCGAACATGGGAAATCACAAAGGAACAACAGAAAGTATCAATAAATGAGCCAAATACATTTGTTATGTTTTATGTTTAATAAATCATAAGGTTCATAGATCATTTGATATGACATATAAATAACTGGTCAAAGTACAGAATGACATAAAATCAATTGCATTATGTGAGATTATTATGAAATGATGTGCCAGTATATAACAAATACAAGTACTTTTAGTTATTATGCAATGTCATAATATTGAGGGTCGGGGGAGGGAGATATCTAGAACAGTAGAAAAGAGCCCATTTAAAACTTTCAGTCTTAGATGGGGACGAGAAAAGTTTACACGAATGTATCATATGTAATAAAGCTGAATGTTTTCCATTAATGGAAAATAATTAGAGTGAACTAGCATACATGGATGATGAAAAAACTTGGAAGTCTCAAAAACAATGCTGTATAACTGAAAAACTGATTAATGGGGAAGAAGGGTTTATAGAGATTTTTACTTACTATACTTTAAACATATTTGCTACAAGAGCAGTGAAATTGAATAAATGAAGAATGTATGTAACTAGATAAATGGCTAATATACATGGGCCATCCAAGTGGCATAGAGACAACTCCAGGGCTAATGTTTGTATCCAAAGCTTATGGGGGTGGGACTGCTAAGGAATCGGTATGATCTAAGAAGAGGAAACCTCTCTCTCAAAGCAATCCAGGAGTACTAATTAGCCTTCCTCCTGCAGAGTCATCTAAAATTCTAACAGATCAATAAATATGACCTCATGGGAGTGTTCTGCTGTGGTAAAACAAAACATACTAAATCTAGACTAGCTTGTTAGGATGAAGAAATATATAACCAATAACGGTAAAAATGTTCTTTATCCCTGTCCTTCAAATGTTATTTTGAGGACATTCTACATCAATCATATCACACAATGTTGTATTCCTCATTCTGCATAAGGGGAGAAACTAAATAAGGGAGTCTCTAATCCTAAAATTAATTAGTTAATTAATTCACCTTGATCTCTTAACAGTCAAGAGTTTAAGTTTATTTTTTGTTTTGTTTTAAAGAGAAAAACAGAAGATATATCAATATAGAGTTTTATAAAGAAATAGTTTAGATGAAGATGCAAGTAGTTCAAAATATGATTTTGATTAACCTGATGGCCATACATCCTGTTATTTCATGTGAAGAACTCCCTTTAACTTCAGGATGGTAACAGTGGTTACCAGGGGCCAAAATCATAGCCGAGGCATGGCATATCAGAAAGTTTCATAGATTCCAAGGCCAGAAGACACTATTCCAATGGTTAATTACACTATGAAAATTTATACCTTATTTCCACTCTGAATTTATCTATCTTCAACTTCCAGCCATTGGATCAGGTTATACCCTTCTCTACTAGACTAAAGAGTCCATTATTAAGTATTTGTTCCCCATGGAGATACAGACTGTCATCAGTCACCTTAACCTTCTTTTTGTTAAGTTACAAAGATTTTGCTCCTGGAGTCTGTTACTATAAAGCTGGTTTTCTAATCCTTCAATCATACTTGTGGCTTTTCTCAGACTGTCTACAATTTATCAACAGCCTTCCTGAATTGTGAGCACCAGAACTGGACCCAGCATTTGGGCTGCAGTAGCACCCATGCCAAATGCAGAGGTAAAACAACCTCTCTACTCATACTCGAGATTCTCCTGTTTATGCATCCCAGGATCTTAATAGCTCTTTTGGCCTCAGTGTCACACTAGGAGCTCATGTTCTGCTGATTACCCACCACTACTCTCAAATCTTTTTCAGTCATTTCCGCCCCCCTCATCCTGTAAGTATGGCCTACATTCTGTATCCTATCCACTTCCCCTTTTTCTCAACCTTTTCCTCAACTTCCGTTTGTCTGGAAGCAAGGATGGTGAGTGGAGTAAGAACCTTTAAGTTGTCTCTACCCCACTGGAGGATCACTTTTATACCAGGAGGATATTTCTTGGGCCAGATTATTAATTTCGTATGGTGGAAAGCAGTTGCAACACACCAGAGGACTTGGCCCAAGATGTTTCACTAGGCTTTGTCAAAGTAAAAGGTGTGAGCCAAGATGGGCAGTGCCAAATAGAAAAGTAAAACACACAAGAGGTGTGCTGGAATTGAACCATTGACTCTGATGTTAATGACAATTGTACACAGTCTAGAAATAAAAGAAACTGAACCCAATACATGATTCCCACCTTGCCTAAGTGACTACAGTAAACGTCAGGAGGAGTAGGCTATGTAGTAATTATCACAGAGAATTCAGCAAAAAACAAATGCATTAATATTCAGCAATATTTTCTCTTTTGTCTAAAACTGCAATTTCATGTCTGAACACCTAAAAGCATTTTCTAATAAACATCTTTGACACATTTATTTTTTAAAATAATACACATAGGAAGTGAAACTGAATAACAATAATACATATTTTACTGAAATTAACTTTGAGGGAGCTTTATAAAAAGGAATGCTGTATATCTAAACACTTCATTTATTTTAATGTTCCATGGAACACTACAATTCTAACTAGCGCTAGGTGGGAAATGGTTTATGGATTAAAGTTTTCATTTTGGGGTTTTTGGTTTTCCAACGGAACAATGGAAAGCAGACATGAAGTGAACATTTTAGTGTAGCTGAAACCCAATTTTCCACTGAACACAGTTTTCACAGAATTATCTTCTACCAGCTCTAAGAAACACACTTCTCACGAGTGATTACAATATTGCTGTATCTTGATAAAATTATCTTATTGAATTAGAGAGCTCTGGCTGTACAGGTGTTCCTCATAATGATTCAGATCATCAGGAATCTATTGACTATGGAATTCAAGGATGAATGCTGGGAGACTGAGAACTAAATGCTCTTGTGAGTGATCGTGCTCAGTTTCTTGCGTTCTGAGAATCTCTAACAAACTTGGCTGACATCACAAATTAGGCCTTTTGATTACCTTTGGCATTAGAATGTATCATTAGAATGGCCATACTGGGTCAGACCAATGGCCCATCTACCCCACTATACTGTCTTCTGACAGCAGAAGAGATAAAAAGTTAGATGAAGACTTCTGAGAGGAAGACCATGACCATAAAGACAATGGGAGAGGAAGGGTGAAATGCTAATCTAGGGCCACATTTTTTTAAAGGCAAAATTTCACATGCACCCTACTCCCAACATGCACATGCACAAAATTGTGCCTCTGAAAATCTAGCCTTCTGGAACAAAGATGTACTCACCTTTCCATGGTGACCTTTAGATGTGACTTGCCAAGTGTTTTTTTCCCAGTTGAGTTTGTGCCCTTTTTTGCTTCTTTATGATGTATTTTAAAAATTTTAAAAACATTTTCTGCTTGTTTTTGTGTTTAATTTGTTCTCTTGTTTTTTAAACTTTATTAAAATCATCAATATCACCTGACTTTCCTTGATTTTGCTGGAGGACTTCCTGTACATCTCAGAGCCTGATTCTTGTAAGCTCTAACAGCTGAGTTGAATTAACACAGTGCTGAATCTTTAATAAAAATATCCCTTTCCCAAAATGTTCATCATTAAAATTATTTTAAAATTAATTAAAATTAAATAATACAAACAAAGAGCTGGATTCTCAGCCGCTTATACTCAGACTTGAAAAATCTTGACTTTTCTAAATGAAATAACTACAAAAGGACCTTCATTTGCTGAACAGGAAAGAGTTTCCTGTTCAGATCCTTTGATGTTTAATTTATGCTTGGGAAAGGTATACGCTCCTTTTCTGACTAAAGAGCTGCAATTTCCATGATTTATGCTAGGCTTGACAAATAGGAAACATCTTATTCTAAAAGAGGTTGGTTACCTTTGCTCCCAATAAGGAACGCTGCATGAGAAGCTGTTCCATAGCAATAGGGGTGGCATGAGGGAGGCCACTGAAGCTTGATGTCAAATACCTGTCTGGAGGTTGAGGGAGAAGGGGCTGGGATGAAAGCTAAAATATCACAGGCACAACATGTCATAATGACAAAGGAAATGAGATGGTTCAAATAAAGAGGAGGAAAGGAAATTGGAGTAGTAGCTAAAGCTTATTATATAAACAGAATAGGAGAGATAAAAGCAAATAAGTTAGGCACTGGTTAAAAAAATGAGAGAAATTAGGTAGGGGCTATCAAGTAAAACACACAAGCAGCATGAGTTAAAAGGAAACTAAGCAAAGTTCCATGAACAAAAGGGGAAATTAAGGGGGAGGAAGAAAATTACATGTTGTGTCTCTCCCTGATCTGTACAATGTCTAGTTATATTCAACTCTTCAGGGCAGGAAACTTGTCTTCTTATATCATGTCTAAAGTACATTAACGGTGCTACAAAAATCACTGAAAGATTCATTTACATTTCTGATATAGTTAATCAACTTTCCATGTGTACCAGCAATAACTTCCTAAGCAAATGTGATTCACTTTTGAGTCATCATTTATTTGAAGCTGTAGCAGAACATCTGTTGCATTTATCCCTCTACACTGGTCTGTGGCTTACAACAAAAAGTGTACAGTAAAACTGTCTCACTCAAAAGAAGAATCTAATGGGAAAGTCATCTGACACTTGCTTGGATTGGAGCCAGCAAAATCTGCAAGAGCTGTAGGTCCTTACAGATGATTTTCAAGAAATGGAAGTCATGGACTTACAGGAAAATACAGGGATGGAAAACACTGTGTAATGTAACCAAAGAAAAACCAAAACTAAACAACTAAAAAACTCTAAGAAAAACCCAGAACTAGCTAGTAATAAACGCATTACATCACATGATGACACGTAAAGAATGGACTAGAAGCTTGATGGTTCAAATAAGCATATTTGACTGATTATGAATTTCAGAAATAAATCAAAGATTTACAACATTTCATAGAGTTCATTAATAATCTATCCAATCCAATCAAATTCAGTCTCCCTCTAATATATTAAGTGTGGGCTCCAGGCATTTTGCAGATGAATGGAAAGTGAAAAGGAAAGAACTGATATATGAAATGCATATTTGTGATGCCTTTTACCTCAAAGTACTAAATACTACAACCCCCTTCCACACACACTGCTCTATATTTTCCGCAGAGGACCACTGCCCAATTCACTATGCAAGTTGGATGATGCAACTGTGAACAAAGGAGTTGTCGGTATGTATTTTTATCTTCACCCTTCAACATGTGGTTCCCTGCCTCATTCACTGAACACCATCCATCCCGCATTAAAAATGAGGCAAGAGTCCGTGAGCTGTAATCACAGCATCTAAAACCCCAAAGTCAATCTGATGTTCTTCTCTAGATATGGTGAAAAGTTCCAGAGGAGTAGCCGTGTTAGTCTGTATATAGCAAAAACAATGAGAATCCGGGCAAAGATACACATTGTTTTCCAAATTCTGATTTATATAATGTGAAGGAAAGCAGTGATTACAAATCACCAATAATCAATGCATTAGTAAAATCTTGAATTAAAGATTTTAAGAATAATCACCTTCCACTATACAAATAAAACACCTTTTAAATTAAAATGAAAGAACTTGAGATTTTTCTAATAATTTGTATCCAGTTTGCATACCAAAAATTCTATTCATGTTATTCCCAACTGCTAGTTTTTATAAGCAGACCGCTGGCACTCAGGTTTTGGGGTGGGCTTTTTTTTGTTTTGTTTTGTTTTATATTTACATTTTGGAAAGGTAAAGTTAGGATTTGATAAAACACTGATAAGTGATAGCCAGGCCCAGGAAAACACTTCGTAAAATAAACATCCACACACAGCTCTGCACCTTAGTCCTGCCTTGCAACTGTCTGTGCTAGTCCAGTCCTGGGCTCTTTCTAAACAGTGAGCCTCCCAGTTGTGTTAACTGTGCTTAGCTGGCAAATTACTTTATAAATGGGACAAATATCCACCAGAAATTAAACAACTTAGAAAATGTATTTCATTTTGGGATTTAAAAGGTTATGGGTTTGGTATTAAAAAAAACCCTAGACAGATAGATTAGATAGAGAATCATGAAGTCCTACCCATTGTACAACTAGCATTCTTCATCTTTGCCACCTTTTACACAGCCAGCTAGTTCTACTTACAGTATATTTCTTCTTTTCCAAGGCAAATTGGGATCTAAGATTTACCTTTCTGCTCTGATCTTTATAATCTGTTCGATCACATTTTACATTCTAGTAAAATATAATTGCTTCCTGACATAATTACCCATTTATTTCCTGATTTTCAAGACATTAAACAAGGATAATGAAGTCTTGAAATCATATATATAAATAGCTGCCTCAGCCATTCAGAAAACATTGGTGGAAGACAGTCTGAACCATGTCATACACATATTCTCATAATTTATCAAAGTTTCACAAATTGTCTCTTCAGAATGAAAAATCTTAAATATATGCAATCTCAGCATTGTAAAAGCTGAAAATCTTTTCCAGAATCATGATCCCACTTTTTTATATCACTTACCCTAGATCATCTATTAAGCCCAGATGAAATAAGGATTAAACTAAAACAACAGAAGCCATGGATCTATTTCCAAATGCAGAATCTGACTCTTAATTTGCAGATTTAACAGTTTAGCATGAAATTATTTTAAATAATCTTTGCTAGCATACAAAACAGAAAATTAACAACAACAGTAATACGATGACAAAATTATTCAATTTCAGTTTTAAAAAATATCACCGGAGAACGTTCTGAATAAATAGTGACACAGCAGGAAAAAAAGTTAAAATTTTGTATCTTTTTTCTAGATAGTTTTATACATACACATCTGAAAATAGATCACACTGTTGGTCTAAAGTTCTTCTTAAATGTAAGTTTAAACAGCTCCTTGTTTAGTTGAAAAGGAGGACATTTTGGACCATCCCTCTTTCAGATTAACTAATTTAAAATATCAACAGGAAATTATGTTTCCATGGCTCCTGTAAAATGACATAATACCACTGCAGATTCACTGAACAGACCTCCCACTAAAATGTCTGAAAATACTTTTTCAGATATAGCAGTATTCTTTCCCTTAACGAATGACAATGATAAATAATTACTAAAACACAGGAATCCTCAATAAAATCCTTCTACTGCTAATACTATAACTATTTCTTTTTCATTCGGGTTAGAAAGTTGTATTTCCAAATTGGTGTTGAGATATCTGTATGGCAAACTCTTCAAACAACATTGAAAGAGGGTTGCATTTGCTATACCTTAACAGAAACATAATTACACAATACTAAGTTTCTGTTTTAAGTATGCTACATTTGCTTTTTGTTTCTGTACTGGCCAATATTTATATAGCAAACACATGCCATGGACAACAGACAAAGCCAAGTCAGTGCAGACTGGAAAAACCTTCAATTGTTTGAGCTGTGTAAAAGGCACAAGACGAGACTGTCTCTTTGGCTATTGATCTGTGCCTGGATAGCAAAACCTCTTGGCACAAATAATGATTCATTCTTACTTTGATGTAGCTGCAAGCTCTACCAAAGTATGTCTTAGAGTTACACAAATCACAGATAATATTAAAAAAAAAAAAATCAAAACAAGTTTTGTAAAATGGCTAATATAATAGCTTGGGCGTTGTCTCTTAACAACCCTTAAGTGCTTCCCTAGAGATGCTGAGGGCTTGTTTACATTGACAGCACTGCAGATGCGCCACTGTAGTGCTTAGTGAAGACACTATCTATGCCAATGGGAGAACTCCAGTTGGCAGAGGTACTCCACCTCCATGAGAAGCAATAGCTATACTTATGGGGGAAGCCATTCTGTCGACATAGTGCTGTCTACACCGGGGGTTAGGTTGGCATAACTATGTTGCCCAGGGATGTGGAAATTATATCAGTTATACC